>OX602132.1:6070244-6670244 GCA_951449985.1 Falcaria lacertinaria | reverse complement strand
TTAATAACTAATTATTATATACTAACACTACACTTGATGTGCACGTATCGCTGATGACGTTGACGTGCTTCTCATCGTGGCGTCGCAAAGCCGGCCTCGAAACCCCCGGAACACAACACCTTTCGGCCAGAAGTCCTCCCTCATGAACTGAACAAGTTGCGTTTTTTAATCCATAAGTGTACTCAGCTAAGCCGCAAGGCTGCATTAGGTATGAAAAACAAGCCTTACAGTAGTAGCTTATTATAAGTAGCGTATTATAAGTCAAATCAAATAACGCGCGCTACCCCAGCTTCCTGTTAGCCACTTCCGTCCCTTTTCACAAATCACACCCAGATTGCAGAAGACCAAGAGGAAATACTTTTATAAGGGTCAAGTCTAAATAGGTTCTCAAAGTGGGCGATACCGCCCCCTAGTGGGCGCCGAGGTTTTCTAAGGGGGCGATTGAAACTTGTTATATTGGGGGGCGCTAAATGAAAATTGGTTGACAGTGGAAAGTATAATGAAATGTAAAATAACTCAACCTAATCCTTTATTATTTATTTCTCGTCTCATTTTTATATTAAATAATAAACATTTTGGTGGGCGCTGTGTTTAATATTATTTCTAAAGGGCGGTACAAGCACACCAAAAAGGTCTGAGAAACGCGCGCCTAAACTGCATATTGAAACATATAATTTCCATTCAAATTACCACACTATTGACACAAGAAATAAATCAAAATTGTGGCTCCTAGGTTTAGCTTAGCAAAGGTAATTAAAACGCAGAGTATGGCACAGTTATTAGTTTTATATGGCATATTTATTTTCTCCATAATGCAATTCTCAAAGAGCTCTGGTGACCTTAGACACTGCAAGCTAACAAGACTACATCAGAGTACATAGTGTTATTTGACTGCGATCTTCTGTTAGGTGGAGGTACTGTCCCCGATGGGCGGCTCCAGTTTTTAATGGAAATAATATTACACTCTTCGGCAAATTTGAATACAAAAAGCGCCTTCGTAAGCGTGGAACTTACTCTTGACTTAAAAAGCTAAGAAAGCGCCATCGTTTGATTTTAAAACGTACATAACATTTTTATTAACTATCTATATGAAGAAACAAGATACTATGTGTCAAATGATAATAACCACAATAAATTTGTGAACACCGCATCCAAATCGGTTATGCCGTTTCGAGATTAGCGCGCACAAACGCACAAGCAAACTGACCAACTGCCTTCTAATCGTTATTGTTAAATATCTTCCATGTACAGACAGCGACCTGTTACATTTTTATTATATGTATTGATATAAATACCTATAGATTTTATTCAAATAAATTCAATATCCTTTTAAAGTTGTTATTGAATGAATTCTGCATGATAGTAATGACTCGCGGTTCACCTCTGCCTACCGCCCGGAGCGATGCGCATGCGCAACGACCTTATCTACGTTACCGTGGATACGTTCGCTTATGCCTACAGATTTTACTGACTGCGCCCCGCTACTTTACCCGCGTATTTTTAATGACACTTTTATGCACTGTAGAAGTATCAATTAATAAAATATATATCCATATCTTCACGCCTTCCCACAAGGGTCCCCGAAGAGGTAGGCAGAGGTGTTACAACACCCACTTTCCACTGACGATAATTTGGTGCCAACGTGACAGATGGTGAGTCTGTCGCCGTCTCTTAGGCACTACATACGTCGTAAAAGTGCTAGCCGTATGTCTCGACATTCCGCCGTAAGCGATTTGATCCGCCGAGCTCTAACCACAGCTGGAGTACCAGCAGTGTTGGAGCCGGTGGGTCTTAGTCGGGACGATGGCAAGAGGCCAGACGGAATGTCGTTAATGCCTTGAAGTCGGGGGCGGCGCCTACTGCGGGAGCTACACATTCCCTTTAAAACTAGGGTCAACAATGCGCGAGTGTTATCCCTGGTGTTGAAAGCGTTCATAGGCTACGGTGACCGCTTACCATCAGGTTGGCCGTATGCTTCTGTGCCACCTTAGTGGTATAAAAAAAAATCAAACTCCTAGTTCGCTGTAGTAAAAATGTACGAATGCTAAACAGCTTGCAGCTTGATGGATTTCAACGTATTGGGTGTCATCAGATTCGTCCTAATTGTGTCAGTAGCTTAAGATATTGTTTATAAGTACTTGGAGGGTAATCTGTATCTTCCGAACCGATTATAAGATCCAGTATAATTCAATTACAAATATAATACTGTTGAGCGGTTTAGTTAACTATGTACCTAATAAACATTAGCATGCGACATATTGTCAATGTTAAGGGCTGGATACGCGTGGCAAGCGTATCTTGTCACTGTTTTAAAAAATTACATCATTGGAACAGTTTTGACGGCTTTTGACGGTCAACAACCGGATGGACGCGGTCAGAGAGCTCGTTTCAATCACTACCATTTACTTTCACTTTGGTTTGAGTGAAATGCAAGGACTACTAGCGCCATCTGCTAACGAGTAGAGTTGCAAGCATGTAGTGACATCTTTTGACGAAAAGGTGTGACTCATGACTAAGTCAAACCTCAGAATAAATATACTAGTCGAAATTACAAAAAAAATATCTCATGCCTTTTACGTCAGAGTAGATAATATATTTTACATACGCGTTCAATAGAAGGAAATTCTATTCTATGGATTTTAATTAGAAAAATACACATATCACGCCGAGCCCATTTTTGAAAATTATTTATAAAAAAAACATGCGTAATTTCACTCTTGACTTACACTTGTACGTAGTATATTATATACTCTGAGCTGCACTACACACCTTTCACCTTTGATTCTTCTACAATCTACATTCATCAATCTCTATACACATACTCTCTGGTTCCGACTAATAGTTATAGAAATAATTGTACACCTCTAATAAATCGGAGTATTATCATTTATGTCTGTTACATGGTTAGATAATATTGATGCGCGTATTACTCTGTACATGTAATCGATCGGTGCAATTGCATTGAGGATAAACTATAGTTTCTACTTTTATCCAATAGGTGGCGGTATTATTAATTTAATTTTAAACTTATAAAACAAATGAATCACACACAATACAATTATCAAATAAAAACTGTTTGTGAAATAATTTAAATCTCAATTTTCAGATTTTGTATTGTTTTATGTAAAAATAAACAACTTTGGGATACGAAAACCAAACTTTATGTCTGTATATAAAGAATAATTTCGTTAGATTCTCGGGCTGCCAGGATGGTCGGTTGCCAATAGCCGCCACCGAACGGAGGAGCGAGGTTTGTGCACGGTATTAGTTCGGATTCCGTGCATAAGGCCCCGCACCTTCGGCGAGCTCGTCGTAAAATCCGTGACGCAAGAGCCACGGGTTTCCAGACCATCATGGCATCCTTTTGATCTTCCTTATTGACACAGTATATTATCTACTTTGAGATTCAACCAGAGATTCAACCCTATCCTTAGTATTTAGTAGCATTTGCAATTTTTTGTTTACTATTATAAGACCTCCTGCGTCTAAGACAGAGTACGACTCTACGAAAACAAATTATTTTTCAAAATGTGAAGTAATATCTTTTTTGATACGAATAGAAAAACAAACTATTTATCAAACTTGCCTGGTGGTTATTGTTATCTGGATCTCGACAATACCGGGTGCAACTATAACCAAATCTAGAAGACTAAATTTCGAACACATGCACACCGTGTATTATCTATGCGCACACCTATCAGAATTTAATGTAACTGTTCTAATTGAAGACTCGATGACCCGATGAACTTCGCACGTACGTGTGATCGATAATATTCTTTGCATTGTTGTCATGGTATGGGCTTATTGGGAATGGTATGCGGAGGAATGAAGATAACGTGGTAAGAAAAGATTTATGTATGAATGACCTAAGAAAAGATGGATGGACTATGTGGAGAATCCGAATCAAAATAACATGGGATAAGTATGGAATACAAAACTCCGTAACGTTAGCTAAATTTCGTTCTAAATCATCCCAGTATTGGGTTGAAAAAAAAAAGATGACGTAAGCAAAAAAGATCCTGGCTGGAGACAGTATACGAGGGTCACCTGGTTCATAACCGACAGCTGTCAACTGTAGCCGTGACTAGTCTGACGTAAGATTAGCCACCGCATACATCGACCACAGTCGGAACAAATCACATGACCCTCAACCAACTGACCACAACGGAATCCAAACAAATCAATGAATTTTCCTGTTATATTCTGTTTTCCAGATATAAACATAATACTGAATCCGTTGCGTAATTTCAAATAAGAATAATGTGTCAGGATGGCCGAGCGGTCTAAGGCGCTGCGTTCAGGTCGCAGTCCACTTCTGTGGGCGTGGGTTCGAATCCCACTTCTGACAGCCTTTTTTTATTTAATTACCCTATTTTTTATTACAGTGTGAGATAATAATTAAACATAATATGTCTAGCTCTTTTATAGAAACCTAAGTAAAAAGTTCTGTTGCGTGTCTTCGTTAAAAGTATTATTTGTGCGTAGTATATTATCTTATCTACTCTGCGGTATTATCATGCATTTCGTCATATCGACGCGAACCTTGTCGTAATTTAATGTTTAATTTGTATTAAAAGCTATAGCTTGTATGAAGTCATGGCAATGCGATGTCCAATTGGATTTTATAAGTCCTTCTTCAGTTACCATAGTCAGTCATATGAGGGCCCGTAGACGGTATTAGTTATTAAATCGTGTACTCAACTAATATTTTCCTATAAACATATTAATTGAGTCCACGATTATGATACTAAAAACAAACGGGCCACCTATTTACTTATGATGGGCAACTACACTGCGTGTGGCCCAACAGAACACGCACATGGCCGGTATTTTCTTCATTTCATCTATCGGCACCGATGATATTTTTACATATAATATCATTGATCGGCACTGATCGTCACCGTAGTTCTAACTAAGGAAATATATAAAAAATGAGGGTTCCGTAATAGCACAAACATGAATCATGCTGTTTGTGATAAGTATGTATATACCGTACCTTGGTTCAGTTGGTTCCCCACGAAAAAGTCTCAAATCTCATGGTAAACTGTATTAAACTTACCAACTTTGACAGCTTTGACGCTTGTATACAAAATCTTACGGATTTTGTATACAAGCGTCAAAGCCGTCAGCTCGTAACTGAATCAAGTTTCGCGACGCGATGTTCTCCTCTCACTCCAATTAAAACAAAATTAAGATGAAACAAATTGCCAGTTATTTTAAACCGCCGGCCGCCAAGATAACCTATTGATTTGGTACACACTCAGAATAAGGAAGGACTAGCTCGCTACGCTAATACACAGAATGGTTATTTGACAAAAACAATAAAATAAAATTACCTAGCTTTAAAATATGTACTGTAAAATACTGTACACAAATTGCAATAAAAATTATGATTTATGACCTCCCCATAAAAAATCCTAGTACCTATCTTTGATTTTTTTAATGTAATCATAAAGTAATCCTATTTAGATTGTTCTGTAATTCGTAGGACGCTCGCAGGTTAACGACTTCGCTGTCACCGATCGCATCTCCATTAACAGTCCTAACTCCTATTTAAGATGTTACTATTACAAATTACAAAAAGTTAACAACTATTCACAAAAAGTTAACTCACACCATACTTTCAAGTATGGCGGGCGGTAGCGCATAAAACCCAACCGAGCCAACTGCTATATTATTAAGCCATTGATTGGTTGGTTGGTTGACTTGTTGACGTTTCAGTATACAGTGCTGCTGTTTTAGTGTTTTTTGTAGATCTAGCAGGTTTTACGGCGCGGGCGCTAGCGACAATAATAAGCTATTTATACATTTCCATTGTATACATTTATTTTTGTATAGATTTTATTTGTGGACTTTATTTTAATACTGGCTTGGGGAGAGAAATTTAAATTATATTTCCTGGCGTAGTGTTTGTTATTCTCTAGGTTCTATATTGGCAACACTGATTTAAAGGTCACCTTATCACCTAATCCTAACCTCCAAATTTAATTCTGATTGTAATTGTAACATTTAATTATATAAAAATGACGACGAAAATAATCAAAGTGGCCGATGAACAAGAAATTATTGACAAATTAGCTTCATTGGTGGAGAAAATATCCAACGATGCTATACACAACACCGGCAAGTTTTTCATCGGCTTATCTGGTAAATACAACAATAATACAGTTCTATTATTTCAATTGTTTTAAAAAAAAAATAGTATCTACCTATGATTTTTCTATTTGTATATAATTATTATATGGTATGAGAAGGGTATGAGGTTAAGTTAATAAATGAGTGCAAGTTGCAAGTCAATAGAGAAGTTATCTATCTGCAGTAATTTGCAGTGTCTGCTCAGAGAGATACTGAGAAGTGTACACATAAATATTGTACTGTGCTTCATCTCCATTCATCAATCACTTCATACATACTCAGATCTGCGTTCTCTTCACATTATTGACTACTTAAATAAAATAAGTGTGATTCTTCCCAGGTGGTTCACTAGTGAAGTACCTATGTAAATGCCTGCCAGCAATAGAGACAGACTGGTCAAAATGGACGCTTGCCTTTTGCGATGAGCGGGTGGTGCCCGAGGACAGTGAAGACTCCACTATTGGGACGTATAAGAGGGATTTAATACCAAAGACTAAGCTAAAAGAGACCCAGTTTGTAGCCATCAAACAAGGAGTTACGGGTGAGCTAATTTAGTATGTTTGTTGAGCTAATAAGCTTAATATTTTTATGTTGCAAATTGAATAAAACAAACAAAATGTAATACCATAGAGACTTTCTAAATAATAAGTATAAAGATATGATTCCTTAGATGCCCTCATTGTGTACTTAAAATAATTCTTTATACCCTCTGCCTACCTGTGAGGGACTCCATGTGATGATGTGTATGTAGGATAGTGTTTTCTTCTTTCTATTAAACCATTATTATTTCAACAGCCCAAGAAGCAGCCTTAGATTATATAGAAAAATTGACAAATGTATTTGGAGGAGACAATTTTAAATTTGACCTGCTACTCCTGGGAATGGGCCCAGATGGGCACACATGTTCACTGTTCCCTGGCCACTCCTTGTTGGAAGAAGTGAGCCTCAAAGTGGCACCTATAGTGGACTCTCCTAAACCGCCACCTGAAAGAATAACTTTGACATATCCTGTGATCAATAATGCTCGGAACTGTATCTTTGCTATTGGAGGTGCTGGGAAAGCAGATATGATTAAGGTATTTTAATAATCCTCTGATTTATTATTTGATAAGAAGCAAGATGTTTTTAGGGTCAGCAATGCACAAGTGATACCCCTAGTGTTGTGAGTGTCTATAGCCTATGGTAAACGCTTACTATCAGACCGCCAAATATTTTTTTGCCACAGTAGTATTATAAAAAAAGGAGATGAGCAAGTCAAGAGAAGGCACTCTATACTATCTGTCTATCCCAAAAGGGACTACCATATTGTATGAATTTATTCAAAGGCGACCATCTATTCTATTTCTCCAAGATAGGCGATGATAATGCAACAAGCAAAATCTATAAACAACATTGTATTTCAGCGTATATTAAAAGATAATGAGGATTTACCATCGCGGAGAGTGAAGCCCGACAGTGGCGCCCTCTATTGGATCGTCGACGAAGCAGCTGCAATCCATTTGTAATCCAATTACCTTACAGGCACACAATGGTGACAATTTTGTTGTACAAAATCTCTTAACGTAATTTGACAGTAAAAAGTTTGATAATTTCGTACAAAAGAATTGGCACCAGAACTTTGTCTTTGTAATTATGGGATGGATATGTTTTATCAACTGTGTCAGGTGTTGTTTGAATATTTTTTATAATAATTTACTGTTGGATTAGAATTTAGGATGGAAACTTTGAGTAAAGCAGCTAAAGGTGTTATAAGGTAAATAGTAATGATAACATTCCAATACTTAATTATCACAAATATCCCATTAATTTATTAAAAACTCTAAATCGAAAGTTTCTCGGTAATCTAACAAGTCTTGTTATGTGGGAATTATGTGAGAGTTTGATGACATTTAGCACAGTAGTACTCTTAATCCCAGAAAATGAAATCATTCCCGCGGGATAATGCGTGATTGTTCTGTTTCGAAGTAAGCCCAGTTAACTATAAGATAAGTGGAAAGGACATAACACTTAGCGATTCTTTTGATCCAACTTTGTGTACCATGTCATTGATATAGGTTATAGAGTAAGTGTAAATGAGAATACACCATGCTGGGTGTAATATTTTTACAATAAAATTATATTGGGTTGAAATTTATGCTGTTTATACATATGTATATTTTTTATATGGATGTTAAATCGAATACAATTTTGGGACTACAATGTTAGAGGTTGTTTCCCTATTCCTTTTACAGAACTACTATACTTTATCTAGAATTGCCGAAAATATCTTGAGGGGGACATTGTACCATTCATGGTACTTAGATGTTACTGGACCATAGTACAACTAGCCTGGCGATTTTCTAAGCCCATTACCTTTTTCGCAATATCTTGGAAACTTAAATTAGGTAATTTTTAACCCTCTGAAACATACATTCTTATTTCTTGCAGGATAACATAACTTCCTATTTCTCTTACACATACATTATTACAACTGCGGCCTTATTTTGTAAGAAAATAGCAATTATTCTAACGTCATTTTGACGTGGCAGGAACATAAAAAAAATAGATTTTGATTACAAATGTTGAAACTTTTCCGTTATATAAAATGACGTCAAATTCTTTTAATTTAACAAAATACCTATGTGCCTTTGTAGGAGTGTTAGAGTGAATAAAATGGCCAAGTCAAGTTCCAATGTGTGTATTTCCCTCATACTCTCAAATGCCCGCGAGATCATCACAACAGCATTCTTCACATAAAAAACGAGCTCATCTGTATTGTTACATTAGGATTACCTACGACATCTGTCATTCATGTATCATTTAATTACAAAATGTTCGTCAACTAAATACAAAAAGAAATTCGGCGCGCATAGCGAGCCAAACGCTTAACGTTACAAATACATTACATATAATACGATATACATAGTGCTACATAGATAATTTTATTATTTAAACAATCGTAACCTATTCCTTTTGGACTTATGAGACGGCGGGGCGCGGACTGACACGATCGGATGCGATTCCCGGGGACAATAAAAAACAACTAAAAATCATCGCCCGCGCCCCTTACATTTACACTATGAATTTATATAGAAAATAAAATAATTTATTCAACATAGTTTTCCATTGAATAGCATTTTATATAATACAACGTATGGTGCGCGCAGGAAATGTTTTGAGCCTACAACTGTACCCAGATTAGTGATAAATTGCAGAGCCTTCACTCGACAGAAGGTACAACTGTTACAAGTAATATCCTAACAAACATTTTACATTCAGTCGTTTTGTCCGGCACTGTGCGAGTACATACAAGAGTGCTTGGTACAGAACAACCTCGATGCATTGGAACAGTTCTATTATCTACCGACAGATGGCTCTGGCCGCTACATACACGAGAAAAGATTGAACATTTAATTATATGTTTGGAAAGTGTGAGTACAGTCGTGTTTACTCTGTATGTGTGGGTTTAGACGCGCGGAGACCTAGAGGCCTGGGGCCCAGGGGACTGGGCCGGGGGCCTGGGGGACTGGGCCGGGGGCCGAAGGATGTGGCGAACGCGCGTGGCTATGTACATTTTTCTGACGATAGTGTGGATGTATATCGTCTGAAAGGAAAAGATAAACAATTATAACATCATTTCTTATACGATATACGACACTGATGATAATCTTTAAATCAAGAAAAATCTCAACACAATAACATTATTTCTCCTTAATACGACCATGTATGTTGATAAAGAAATTATCTTGGAAAATACGGGATTTTAACATTCCAGTGGGGCTCGCTAGTTGGGCGCCCAGTAGGCCTGCGAGTAGTTGTTACGTACCAGTGGGGCTCGCTAGTTGGGCGCCCAGTAGGACTGCGAGTAGTTGTTACGTACCAGTGGGGCTCGCTAGTTGGGCGCCCAGTAGGACTGCGAGTAGTTGTTACGTACCAGTGGGGCTCGCTAGTTGGGCGCCCAGTAGGACTGCGAGTAGTTGTTACGTACCAGTGGGGCTCGCTAGTTGGGCGCCCAGTAGGACTGCGAGTAGTTGGGCTTGCCGCCCGCCGCCTTGGGGGCTGCGCTGCGACCGCCCGCGCCGCTCTCCTGCAACACACAACCACTCTCATCACCACGGTGTCATCATCATCACCCTGGCCTTATCACAAACACTGTTGAGTGTTGGGGTCGACACTACATCTAACCAGATGTGGCTGTACTTAATTTGTACACAAAGCGACTGCTATCTGACGCAATCAATTTCTATGTTTTATTTTATTTGTTGATAAATAGCGTTTGCTTCTTTTATATCCCTGGGTTAAGCCACTCGTCAGGTTTTTGTCTCTGACATTTATCGACTGACTTATCGTACTTGAGGCATGAAGGGCGCGAAGGGAACTCGATATGGTATGGACGGTCACCCATCCAACTACTGGTAGCATAACTTCGCTTAAGAAACTATATGCCACGAGCCCTTCCTACACAAATATCAACCCCTGTTTTGTAAGTAATATAATTAATATTCGATGTCGAACGAACCACACACAAACTTATCATTTACGAATATTTTATCCTTATGTTAATATTGACGGAATACAGAAACTCCATTCAAATCTGATGCCTCTATCGTATTTTAATGACGCTTCAAACATTTTCGTGGGCCTTCAACTTTGAATGTCGCTTCAGTATTCAGACGTTAATCACACACATCCATCTGGTTTGGGGGTCTGCTTCACACATCAAATTAAGTTTTAAATATAGTATTGTAACAACCCGCGTCAAACTGTATGGAGTTGAAGAAAAGCTGTTTTTTCGCCCATTTAGAGGAAAAAAATATTCCGTTATATTTGCCAAGACCTCCCTTTCCCTTTGTGGGATTAGGTGAAATTTGGCTCTACTCCTTCCCAAAACGTCTGACTTAATTAAACAAATTTTCATGCTTGTTCAGAGTAATTTAAATAGCTATAGTACAAATAATATCATGCTATGCTTGTAAACATTTGTCATCTGTGGAACAGACCCCCTACCATTCGTTAAACGCTAGCCGTTAATGTACTGTCCATGCTTAATATTAAATTGAACACGAAAAGAGCATGCCGAATTTAGGCGGGTAATAATTTATGAATACATAATAAATATATAATGTCTACATAGATATATATTGATACATATAGAAAACATACATGTAATACTAATTGTGCATGTAAATCAATGAAAAAATGTGCTGTGTTTATGGATCGTGCAGTTTGTACGCATTTGATGAAATAATAATTTGGGCAAGATTTTTTATGTTGCCATTACTGATAATTCATGAAGCTACTGTCATCTGATTTTTCACCTAGGAGTGTATTGTATGTATGTATTTTCAACTGTTAGCCGGCAAAATTTCAAAGGTAAAATTGCTACTACTATCATAAGAAGTGAGAGGACTTCATAAATTTGTATTACATAAGTAGGTACTGTAATTTCTAAAATATATACTCAGTATTCTGAGTAATACTGTATTGAGAAGTGTCCGCTAAAAATTAAGTTCAAATTTTCTTTAATTAAGTAACATAATGGTTTTTTTTAAACCTTTACAATAAAACTTTTACTCTTGCCTACAATCCACACGACCATCATTATATGCATACAATAAATAAAATAATAAATATTTAGTTCCAGTCAAAATGTCTGCAAAAGGTAAACAAAAAGCGTTAAATATTGAGACGTATACAGAAGAGTTAAGGTACATTTTTCAGTGCTTGTTTGTTCACCGTTCGGATATTGTAGAGTTAAGGTACATTTTTCAGTGCTTGTTTGTTCACCCTTCGGACATAGTGTATACGATACAACTTACCCGCCTATGACTACTGTTCACCCGTGCATCCATCTATAAACGAAAGCAAACTCTAAGTATACCGTCAATAAGGTCTGAAAACCACATATCACAACTTACATGCACACATACATACATATACATCGGTGTGGAAGAGAGAATAGGTTGTATTTTTTATATTCTTCAGGTGACTTTTTAACCGAACCGGTGGTAATTAAGACCTTCATAAGTGCCTTATTAGAATAAATTATTTTGATTTTAACGACCATATAGCGTACCTATCGACTAATTCTATGTGTACTCTATCTTGATTTGGGCCAAGCGCACTATTTTGAATGGGAAAATTAACAGCGCCTCGGCAGCGAAAAGTGGAACAATAAATTAGTATGTAATTTTTTACATTATGAGAGTAACGATTTCGAAACGTAGTCGAAAGAGTTCTTGCAACCGGCACTGATCTATATACCAAACAGGATAAATTGGCATTATAAAAAGTTTTTGTATAATAGTAGGTAGTTTTTTAAGTTGGCAGAGATATGAAGATACTTTGGAGCCAACGTGATAGATTTTGAGCATGTACTCGCAATAAATAATCGCACACACCATATAAAACACTTCCGAATTGTTATTATTTCAGAATGTCTGAACCTATTTTCTGTTTCACACCGTCAATGATTTTAATTTCTATCACTAATGTATCATTAAACCTGCTACTGCTTATTGTAATCAATCACATGACTATGTACGTGACAGAATGACGGAATAACGCAATATAACGAGTAGTGTGTAATTAACACGACTACTATAACGTTGTCTTCACACAACTGTGTTAGGCATGAGCGATACGCGCGCACGCATGAGTGTGTGTGTTTCGGTGTGTGGGTGTGTGGGTGTGTGTGTGGGTGTGGGTGGGTGGTAGTGTGTGGGTGTGGGTGGGTGGTAGTGTGTGTGTGTGGTCACCTGGTGTTGTGGCGGCAGGTGGTGTGGGTGGTGGTGTGTGTGTGGTCACCTGGTGTTGTGGCGGCAGGTGGTGTGGGTGGTGGTGTGTGTGTGGTCACCTGGTGTTGTGGCGGCAGGTGGTGTGGGTGGTGGTGTGTGTGTGGTCACCTGGTGTTGTGGCGGCAGGTGGTGTGGGTGGTGGTGTGTGTGTGGTCACCTGGTGTTGTGGCGGCAGGTGGTGTGGGTGGTGGTGTGTGTGTGGTCACCTGGTGTTGTGGCGGCAGGTGGTGTGGGTGGTGGTGTGTGGTCACCTGGTGTTGTGGCGGCAGGTGGTGTGGGTGGTGGTGTGTGTGTGGTCACCTGGTGTTGTGGCGGCAGGTGGTGTGGGTGGTGGTGTGTGTGTGGTCACCTGGTGTTGTGGCGGCAGGTGGTGTGGGTGGTGGTGTGTGTGTGGTCACCTGGTGTTGTGGCGGCAGGTGGTGTGGGTGGTGGTGTGTGTGTGGTCACCTGGTGTTGTGGCGGCAGGTGGTGTGGGTGGTGGTGTGTGTGTGGTCACCTGGTGTTGTGGCGGCAGGTGGTGTGGGTGGTGGTGTGTGTGTGGTCACCTGGTGTTGTGGCGGCAGGTGGTGTGGGTGGTGGTGTGTGTGTGGTCACCTGGTGTTGTGGCGGCAGGTGGTGTGGGTGGTGGTGTGTGTGTGGTCACCTGGTGTTGTGGCGGCAGGTGGTGTGGGTGGTGGTGTGTGTGTGGTCACCTGGTGTTGTGGCGGCAGGTGGTGTGGGTGGTGGTGTGTGTGTGGTCACCTGGTGTTGTGGCGGCAGGTGGTGTGGGTGGTGGTGTGTGTGTGGTCACCTGGTGTTGTGGCGGCAGGTGGTGTGGGTGGTGGTGTGTGTGTGGTCACCTGGTGTTGTGGCGGCAGGTGGTGTGGGTGGTGGTGTGTGTGTGGTCACCTGGTGTTGTGGCGGCAGGTGGTGTGGGTGGTGGTGTGTGTGTGGTCACCTGGTGTTGTGGCGGCAGGTGGTGTGGGTGGTGGTGTGTGGTCACCTGGTGTTGTGGCGGCAGGTGGTGTGGGTGGTGGTGTGTGTGTGGTCACCTGGTGTTGTGGCGGCAGGTGGTGTGGGTGGTGGTGTGTGTGTGGTCACCTGGTGTTGTGGCGGCAGGTGGTGTGGGTGGTGGTGTGTGTGTGGTCACCTGGTGTTGTGGCGGCAGGTGGTGTGGGTGGTGGTGTGTGTGTGGTCACCTGGTGTTGTGGCGGCAGGTGGTGTGGGTGGTGGTGTGTGTGTGGTCACCTGGTGTTGTGGCGGCAGGTGGTGTGGGTGGTGGTGTGTGTGTGGTCACCTGGTGTTGTGGCGGCAGGTGGTGTGGGTGGTGGTGTGTGTGTGGTCACCTGGTGTTGTGGCGGCAGGTGGTGTGGGTGGTGGTGTGTGTGTGGTCACCTGGTGTTGTGGCGGCAG
The DNA here is from genome assembly GCA_951449985.1 of Falcaria lacertinaria. NCBI lineage: Eukaryota > Metazoa > Arthropoda > Insecta > Lepidoptera > Drepanidae > Falcaria > Falcaria lacertinaria. The sequence continues at coordinate 6,655,941 of OX602132.1, read as the reverse complement.
GTGGTGTGGGTGGTGGTGTGTGTGTGGTCACCTGGTGTTGTGGCGGCAGGTGGTGTGGGTGGTGGTGTGTGTGTGGTCACCTGGTGTTGTGGCGGCAGGTGGTGTGGGTGGTGGTGTGTGTGTGGTCACCTGGTGTTGTGGCGGCAGGTGGTGTGGGTGGTGGTGTGTGTGTGGTCACCTGGTGTTGTGGCGGCAGGTGGTGTGGGTGGTGGTGTGTGTGTGGTCACCTGGTGTTGTGGCGGCAGGTGGTGTGGGTGGTGGTGTGTGTGTGGTCACCTGGTGTTGTGGCGGCAGGTGGTGTGGGTGGTGGTGTGTGTGTGGTCACCTGGTGTTGTGGCGGCAGGTGGTGTGGGTGGTGGTGTGTGTGTGGTCACCTGGTGTTGTGGCGGCAGGTGGTGTGGGTGGTGGTGTGGGGGCGCGGGGATGTAGAGATGCGAGGTGGCGCCGAAGGGCGGCGGGGTCCCGCTGTGGAAGGCGGCCTTGTCGTAGCTCTGCGAACACAATACAAACATCTGTATATATAAAAGAAGAGGCTGACTGACTTACTGACATATCAACGCACAGCCTAAACGGCTGGGGTTACAGACTTGAAATTTTGACAGTACGTACGTTTAATGACGTAGGCATCCACTAAGAAAGCATTTTTGGAAATTCCACCCCTAAGGGGGTAAAATAGGGGTTGAAAGTTTGTATGAAAATCCGTAATTTTTGATGTTAAACGCATGAAAATTGGTATTTGGCCTTTCAGTGAAAAATATATAAATACATATTTCAGGATTTTTAGAAACTCCACCCCTAAGGGGGTAAAATAGGGGATGAAAGTTTTGTATGAAAATCCGTCATTTTTTAAGATAAACGCATGGAATTTCGTATTTGGCCTTTCGGTTAAAAATAAATAAATACGTATTCCAGGATTTTAGGAAATTACACCCCTAAAGGGGTAAAATAGGGGTTGAGTGTTTGTATGAAAATCCGTCGTTTTTCAAGTTGACCGCATGTAAATTGGTATTTCGGCTTTCAGTTAAAAATAATTAAATACGTATTTGAGGATTATTAGAAATTACACTCCTAAGGCATAAAATAGGGGATTAATGATTTGTATGAAAATCCGTCAATTTTAAAGTTCAATCCCTAAAAATTGGTAGCAGTGGGCAAAAGCTATCATTTCGAATTTAGATATAGGTACATGTTGACTTATTTACCACGCGTGCAAAGCCGCGGGCAAAAGCTAGTATATAATATGAACATACATACATATCTTCATGTCAAGTCCCTCAAGGGGTAGGGAGAGAGTATAGAGAGCCTCTTTTTCTTTTTATATATTTATTAATCTCTTCATACAAAACCGCCGACTCCGAGTTCTATACTTCTAACCTTTCCGTAATTGACTACTTTTGAGATCTTGTCATTCCACGATTGATTCCCCTGACATTTGCATTGTATATCTTTGTTGTCAGTGTGGTGTAGCTCAGTACATTCAGCTTATAGTACGGTATATCTGTGTGATGGCGGTGTACTCACATTGACCTTGTTGAGCGCGACGTGTGTCTTGGCGTACATGTTGTTGGTGAGGTCGGCGGTCGCCGCGCCTCCGCTCTTGTTCGCATTACCGGTGTAAGGCCCGCCTGTACATACATTATATATTAACACAACCATTTTATAGGGCGCGTTCTGGCGTGGAAGTTTGTGTGTATATACAGGTGTGAAGTGGTGTGTAAGTACCGGTGTGAAGTGGTGTATGTATACTACGGGTTTGAAGTGATGTGTGTTTTCAACAGATGTGAAGTAGTGTGTGTATTTTAAAGGTATGGAGTTATTATGTGTATAAACGTGTGAAGTGGTGTGTGTATTCTACAGATGTGAGGTGGTTATTGTGTATACAGGTGGTAAGTGATATATATATGTGTGTGTGTATGTACCGGGCTTGTATGAGTCCTGGTCGTAGGGCGGCTGCTGCGCGTAGCTGGAGACCTTCCCGCCCGCGCCCGACCCCACGCCGCCCACACTCGACCCGCCTCCGTACTGACACACAAACACACAAGATATCATAACACATACACACATACAGTCAACATTATCTACGGTGGCGGAGCCACGTGGACAAGGGCCACAGTGTAGAGAAACATCGACCATTATGATTTTTTTTAGCAAACTAAGTCAAAAAGTCAAATAAACATTAAATTGAAAAGTTTTAAATTATTCATATTATAAATTATTGCCTTCTTAAGGCTTTTTTAAACCTTCGAATTCGGCTAGAAATTAAACTTCAAACGTACACCACATGACAAACGCCCAGACGCAAGACGAAAATTTTCTTGTAATTACTTACATGTTTTCACCAGACGTTTTCTTTTAAATTGCCGTATTCTGAATGGTATAAGTAAGTGTTGGTAAGCGTCTCACCGTAGGATAGACTCCGTACTGGTAGGTGTTCGGTGGAGGCTGGTAGGCGAAGTACGCGTAGCCCGGGGGAAGAGCCGCGGCTGGCACCTGCAACACACAAACACAACTATACATTACTATCATATCATCTACACACTAAACAAATATATAAAATTGAAGTGTCTGTTTGTAATGTCTGTCTGTTTGTTTGGGGTAATCTCCGAAACGGCTGGACCGATTTGAACGGGACTTTCACTTAAAGGTAGCTGATGCTGTAGAGAATGAATTTGGCTTTTTTTTTAAATGAAGGGTTCCGCGCAACAAATAAAAAACTGTTGCCCGCGGCTTATAATATAAGTAACTATTTTCATGGATTTAACATTAAAAAAAAACAGATTCATACAAACTTTCCTTTATTTTTTCATTCCATCTCCTATTTACCCTCCTAGGGGTGGTATTTCCAAACACCCTTCCTTAGTGGATGTCTACGTCATAAAAGGTACCTACTGTCAAAATGTCAAGTCTCTAACCCCAGCCGTTTACGCTGTGCGTTGATATGTCAGTCAGTTAGTTACTTAGTTTATATATACAAGATTGGTTAAACTAAGAAACTGACAAGTGTGTGTGCTGTGTGTTTGTGTGTGTGGTAAGCGGTCACCTGTTGTGGCGAGGCGGCGTCAGTGCGGCCGAACCTCTCCCCCGCGCTCAGGCCGAAGGCGCCCTCCCTTGCGCCGTACCCCACCTCGTAGTACGCTCCCTGGAACCACACACTTTGATTAAACACACTATTAACAGCATCACCTGTATGTATGTTTATCAATATTTATGTTATTGATTAATTCAACGTCGTGTTCACCAACTTCTAAACATCAGTACTGTAGTCATAGCAACAACAACAACTTTCGGCTGCGTATTCGTATCGCTTTCGACTATTTTCGTATGGGAAAATTAACAGCGTTGCGAGTGTGAAAAGCCGAACTAAGAATTTGTATGAAGATTTTGTCATTTCATGTTAAGGTTGGCTACTAATCATTATGAAACATTGCACATGTAATAATGGCAATAGTACGGTCCGGTAGACCGGTAAGCAGTCATCAAAATCAAAAACATCGTAGTGTATAGCCGCTAACAATATCAGGATTATCACATCACCTAACGCGTTACCAACCCTGTTGTTGATGAGGACATTGTGCTAGCAACATATTTTAGGTAGCGTAACTTCGAAGAGCTCTGGCAACCTTAATTAGTTTACTGTAACTCCACATACCAGCGAATACATATTATGCTAGTATTTGTAGAATAATATTAGTCAGGGTGTCTCCAGTGTGTGGTGTGTGGTGTGTGGTGTGTGGTGTGTGGTGTGTGGTGTGTGGTGTGTGGTGTGTACCATGTGGTGCATGGCGCCGCGCATCATCTGCGCCTCGTCGTATCCGTAGGCGCCGGGCTGCGCGCCGTACAGCGCGCCCGCCGCCGCGTACCCCGCGCCCCCCGCCCCGCCCGCCCCGCCCGCCGACGACACGTGGCCCGCTACACACACATTACACTACACTACACTACTGCACTAACACCTACACAGGAAAAACTATAGGCAAACAAACAAAAATACATATATCCATAACATATATTCTTCTTCTATTTTTTTTATACCACTAAGGTGTCACACAAGCATACGGCCCACCTGATGGTAAGCAGTCACCGTAGCCTATAGCCGCTAACAATACCAGGGGTATCACTAACGGGGTTGTCCTCCTCAGTGAATCCTCATCACTTACCGCAGAACACAACACTACATCAAAGTAGTGTTATTCGACTGCGGTCTTCTGTAAGGTGGAGATAGTCCCCAGTCGGGCGGCTCCAATATTAATGGGAAACCCCACGGCAGATCATAATTCGCCCTACCTCTCTTTTTTAGCTAATCATTGTACCTAAGCTAAGCTTAGAAAAACTCATTGGTACAGGCCGGGCTTTGAACCTGGGCCCATCTGATGACAGGCCGTTGCTTCAACCACAAGGCCACCACGGCTTAAAAGTGTGATGAAATCATAATATACTTACCAGTGGTGGTGACAACTTTGGCTGTGGACGTCTGTGTTGTGGAGGCGCTCGTTAAGCTATTACTGGACGCTACCGAGCTATCGTACTGCCGACAAACAATACACATTCCATTGATTATACTTATTGGTTACATAACAACTGTATAAAGTAAACAATGCCGGTAGCAAGAACATATCAATAATACGTATTCAACAACGTAACGCGCGAAATGAGAAATTATTCATAAAAAAAAATTGTAGCAGTTTTCTCATACAAAAATAGTCAAAGGCGATACGAATACGTTGTCGAAAGTTGTTCTTACTAAGACTACTTGTATGTCAATTACAACATCATAGTACCGGACCAACAGGCCGATCCAGTTCGGATGTTTGTTTGTTCCTCAATCACGTCAATAAGACTCGAAAACTAATTTTTTTTGTATACCACAAAGGTGGCACACAAGCATACGACCCAACTGATGGTAAGCAGTCACCGTAGGTAGGCTACGGCCTATAGCCGCTGGCAATACCATGCATATCATTAACGCGATGCCAACCCTGTTGATGAGGACTCACCGTGCTAGCAGCATTACTACTAGTGCCGCGTATCCTTGTATAGCATTGGCAACCCTATTCATCGCCGAAACATAACACTTCATCAAAGGTACAGTCCCCAGTTGGCTCCAATTTTAATGCTAAAACCCACAGGAGCACCCAATTCACCTTAACTCTCTTTGAAATGTATGTGTGAAACGTAGGTCTGTATATCATGTATGTATGATCATGATTGTAACATGAAAAAAATACCTTATAGGTTCACTTTGTTGTTCGTCTGTCCGTCTGTCTGACAAGAATTAATTGAATTAGAGAACGCGTGGAAATTTCAAATTGAAAAGGATAAATACTGAAAACTGTAAATATGTAGACAATATCTTTGTTTAAATGCAAATTTACTAAAACATCTGCCTGTTTCGCGCTGTGGAGTCACCGACGAATAATTACTTCATTTGAAGTTTGCCTACTATTAATCTTACCTACAAGTGTGTACGGAACCCTCGGTGCGGCTGGTTTTTTTATTAGTGTGTAGTGTGTAGTGTGTAGTGTGTAGTGTGTAGTGTGTAGGTGTACCTGTGCTGCGTCCTTCTGCTGCAGCTTGTTGTGTTGCGGCGGCGAGGGCTGGTAGGGCGCGGCGGAGTAGGGCGCCGAGTACAGCGCGCTGCCGCCGTACGCCGCCGCCGACGACGACGTCACCTGCACGACGTGCCACACATCGATACTCAACATACTACTCTTGCATACCGTTCATAATTCTTCCCAAGTATGGCAATCAATCCCTTCAGGGACTATTTTTGCAAGTGTCGAGTGTCAGAGAATTTTCAAGTTTCAAAATTTCTCGTGTTTGTCGCATTAAAATGCCTAGTGTCATGCATTCTAATGCTAATTGGAGTTTCTAGAGACAATCCACGGCAGTAGCAGATCGTAACATGCATTTAGGTCAGAGGTGACCTATTGACCAAAATGATAAATCACTTAACCCAAAAGTCGTATTATAGCATTATTTCCAATATTCCTATAAATCAGTCTCTAAATGAAACTTTGCTGCATATAATGACATCAAAAATACACATTAAAGATCACTATAACACAATTTACGCGACACTGGAAAACATATCAACCACTCCCCCAGATTCCAGCCAAAAACATCCTGTCTCCTCTTCGTTTACGTCAAAGTCGCCATTCCGGCCAATACAAGGTAGCGACTTGAGGTTCAATACTATCAATAGTATCCACATTTTATCCTAGCGATAGCATTATCGAAAATCCTAAAAGATTTTCAACTCAAAATCATCTTTATTTGACTAGATTTTACAAGCACTTTCAAATCGTCAGAATCTACCACCGGATTCGGAAAGTCGTTTTTTGCTGAGAGGAATCCGGTAAGAAACTCAGCAATTACTCTTTTCATATAAAATACAAATTTTACATTTAAATTAGTTTCTTACATGACAAGAATAAATGACAAAAAGTTATCACATAAACAAGGATAATATGCGACCACTGACCACGAGCTTTAAGATGAAGGAAAAAAACGTAAGGAAACGTCCGAAAATAAATTCAAGGACGTATGTAGTGCTATAGTGCCTAAGAGACGGCGACGGACCCACCATCTGTCACGTTGGAACCAAATTATCTTCGGTGGAAAGTGAGTGTTGTAGCACTTCTGCCTACGTGTTCGGGGACCCTTGTGGGAAGTTACCTGAGCACCGACTTGGTAGGAGTTGATCATGGGCTGGTACTGAGTGAGCGTCACACTGGAGGGGTACTGGCTGGCCGTCATGGAGGCCGCCGTTAGCGACGCGTTTGTTGAGTTCACCTGCTAACAAAAACATTCACACATTTAGCAAAACTACGCCAAAAAGCCCGAATAATTTACGAACAATTAACGTAAACATTTCCAGGGTATTTTTTTTCTTTAAAATATATCCTTTGACGTTACAATTGTACACAGACTACGCACACTTATAAATTTAGCTGTATACAATGTTAGTTTTAAAATATTATTATACGATCATATATGGAAAACATTTAGATCCGATAAATGATTTGGATAAAGGTCAGGAAGATGATGATGCTGACGATTCTAGTGTTCAGTTATTTAAGTACAAAAAAAAACAGCCAGCGCCATCTAGCCCAAGACCAAGCAAAGCTTGTACTATGGGAACCAGAATTTGATGTAAAACATTTCTTTTTTTTTCAATACAACACTTGCTGAGTTGGAACCCTTTCATAACCACATGTATTTTTTTATACCACTAAGGTGGCACACAAACATACGGTCCACCTGATGATAAGCAGTCACCGTAGCCTATAGCCGCTAGCAATATCAGGGGTATCACTAACGGGTTGCCAACCATGTTGTTGATGAGGACTCACTGTGCTAGCAGCATAACTACTACTACTACTAGCCCAGCGTATCCTCGTGGAGCACTGGCAACCTTACTTACCGCAGAAATACAACACTACATCAAGTAGTGTTATTTCACTGCGGTCTTCTGTAAGGTGGATAAGTTCTGTAACACGCGGTACAGTCCCCATTAGGGCGGCTCCAATTTAAATGGGAAATCCCAAATCGCACTACATCACTTAAAACTTTTTGTTTATAGTAATGTTGGTATGAATAAATGATTTTCTTTCTTTCTTTCTTTCTTTTGTAGCGACCTCACGGCTACATAAACCAACGTTAGAAATCGACTAACTAGCAGGACAACATTCAACGAATGACGTCACAATCCTGCCACGCGCTAGCGAAGTTTTCTACGCAATTCAACATATATACAAGTTTCCGACTAGAACAGTCGGAGCCGCGGTTCCCCAGGCAAAACACCCGCCTGGCTGGAAGATCTTCCCTTTGTGGTGGCTGAGCATGATCACCTCGCTCGCCCCACACTTTCTTTCTTTGGGAAAACCACGGCGGCGAGTATTATTGTGGACTAGTTACCTGTGGCGCGTACACATTAGCGTAGGGAGGATGGTGCGACACCGCGTGGTGAGCGTACACGTTCTGTTGCGCTACTGTCTGCAAAATGATCACAACAACACATGGAGATTACATCTTAAGAAAGCTTTATTTCAGCTACAGGAAATATCTTACACATAAAAAAGATACCAAGGGCGACTTGGACTCCCGCACCGACTGTTCCGTACTAAAAGACAAATTAGGTTGTAGGCGAGCGCCCACCGATTTGTGGTGTTTTAAGAATTAAAAAAACATCATGAGTGTCTATGATCGTGCGAACGTTTCAGACAGTATCGCAGACCGCTGCGGTGCTGTCTGTAATGTTTTGTGGCCCGCTTTGTACGTCTTTTTTAGGTTGTGTACTCTGTGCACTGGGCTGTATTGTGGCGATGCTCTGTGGTTCTGTTCAGCCACAATTGTTGTCATAAACTTTCTGATTTCAGTTCTTATTTTCTATTAATATAAAATGATTAAAAAACTTTGAAACTATCGCCCTAATGATTGTTGTTTATTCACTGCTAGAGGGAACCGTTTCCATAGTTTAAATGACAAACTAATCGATCTAGACACGGCTATTGCACCAATCGCAATCAATAAGTTTATTCAGTAAATTCGCTCTATTTTTAAAAAACATAGCAAACCAAACAAGATCATTTCAAACGTCAACTTATTGCCTTTTACCTTATATTTACGATAGAGCAAAACATCAAAAAGAAACATATTTCTAGTAAAGGCGTAGAGCTCCATTTATTTTTTATATTTATTCAAATATTTGTTAGTTTTTGTTATACGGCAACAGAAATACACATTCAATGAATATTTCAACTGTGTACCTAATTGCCTACTACTGATCATGAGATACAGCCCGCTGACAGACAGACGGACAGCGGAGTCTAAGTAAGAACTAAGAGGTTTCCGTTGGTTACCCATCGGGTACGGGGCTTAGTATCGTACCGTGGGATGTGTCTTGGTGCGATGCGGCAGCGCGGGCGCGGGCTCTCCCACACCCAGCTGCTTCATGGACGACGACAACTGCTTCTCCAGCGACGCTACGACACAACACAACATACACAACACTCGGCATAGACAACGCAGGTTGCTGGTTTTTCCGAAGCGGTGGTAATTTAGACCTACATAAGTGCCCTATTAGGGCCTCAACTGAATAAATGATTATTTTATTTTGAGAGACTAGGGAGGGTAGTACTCACATGTGGTGTTGGTAATACTAGGGAGGGTAGTACTCACATGTGGTGTTGGTAATACTAGGGAGGGTAGTACTCACATGTGGTGATGGTAATACTAGGGAGGGTAGTACTCACATGTGGTGTTGGTAATACTAGGGAGGGTAGTACTCACATGTGGTGATGGTAATACTAGGGAGGGTAGTACTCACATGTGGTGTTGGTAATACTAGGGAGGGTAGTACTCACATGTGGTGATGGTAATACTAGGGAGGGTAGTACTCACATGTGGTGATGGTAATACTAGGGAGGGTAGTACTCACATGTGGTGTTGGTAATACTAGGGAGGGTAGTACTCACATGTGGTGATGGTAATACTAGGGAGGGTAGTACTCACATGTGGTGTTGGTAATACTAGGGAGGGTAGTACTCACATGTGGTGTTGGTAATACTAGGGAGGGTAGTACTCACATGTGGTGTTGGTAATACTAGGGAGGGTAGTACTCACATGTGGTGTTGGTAATACTAGGGAGGGTAGTACTCACATGTGGTGTTGGTAATACTAGGGAGGGTAGTACTCACATGTGGTGTTGGTAATACTAGGGAGGGTAGTACTCACATGTGGTGTTGGTAATACTAGGGAGGGTAGTACTCACATGTGGTGTTGGTAATACTAGGGAGGGTAGTACTCACATGTGGTGTTGGTAATACTAGGGAGGGTAGTACTCACATGTGGTGTTGGTAAGACTAGGGAGGGTAGTACTCACATGTGGTGTTGGTAATACTAGGGAGGGTAGTACTCACATGTGGTGTTGGTAGTAAGCGGTGGGTCAGTGGCGGGAGGTTGGCTATTGGGCGCCGGCTCTACTGATGACAGGCTTTCGGGCAACTGCGAATACGTATACATACATCCTTATTTATTATAATCATAATATTAATACGTGAAGAAGAGTAAGCCATTAAAGTTTATACTGAGAAAGAGTGCGGTAAACTAATCTAATATCTATAAGTTTCGTGTTACAGCTTTTGTAACAAAACTCCTTCGCAACGGCTCGACCGATTTCTATAATTTTTTTGTGTATATTCGGTAGGTCTCAGAATAGGACGTTAACAAGTTTTCATACCCCTAAGTAGTAAGGGTGGTTCACTACAAACTACCATGCGCTTTAAACACAACACTGAATGTCATGACAAAGTTTATTTATAGTTCAAATTGTGGTTAGAATTTGGATCAATAGGCGACCGCTGGTCTATATAATTGTACTGGCGCCCTGTACTCTGTGGAGCTGTCTAGATGGTATGTATGTATGTATGTATGGATGTGGTACCCCCATGTTGGTGGGCCCCGGGTAGGCGGCGGGCGGCGCGCTGGGCTCGGGGCCGGGCTCGGGCGCGAGCGGCTCGGGCGCGGGCAGCGGGGGCCCCGCGGGACCCCCCAGGGGCACCCCCGGGGGACCCCCCGCACACACCGCCACGGGGCCCCCGCCCACCGCGGCCGGCAGCTGCTGCACTTGCTGCACCTGTATACACACACACGTACATGCCGACAAATAGACACACCACTTGGTTTTTCTGAAATATACTTTTTTTGGTCGAAAGTAAAATAGAATACGAAATTCTAAGTGCCTTATTGGGGCGTAAATAGTATAAACATTTAATAATTGAATTGCATCAAAAATTCACCATACATCATATAAGCTACTAACGGGCGAGCAAGCTACACCTTCAACCACATCTTCCCTTACCATCCGCTGAGATCGAGGTCATTAGCTGTCCCGTACTTAATAAATAAAATTAAGCCCACGTAACCCAGCCCCTGTCTAATCCGACACTCCTTGTAACCCGACATGTCTATTATTATTTATTGAATATATTTGTTACAATCTTCGCTAATGTAACGGGCCACCACTATTGCTTATCGGAATACCGCGGGTCTACTATAAGTGTATGTATGCTGTGTGTATATGTCGTGTGTGTGTATGTACCTGTTTGTTGTCATGTAACGCGTCAGGTTCGAGCGCGCCGAACTGAACATCTAAAAACACGGCGCCCGAGCAATCCGTGCCGCCCGGCATCTCCACCGCAGACGATGGAATCTGACAATATATTTATTTATTATCATTTAACACAAAACACATTACAATCGATGGAAAAACCAATGTAAAAAAGAATTAAAGGTAAGTTAGGTTGCCAGTGCTGCACGAGGATACGCTGCGCTAGTATTAATGCTGCTAGCACAGTGACAGTGACCAACAACAGGGTTGGCAACGCGGTAGTGATATCCCTAGTATTGCTAGTGGCTATAGGCTACGGTGACTGCTTACCATCAGGTGGGTCCTTATACTTGTGTGCTACCATAGTAGTATAAACATTTTTAATGATTATGGAAATGATAATAAAGATATAGATTCACTTTGCACAAGTGGCTCCCCGTTCCTAGTATTGTAATAGTTAAAACAAAATTACATGAAATTAGTGACAAAACCAACTTGGTAGCTTTCAATTTTTATGTTTGTAAATACTTATATGTCTAGATTTTTACAATTATTATATCATGATTGTTACATGAAAAAAAGACAGAGCACTGAGTTTGTTGCCGGGTCTTGTTGTGGTAATTTAGACCTTCACAAGTGCCTTATTAGGGCCTAAACTGAATAAATAATTGTAATAATGATATTACCTTTGAGGGCGGCGGTACTCGGGCCCGCTGTGGCTTCCTCTGGCTCGCTATATCCGAGGAGCCGTACACTGTGAAAGCCGGCGTGAATACAGCTACAACAACAAAAACAAAAAGGTTATGCATAACATCTTTAATGCCTAGCTGAGCATTTACTGCACGCCGTTTACAGATACATTTGATAATGGATTTACAAACAGTAGCCCTAGCAAAAATAACATTTGTTTGGGAAATTGAACAGCGGAAATTTTACAATTCATCTGTCGTAGTAGTATGTAGGTATTCTGCTCATTAAATTAATTTTGTCGTTCCGAATCACAGTTGAAAAACGATGTTTTATCATAAGTGGCAAACAAGCATACGGCCAACCTGTTGATAAGCGGTCACCGTAGCCTATGGACGCTTGAAACTAACATTCGCGCGTTGCCGATTCTAAAAGTAACCATTGTTCCATGTCTTATAGTTTCAGAGCTCCTCATATTGCCCCTTATCTATGTTGCACTCTGTCTCCTGTACATATATGTATGTAGGTATGTATGTATATATATAGCGTGTGGTATACGTACTATTGTCGTGTCGCTGCGACTGCTGCGTCAGTTGCGACAAGTACTGAGACTGCGCCGCGCTCAGGCTGCCCGACATACCCATCGGCTGGAACAACACACGATGCAGATCAAAACACTATACAAATAATATCCCACGAGGGTCCCCGAAGGGATAGGCAGAGGTGTTACAACACCCATAATCTACCGAAGATAATTTGGTGCCAACGTGACAGATGGTGAGTCCGTCGCCGTCTCTTAGGCACTAGATACGTACTTGAATTTGTAGTCAGACGTATGCAGGTCTCCTCACGATGTTTTCCTTCACCGTAAAGGTCGTGGTATGAGCAATGTTTGTGTTTACCTGGTGGTGGTGCGCGGCATGGTAAGCGTCGGGCGGCGGGGCGGGCGTGGGCTCGGGCGCCGCGGCCGGCGCTCCGCCCGCTGCCGGGGGCTGCGGCACACACTACATATTATATCATATATTATACTATACTGTATAACATACTATGTAACTCTAGTTACAACACATACAACTCGCCCATCCGTGACACTATTTCTAGAAGAGTACCGAGTTATGGAACTGCACAATACTTGTGAAATCAAAAAACCTCAGGTTAAGAAATAAGAATCGCTAGAAAATAATGTTTATTGGACATTAAATGTACTAAGCCGCACAGGCATACGGCCCATCTGATGGTAAGCAGTCATCGTAGCCTACATAGCTGCTAGCAATACCAGGGGTATCACTAACGAGTTGCCAACCTCATTGTTGTTGAGGGCACACTGCGCTAGCAGCATTCGCACGCGTGGTTACAGATAAAATATTTTTTGGTATTAAAATACCTTATGTGTAAGCTAGGCATTCTAAATTGTTCAAAATTACTAACCTTAACTAATTTGACAGGTCTAAAAATATCGCCATCCTTATTGAACCCCGCACATGAGAAAGGTATAGCAAGACTTTTTAGACCTATCAAATTAGTTAGTAGTTTAGTAATTTTGTACAACAGAATCGACACCAGTATGTATATACATACATCGATGAGCGTGTGGTGGTTGTTGTGGTAGGTGTAGGTGGGGATGTGGTCCGCCGGGCCGTTGGGTTCGCTCGGCTCCGTCCAGTCCTCCTGCCAAATGGATTCATATTACTATTGTCCAATACCAAATACTATCCCTTTCCCCAGGACCTTGACCTTGACCTTTATATTATTCATTGCATGAAGACAGATATCGTTAAGTTGCATACATTTGATTGACAGTGTAAGGGGGCGTCCATTAATTACGCGGGCGTTTAAAGGGTGGGGAGAGCGTCACACGTTTTTTTTTTCCACAAGAAAGTGTTGAATTGAGAAAAGGTTGGATAAACTCTTTTGTTTTAAAATAAGTTCTTATTTATTTAACATTTTGCGCTATCAAGCACATCAAAAATTCACCAGAGGTATCACTAGTATCACACAAATAAAGATGATTTTGAGAATATACTACGTTTAAAACAAAGTCGCTTCCGGCTGTCTGTCTGTCCCTATGTATGCTTAGATCTTTAAAACTACGCAACGGATTTTTGATGCGGTTTTTTTAATACATGGAGTGATTCAAGAGGAAGGTTATTATGTATAATGCACCCGTGCGAAGCCGGGGCCGGTCGCTAGTATTATTGATAATACGAACCGTAGTGATGTTATTCTGGTTGGCGGGATCATTCTCGGCACAGTTCTGTGCGTTGGCACTCGGCGTGAACACCTGCCGACAACACATAACACTAGTTAGCAGACACGTACACTCAACTTATGCATATCCACTCTTGATTGATCCTATAACAATGGTTTTATACTACAAGGCACACAATTACACGGACAGCCTGATGGTAAATGGTTACCGTAGCCTATGGACTAGCGTAGCCGCTCGACTAATGATCCAAATCCAAAAATATAATTATAACATCAATTGTGAAAAAGGACATCATCCATGTTTCATAGAGATTAGGTCCAAATCTGAAAGTGCAATCTGAAAGTGGCGGCCAACGCATTTTTTTTCGTATATTCTGTTAGAACTTGTCCATCTGAGCATTTATTACTATGGCACCAAAGTTGGACATTACAGGACATTTCATTTGTTTTAGTTATTTTGAATTCCTATTTTCAACAAAATGTATGAAAATACAGTTTTTCGAACTGACATAATATCAACTACAATGGTCCTACAGCTTTGGTGCCATAGTAGAAAATGTTCAGACGGGCAAGCTCTAACAAAATATACAAAAAAATACGTTGGCCGCCATTTTCAGATTTGGACCAAAATGGATGATGTCCTTTAAATGGTTTACCAAGTTAAGGCACGACTTTTAGTTGACTACCGGATAATTGGATCGGCAAAATAGTTTATACCAATAGTATACAATTTTGTCATACTTTAACCATCTATGGGTAGGTTAAGTAACTATCTGTCTCACCACAATCCCGGATCTAAGATTTTTCTAACCGGGACAGAAACTTTATAGTGGCGTCCCTAGCTTCAGCGATGGAGATAAATAACTTAAACTCACAAACATACATGCAATGGTCAGCTTTTATAGTGAACGGGACAAAAAAAACATTTAATAAATCTGTACTATTGCTTACAACCATGCGCTTTGTGGATTAAGTTTTTTATCATCGACCATCCATACTATAATGTTATATATGCGAAAGTAGCTCCGTTTGTTTGTTTGCTACTTTTTCGGGACTAAACGGTTAAACAGATCGTGAGAAAAATTTGACACGGAGATATATTATACACTGGGTAAGGACGTAGGCTATATTTTGGCTTTAAACTCATGCAGACGAGGTTGCGGGTAACAGCTAGTCTTTTTGAACGCAGCTGGCGCCCGGGGACAACTGTCCCGTTTGCCCCTCCCTAGATTGGGGCCTGTTTCATCGTCAACTATCGATATTACGGCAACGCTACTATGGACTTTTAGTACAGGGGTATCACTCGCGTGTTGCGTTGCGCGCCCATAATTTAATGGGTCTTCCCACGTTTAGTATTAAACTAGCGGCCCGCCCTGGCTTCGCACGGGTAGATATTTATCAATTATTTTCTCTACCCGTGCGAAGCCGGGGCCGGGCAGCTAGTACAGCCTAAAGCCTTCCTCGATAAATGGATTATCCAACACAAAATATGTTTACAATACGACCCACTTGTTTCTGAGATAAGCGCGTTCAAACAAACTAACTGTTCAGCTTTATAATACTATAGTATAGATTTGAAGTGCACTCAAACATAAATACTACACATGGTAAGATCCACCACATTAAGAATCTTACAGGATTCACTACATCATTAACCCTAACACAACAATTTATGTAGATTTGTTATCACTATTTACTCTCGTTGGAAGGGGATACCTCGGAAATGTTTGATACAATATGTATGACATTATCTACAATCTATAAAGAATACACGATGTATTAAAAAATTCTGGATAGGCTAATAAATTAACGTCAGAATTAATTGATTAATTCAAAGAAAAAAAAAGAATGGACAATTATATTAAAACACTAGCGACCCGCCCCGGCTTCACACTGGTAGACATTTATCAAATATTTTGTCTACCCGTGCGAAGCCGGGCGGGCAGCTAGTATAATATATAGACTATGTTACTCCTTTGCCCAGCAGTGAGACAGCAACGGCTAGATAGAATAGAATATAATGTGATAAAAAAAAACCCGGGATAAAAAATATCCTATGTGTTAATCCAGGTTATAAATTATCTGTGTTCTAAATTTCATCCAAATCCGTAGAGTAGATTTTGCGTGAAAGAGTAACAAACTTTCGCATTAATAATATTAATAGGATTTGAGGAATGAGGATAACGTGGTAAGAAAGGTTTTATGTATGAACGTAGATGGGTACAGGGGTCGAGGTAGACCTAAAAAAAGATGGATGGATTGTGTGAAAGATGACATGGCCAGAAAGGAAGTGAATACAGAGATGACGGCTGATAGAGAAGGATGGAAGAGAAATACATATTGCGCCGACCCCAAATAATATGGGATAAGGGCAGGAGAATGATGATGATGATGATGAATATTAATAGGATTTACGTATGTTCCTCCATAGCGCCTACTCTTAATCAAATTTGGATGAATAAGGTGTCAATCGATTAGTTATTTTATTATGGGCCGAGTAACATTTTTACCGAGTTAAATGATAAGAGGAGTCGATTGTACCTTGTAAACCCAGATTTTAACAGATTTCTTTTTTTTACGTGCTCGGGTAACAGTTTTTCAAACTTTTTATAACTCAACTAAGTAAGTAAATCCTTACGCCCCTTCCTATGATTCATTTTCGAGGTATCCCCTTCAATGCCGGTAGCACGAACTTTTTCGACAAAGCATTCGAAAACGTAACACGCGAAATGTCAAAATTGTCATACTAATTTTTATTTCCACTTTTTACCGCCACAGCGCTGTTATTTTTCAATACAAAAATAGTCGAAGGCGATACGAAAACGTTGTCGCAAATTATTCATGCTAGCCCTACTGATTAATAAATAAATACAGTGAATGTAATGTTGTGACGTCACGTGTTATTTTAGGATCAATCAACATTGGTATATAGTAAGGGTACGTGAATAATGCTTGCGTGCAGAGCTCTCAATCAGTTAATGATGCGATGGCTGATGCAAACATTTTCTTACTTCTCTCTACAACAAAAGATATAGGAATGGATAGATATATTTCGTTCAAAATTTAACTTTACATACAAAATTATATGGAAAACTTAGATATCAACTACTGAATCTCTCTAAACTTATTGAAACAAATGTTTCTTTTCGTTATGACAATTTTGAAAATACTTATCCAGTTAATTATTACCTATTTTATGTTAATTGAGTTATTATAAGATTAATTATCATTAAAGTCTATGAAGAATGTACTGAAGCTAAGCTGTATTAATTCCATATCATCAACTTAATTCACCCAACTTTACGTACTTCAATCAAATGTTCCGAACACACACCGAGAAATATTTTATATTATCTCACAAACAATGTACATTTAATCAAAATAGTAGGACTATTTAAGGAGCAAGGTTGCTATCCCTGCTACAGCTATTTGCTTCGTGAAATTCGATTGAAACACACAAGTCAATATAAAGTTCAGCTGTAAGAATTTGTCAAAGAAAAGAGAGTTTGAGAAAGTGACATCGGTCGTCCCATCAAACTAGATTTCTTATTAGAAGTTAGGGGAAGTCAGTATGTTTTTTATTTATTCTACTAAGATGCTCGGCCCGCCTGATGGTAAGCAGTCACCATAGCTTGTAACAAGCAATCATTACTAGGGGTATCATAGACCATTCTTACAACTGAACTTTACGTTAGGAGGCCCTGGTTTAGTAAAGCTATGTAGTAAGGTATCAAGGGTTATTACCTTAGTGTCCGATAGAGATCCAGACCACTCCTCGTTGTCCCAGTCTTCTGTGGTAGGGAATGAGTCGCCCATGTTCCCTGGGGACGAATATATACATCATTGTATTAAGAGAGTGTTGTTTGTTTGCGGATGAATGGACAAAGGTTTTGTCAGAATAAAGTAGTTTCGCGAGCGAGACGAAAAAATTGCATTCTACTTTACCACGTCCCCACGAAAGAAGTTCCTCAATAATAAAAATAAAACCTAATATTAACATGCTCAAACATGGTATACAAAGGTGTAACATATATTTTTTATTGAGTTTACATGTTTTTGGTAGGCATATACTAGCGTGCAAAAAAATCTTGATGCTATTAGCTAACAGTTCAATCAATCGATCGACGCGGCTACATACTAGAATTCATTTAAAATACATAAGTAGAGTAGAGACGATTTGAACGGATTCAATGCGGATTGGCCAAGCTAATTACATTACCGAGACAATTGTAAAAGGGGAGATAGGTGTTAGTCCAGCAGTGGGACAGCCACATCTAAACAGAATATAATAGAATAGATATAAGTGTTGTACCTTGATGGTGTTCGGGCCAGTCCGGCGGCGTGCGCGGCAAGCGTCCCCTCGGGGGCCCCCCGCGGCGTCCCCCGCGGGCGCCCCGCGCCCCCCGCGCCGCCCCCCGGCCCCGCCCCGCGCCCCGCCCCCGCGCCCCCTCCACCCCGCCCCCGCCCTCGCGACCTGACACATAATATACATATATCACATATTAGGGTTAACTCTGTTGTACGTAATCAATAACTATTGACAGGACGAATGGCCAAATACTGAAACACCAGTCAAATCTGATGCCACATTAATTACAAGGGGCCTCCAATTTTACATGCGAAATTGTATTTTGACGACGCTTCAACAGTTACTTGGGCCTTCAAACTTTGAATGTCATTTCACTATTTGACTGTTAAAGAACTGCCACCCTTATTTAAAAGGAATAGCAAAACTTTTAGTCCTGTAAAATTAATTTACTTTGTGTGTGTGTGTGTGTGTGTGTGTGTGTGTGTGTGTGTGTGTGTGTGTGTGTGTGTGTGTGTGTGTGTGTGCTCACGTGTGCGCGGTCCGGATCGGCTGCGCGGATCTCTCGGCGGCTCGAGGTCTCCGTTGCCGGCGGCGGGCGCGGGTTTCTTTTTCTTTTTCTCGCTGGTCTGCCACTCGCCCTGGAACAAATACATACTTCATTCAAACAAATGCTCACTAATTGAATATGTAGTCAGTATAACTTGGTTTTATGACCTCAACTTATATGTTATCGGATATGCACATTCTTGTATATAATGTTATCCCCTGTACACATGTGTATCAGCAGTAAGGTATAAGCTATAAATAGCTACGCAACTGTATACGACGTATGTTATGTTTACATCTTTATCTGCAGTAGGCATCTATATCCGCTGTACACACACATATCAGTTGTAGGTACACACCTGCATCATCCGTACGGACCTATATCAGCTCACGCCGGTATGAGCGATACGAATACGTAGTCGAGAATTGTTATTGCTAAGGCTACAGGTGTTTACACGTGTATCAGCTGTACACATGTATATCAGATGTTTTGATCAGTGTATGTATACCTGTATCCGCTGACTCTCCTCGAGCAGCAGGTTGCAAGCGGCCTGCATGTCGTTGTCGGAGTCGTGGAGGGCGGAGCACACCTCCTCCTCTGTGCGACGAGTCATCTCCATCAGCTCTAGCACCTGAACAACAAACAAAATCAAAATAAAAAATCATTTATTCAGTTTAGGCCCTAATATGGCACTTATGAAGGTCTAAATTACCACCGGTTCGGAAAAAAAGCCACCTGAGAAGAACCGGCAAGAAACTCAGTGCTCTGTCTTTTTTTCATGTACCAATCATGTAACATCATCAGCATATCATCATGCCTTTAAGGCTACCTGCACTCTAGGCAGCCAATATGGACCGTTGCCCCAAACTCCTGGCTGCTGCAGCCATTACAACGCGGCTGATTGCAAGGCAGCCCATTGGCTGCGCGCATCCAGAGCGAGGGTAGGCGAATGTATGTGGCTGCCGTCAGTCGCGGAGCACTTGTTGTAGCAGCCAGACGTATGTTGTGTTCGGAATTCAACGAAAGGATCACAAATGGCCGTCGATTGGCTGCTCAAATATTTTGGCTGCCACAGCCTGACTGCAAATTTGTCCTTGGTCTTTCGACATCTTCCACTCGCAGAACAAAATGTCCTTAAAGCTTAACTTTGCTATACTAACACCCCACCCGGCTTCTCACCAGTGCGATTTTCTAATGGAAAACTAATCGTAAAACTTCCGACATTTTCAGTAAACTTTATTAAAAAAATCTTTGAAACAATCATTGTTCTGATAATTAAAAACACTTGACCAATTATTTATTATCAAACAAAACAAGCCGTTGTAATGTAATGATCTTTTACAGATGTCAATTTGAGGATTCCGTAACAGCTTACAATATTACCTTGTGGTTAATATTTGCTATACTATAGGTTTGCTGTTTGGAACCCGATAGTGCTATGTAAGGTAAAATCCGGGCATTATGAATTAATTTTATTTATATTGTAACCAACTTCCAAACATCCAACTATAAAATTTTAAGTCTGTCGAATATGAGAAGTCAAATTACACAACAGAGCATCATAGTAAACTGATCTCTATTGTCTTGGGCGACTTTCCCACGGTATAAAGTATGGTACCGTATGTGATAAGGTTGAAAATATGTTACCATTCTGCGAACGTCCGACGCGTCTTCGCTTTTACGATCGATCATGTGTGCCATGCGGAGCTGTTCTGTTGTTGCCTGTATAAAAAAATCCACATAAAAGGTCATATCTTTTTGTCATGTATACTTACAAGTCCCAACACTATCTATAATATCGACAATAAAAAAAATCGAGTAACGTCCCACTATCGCAACTCTACCCTCAGTATTGAAAGCGTTGACTTACAGGCGGATTCAAAATCAAAATTAGTTTATTCTTCCCTTATGAAGAGCTACTTTACCACCGGTATTGTACGCTTAGTTCGTACCTTCTTACATACATATCATCACGGCAAGTCCCTCACGAGGTAGGCAGAGAGTATAGAGCGCCATTTCACTCGAGACTTGCACGGCTCTTAGAACGATGTTATTTTCTTACCCAACTGGGGCGAAGCAAAAAGGGAGGTTATGTGTTTGACCGGTATGTATGTATGTACATCTGTTCCCTCATAACTTCCAAATTACTCATCATACGACCACACTATGAATATTATTTAATACATTAAAATATATTAGATGACAATATTTTCTTGTGTCGGGAACCAAATTTAAAAACTCATATGGAGGTAGATAACAATATTCGTTCTACCCGCGAATCAAGAAGAAGGCGACGTACACAACTACAATCAGTCAGCCCGTGACCACGGCCGATGCAACTCGGTCGAAACGTCGGGAGGTAAATAAACAATTTAATATCGCGTATAAGACCCGTTTACATGTCATTACTATGTGTTTAAATCGCTCAAGTTTAAAAAACAATATTTTCTTGTTTAATACTTTTTAGAGAGTGATTATTCCGTAGTAATCCGTAGTCGGGTTTTAGTTTTTAAAGTAACTTTTTATGTTGTTACCTGTGGTTTGACCTTCTCCTTGGGCGGCTTGTCTGCGGGCTTGCCCTTCTCCTGCTTGCCCTTGGGCCCGCCCTTGGAGGCGCGCGCACCCAAACTCATCTTTAATCTATCTACTTATATTTATTTACAGCCTCTATTTACAAGCAGCTGGAACAAACAATTTATTTATTGAAATATAAGTTTACAGCATTATGCCGAAACACTCACATCCTAAATTAACAAACTTATTATGTTATGTTAATTAAGACCTTAAAAACTATTTTAAAAAGAAAGCATTTTTATTTTTATTTTATGCTTGGAGGATCATGGAAGATATTAAAATCTGTGTGCTGAGTGAGTAGGGAGTGGCGCAGTCAGCAGTGTAACAGTTGTAGGTGTCTGCGCGTGCGCACCCGCTCGGCCGAGGCCCGGCCAAGTGCTCGAGTAATGGATCAAACACACACATAATTTAATACTTGGATCGCTAAAGTGGTCGATATGGACATATTGGAGACGAAATTGGTTTCATAGGGCAGTGTTCCGCAAAGTGTGTGCCGCACACTAGTGTATCATGGTTATTAGTTGGCCTCGGCGAAATAAGACTGTCTCATAAAGTTATGATCTCAACTCAATAGACGGACGGGAAGGAAGAAAAATACCTAAAGAACTATAAATCATGAGAGCGCGCGAGAGGGAGATATTTTGTTTCGTTTTAGACACATGCTGATAGTTTTGTGATTAATAATAAATGTTAATTAAAATTTCAGTCCCTATCTCCCATGGTGTAACCTATTCGGTGATAGTTCAGGAAGTCAGCCACAGTCAGTTCATTTTGACTTCCAAACATGGAAATCTTAAAAAAAAACGAGATACATATTTAAGTGGACAAAGAATAACGATTACAAAAATAGAAGTAATCAAATGAAATGTATCATAACTTAAAAGACCAAACAATTCATCAACCACTTCAAAACAACTACCAATGAGACACCATTCACAGCTGAGACTGAACAGCTAACAAAAACAATTTATTTCCATTCAACAATACAACACAACGATCAAAGGGTTCCATTCCTCGCAATCTTAGCTAAACTGCCCTTTCTGAAAGGTCCTACCGTGATTCGCTTCGGTGCCGGTAAGCATGAACTTTATGGACAACGTTTTCGTATCGCCATCGACTATTTTTGTATTGAAAAATGAACAGCGCTGCGGCGGTGAAAAGTGGAACTAAAAATTTGTACGACTATTTTGACATTTCGCGAGTTACGTTGTCGACAATGTTCCTGCTACCGACACTGAATGGAGAGGCGAATCACGTTGCTCCTCACGAAAACAAGGATCACGCGGCGCAACAACAACAAAATAGCCTAAAGACAAAGGTATTTCTCTGTCCAAAGAAGCCAGAGAACAGACCACGTTAATCGGCCAGACAGAAGAGGACCAAACAATAACTGCTACAAATAACTTACGTAGGGATATTTACCATTGTGATATCCTACTAATATTATAAATGCGAATGTTTGTGAGTATGGATGGATGTTTGTTACTCTTTCACGCAAAAACTACTCTACGGATTTGGATGAAATTCGGAACATGGATAATAATTTATAACCTGGATAACACATAGGACTTTTTATCCCGGGAAAATGTTTTTGCCCCGTTTTACCAATGAGTTTTCTAAGCTTAAGTACAGTGATTTATCGCACCATTAGCTTTAAAAAAGAGGTTGGTTGAATTAGGATCGTCGGTGGGTTTTCCCATTAAAATTGAAGCCGCCCAAGTCGCCCGACTGGGGAAGTAGCTGTTCCTCACGGCAACGTTCGCGTTGTACTGAGATATTATTACTTCCTTTATATACAACCATCTTAGAACGAACCTCCCACTTGAGGAAACCCACGCGCCCTTTATCGGAAAATATTTCACGTTATATCGCTAAGCGGCTTATTCGTGTTCTTATGCTATTTAAAGATGAATGGACTCGAAAGACCAATGAAAATTACAACGTTTAAAATAAATTATGTACCGTCGAGATTTATTTTCAGTGGTTTGCGATTTCCAGCAACCTTAACTGTGGCCAGTAGTAGGATGGGTGTCCGCCCCTACCATACCGAGTGCATCCGTGCTTTGGAGAGCAAATCTAAAAGCATGCAGTCGGTCCCAGTTGTCAATACATAATATGGCAAAAATTGAAAATTATTGATTAGTGCGGAAAACCGTCGCATGAATCACCAATTTAAATTCGACCTAACGCCTACGTGCATTCACTTCATTATTGAATGGCATTTTCGCTGGCAATGTCCTAGCGGCTGCAGTGTTTTACTGTTAAATATAGACTTTGTACAGCTTAACACTGGGTCTGATATAGCTACTCCCTAGTTTAATAGTGAAAATAAAGAAATCGGCACAGTAGCATCCTAATTCAACCTCAAAATATCCACAGGTATATGTAATTTTGCACGGCAGGAAGCAGATACTAAAAAGTGCTATACACAAAGTCTAAACAATATTTATGAAAACTGAACAGGGCAGTGTTTGTACATATTATGGTTCATAATTTAAACTTAGAGCGATAACTAAACACTTGGGGAAGTCCCTGGGTGATTCATGCTAATAAACACATTTGAACAGGACACATAATAATCTGAGAATCCTCTGTACCAAGAACTCATGATCGGCGTAATCAAGGGGGAGAGGATAGGGGGGCAGAGTAAGGAAGTCAGCTGCACCCCATTCCCACAGAAAAAAGAAACGAAAATATTTCGTTAAGGTATGGTTGATGAGCATATCCTGCACTAGTAGTGATGCTAGCACAGTAAGCCCCCATCAACAACAGGGTTGGCAACATGTAACGGATACCCCTGATATTGCTAGCAGCTATAGGCTATGGTGACCAGTGTGCTACCTTAGTGGTATAAACTGTTCCATTTATTCAGTAAAACCATTTTAGCATAGCAATAATGAAAACATTGCTAGGATCTAGTACCAAAAGTAATGAGTTGACAGCCCTGTCCCTTCATGTAGTTTGGCTGACAATGCTATTGCAGATATTATCCGTCAAAGAATCATACAAAATTCAAAAGACAAAAGATTTTACATCATATGTCTGATCATGATCTTCACAAGTATTGAGGCAAAACTAAGAAAAGATGGATGGACTATATGAAAGAGGTCTCTATCTTCAACATTAGTCAACAAAGAGTTGTGATACTATCTATAATGAGTACAATATGATATAAAAAGTAATTATTATATTATATAAACAATATTTCTGTTGAGTCCAAGTAGTTATTTATAGGAATAATCACTCATGTCTGAAATATCATCATTTCAACACCAATGTATAATAATAACTTCTTAAAATTAAAAAAATATATATCATAAGTCATTTACAAAGGGAATAATATAGAATTCTAATTAAATTACCAGGGGCTAATTCAAATCAAAGCCATTACTTTAAAACTGTAGTGGTAACTGTTAACTACCGATGATTATGTGTATGAATGTGGATGATCATAAGGAAAGGTGGATGAACTGAGTAAGAAGACAAGTAAATAAGAAGTTAAGGCGAGACAACAGCTAATAGAGGAAATAATGCAAGTATCCAGCAATCTCAATGATGCAATGTGATGAATGGAATGAAGAGTAAAGACTAGAAGAGATTGATAATTTTTGTAACTATGATTGTAAACTTTCATCCTGATAAATTAAATAATAATTACTAAATTTATTTGCCCTTCAATAACACATTCTGCCTACATTTTAAATGTAGTGTGAATGAGGCGGCAAAAACAACTTTGTATTACCCCTATAAAGCCTGTTGTGTTGCTTTTGCAGTCTAGGGTGCTGTTTTTAGTCCAAATAAAGTGGTGTTTGTTCACAAGTTTGAAGTAGGGATGTAAGACTCATATAGGAGTCCAGTTTGCTTCAAGTATTGTGTTCACAAAACCTCCAACGGTAGTAAGTAACGGTGCAGTAAGATGTGTTATGGAGATATTTTCAATATTTATCTGCTTACAATTAAGTATTCATGTGAGAGACTACAGAATACAACATAATTGAAATTATCAAAAACAAAATAATAAGAATTATTATATGACTCCTCATATAACTAATAATTTGTTATGTTGACATTAACTTTGTACCACAATGAACTTTCTCACAATATTCTAGTAAGATAAATTTTCTTTCTGTCTTATCAAACCCTAGGCATATGCATTTTTGTTGGCATTATATGTACACATCGCCCTACAAGAGGTCATCAAAATAAAAAGTAATTTGATTACACTTGATAAAAAGCAGATACTATGCAAGGAAATAAACAACTTATGAAAACAAAGATAATCACGATAAAACCGCCAACCTCCGGTCGTAACAAGGCGGTAAATTGGTAAACAAAACAAAACATAAAAATATCAGTATCATGCAAGAAATATACCGGCTGAAAAACAGACAAACTAACAAGCAAGGCTAAGGTAAAGTCCGCATTACCAAAATTTAACTTTTTACAAGCTAATTTTCGCAGAAAACGGGACAATGAATCATTGCAATAGGAACTACAGCGCTCCGAAAAAATACACGCCTAAATGTGTTTCGACCAGTACATCCACAATTCCACAACAACCAACGAGTTCACTTTTTCACACAATTTCGATAGCTCACGTCATCAGATTCAATTAAACTCAAAAAGCCAGCGGCACATGTGGGGGACGCCATTCCTTGAACACCTTTCTTGGTATCAAAATGACAGTCTTTGTTGATGAAATAACCGTGCACAGCACATAATAACACTAGTTTCATACGCACATCAATACACAACAACAACAAAACAATATCAATTACCTTATTTCTAATTAAATTAACTGAAATACAACTGGATTTCTAATAAATTTTACTGATTTCCATACCTGTGAATGCGCTCAAACGCAAGCTGGTCACGTGACTTCCTAGTGTTGTGCCATGATACGAAAAAAAATCCGGTTCAAACTCCTCAAAGAATGGCCAGTTTTATACCTAATATTTACTGAAATAGATTTCCTTATGCAAGTGGAAGCTGACAATATATATATTTCTTATTTACATGATTTAGGATTTATTTTTAAAGCCCTGAGAGGAAAATAAGTCAGTCAGTCGAAAAAGGCGTTTAACTGTATGTGGAATAACATCAGTAACAAACTTTGGCAAGTGTTATCTGACCTGCAACAAATTTACGGTACTTTTCTATCAAAATGAATAGTAAATTAATAAAATAAATTCAAATGGAGCGGGTAAAAAAATCAGTCATAACAGACCGGTCTGTTTAAACAGAAATTAACGGTTTACGAACTTTACCGATTATATTCCTTAAGAAACACTCAAAAACTTCGTTTATGAATTTTTATTGTTACATGAAAGTCAATGAGTAACTCGGGAGTAACTTATTAAATTTTTTTAAACACATTAAATATATTTGCTTAGACAAAATATCAGCATTACAATAATGCACATAAGTATTTTATATTTACCGATAAATTATAAAGTATGGACATAGGAAGTTTTATTATAAACACTAACCAAATCACTGAACCTAATAAATATACTAATCAATCAGTGGTAGTTAGTTAAAATCCTCACGACAAATTTTATCATGACTATATTTTCCTAGCTTTAGTTAGAAAAAGATTTTTTCACTTTTATGACTTCTGAACGTGACATCACCGTTAAGAAAAAGATCTCTCCCGCTCTCTCTTCTCTCCTCCCTGTCGCTCATTCACAGGTAGGCTCTCTAGTTCTCTACTCTCTTTCAAAGTAGTGATTATGTACTCTGTGGTCTCTTACTTGGTTCGTCCCTGAGTCCATTGACCTTAAACGTATAATTAGGTTCTTGTCAAGTATATATAATCGAAGATGAGGTTCTTGTTCTGTTGCCTAAACTATTCCCAATTATTTGGAGTCGGGTCGGTACTCCAGTTTCATTTCGTAAATGTCTGTATTATAAAATAAAGTTATTAACTTCAACTTCTTTATGAGTGGCTTCTACGGGGCTGCCACAAGTAAAATATAGTGATTATGTACTCTGTGGCCACAAGAGTATATTTTTGGCGGGCTTCAGGCAGAGCGGTTTAAATTTTATTCCAGTGTCTCGCAAATGGTGTTATAATGATCTTTATGTGCAGTTAAACTTCGCTTAGTAACTGATTTATTTATAGGGACATTGAAAATAATGCCATTATATGACTTTTGGGTTAAGTGATATATCATTTTGGTCAATAGGTTAACTCTGACCTAAAGGCGTATTACAATCTGCTACTGCCGTGGATTGTTTCCAGAAACACCAATAAGCATTCGATTTAGAATGCATGACAGTAGGCATTTTAATGTAACTGTTATATACTCTTTCTAGTAATACCATAGATTTGTCATGGTTACAAAAGATGAGCAAAAACTGTGTCTTGATATCCTGTCAATTATAATAAAATGTTTAATTGTGTACCACGTTTATTAGATATTAAATTGGCGACGAAATGGACGCCGAACAATTCAAACAATTTCTGAGCGTACAACAAGCTCAACACGACCAAATGACAAAACTGTTTACAACAGGACTCGAATTTGTTGCAATGCGGAATACGGATTCAGCAACGACCACGACGTCGGTAGAGGGTGGCAGCGTGACGAGCGCTATCACTACACCTAAACCACCTAATAAGGTAGCTATTATCAAAGCTTTTAATATGGAGAAATTTAATCCAGAGACGCACAGAGTTAACGATTACATAGAGTACTTTGAAGCAAAGTGCTTAATACATGACGTAGATGGGAACAACCCTCTGAAAAAGGATTTACTCCTTAACTGTCTTACACCTAACATTTTCACGGAAATCAAAACATCACTTACGCCCAACTTCGAAACAAGCACATATACAGATATACGGACAAAGTTGTTAGACCTATATCGTATCAAGAGAACAAGGTACCGAGCTCTAACTGAGTTTTGGAACAGCACAAGAGATACCAATGAATCGATGCAGCATTATGCTAATCGCTTAAAAGACCTAAGCAAAGACTGCGGATATGACAATAATTTATTGCAACGCCAACTCCGTGACAGATTTGCGACTGGATTAAATCATACGGAATTAGAAACAGATCTAAAACAGAAATGGCCTAATTTAATGGAAACATATGAAGGCCAACCTACGGAAGTAACATTTTTACAACTCTTTGCGATTGCACAATCACGTGAACAAGCAGAGCAAGACACCATCAACGAGCGTTAAACGAATTAAAAGGAAAACAGTGCACAACGACCAACGCACATCAACTTACAAATACCCTCGCAAAATACGCAGTAATCAATGTCTCCGATGCGGTAAGCATGAAAAACATGACTTCAGCCAATGTCCAGCTAAGAAGCACACATGCGAAGAATGCAACGCCAAAGGACATTTCGAAAGTTGTTGCATTTAATCTGGCAGAGCTTATGTTGTAAGGAACAGCACACAAAAAGCTAAACTACAAAGAATAGCTAGCAAAACAAACAGAAGTTCATCCTCATCATCTTTCACTGAGGATCATCCGGAAAAGGATGACACCGACAGTGAGGTTGTATGCAGCATCAGAAACACACAGAGAGATTGCAAGAGAATTGATACGATTATCAATGGAAAGGGCTGCACAATGGATTGGGATCCAGGCTCAGCATACTCTATTATAAGCACACAATTTTGGCGACATATTGGAGCCCCAGTTTTGACCAAAGCACCTAAACTGAAGGCATACGGCAGCCACAAACTTAAATCGAAGGGCATTACAGACGTGACAGTTGAAATAGCAGGAGAGCAGAAAATTGTTCCCGTAATTGTTATAAAGAATGCAAACCCGATGCTTTTCGGCTTACAATGGAGCGAAATTTTTGGCATGGAATTTCCTAAACCGGTATATTCAATTAAAAACATAACACCTACAACTCTAACGCAAGTCTTACATAAGTACAAACAGCTCTTCGATGGCAAACTTGGAAGAGTAAACAACTACAAAGTAAATATCCATGTCAAACCAGGATCACAACCTGTACACCTACCAGCACGACCTATCAAATTTGGATTAAAAAGGAATATTGAAAAAGAAATAGACCGACTTGTTTCTGAAGGGATAATACATCAAGTAGACCCTAACATAACACCTGTTGAGTGGGCAACACCCACCGTCAACGTTGTTAAACCTAACGGTGAAGTCAGAATCTGTGGGGACTATAGAAGCACGCTAAACCCGGTTTTAGTCAAACACTTGCACCCAGTTCCCATCTTTGACCAATTACGACAGAATTTGGCAAATGGACAAATATTTTCGAAAATAGATCTGAAGGATGCTTACTTACAGTTCGAAATAGCACCAGAATCGAAGAAATACCTTACAATTTCAACGCACAAGGGCTATTTTCAATATAATAGAATGCCTTTTGGAATTTCCACTGCACCATCCATCTTTCAACATTACCTCGACGAACTTTTAAAAGACATACCCAATGTAGCTATATATTTCGACGATATAGCAGTGGCAGGACAAAGTATGGAAGAACATTTACGCACATTATCTCTTATTTTCGAACGCTTGCAGAGAGAGGGCCTTAAAGTGAATCTAAAAAAATGTTCTTTCCTTAAAAACAAAATTGAATACCTTGGGCATACAATTGTTAAAAATGGAATACGTCCCACAAACAACAAAATTGAGGCAATTTCTAAAGCTACTGAACCTTCTAACTCGAAAGAGTTAAGGTCATTTCTTGGCCTTGTAAACTTTTATGAACGCTTTATTCCTCACTTGCATGGAATTTGTGCGGACATCCACGAGTTAACTAGTGGTAAACAACCGTGGCGCTGGACAAGTCACGAAAGAAACGTTTTTGAGACTACAAAAAAATGCATTGTCGCATCTAGACCTTTAACAGCTTTTGATGAAAATCGAGCAGTCTTTCTGGCTTGTGATGCTTCGGAAAAGGGTGTGGGAGCGGTATTATACCACAAAAATGGAAATACTGAACATCCTATATCTTTTGCGTCGAGGAAACTACGTTCAGCTGAAGCGAATTACTCAGTTGTAGATCGCGAAGCACTTGCTATTTTATTTGACATAAAGAAATTTGACCAGTATTTGCGCGGCACAAAATTTACTTTAGTTACTGACCATAAGCCTCTAATACATATTCTAGGCTCACAGCGTAATCTGCCTAAACTTGCAAATAACAGACTCGTAAGATGGGCACTAATAATTGGCAGTTATAACTATGAAATCTGTTACCAGAAAGGAAAGAACAACATATTAGCAGATTGCCTCTCCAGATTACCCAATTGTGAGACACTACCATCGAAGATAGAGCGAATGGTGCACAGAATAGAATCACGTCTTCTTGAAGACAGAATCTCTGATCTGCACCTCACTGAAGATCTTTTAAGAGAGAAGACCATTCAAGATAAAACACTCTCTGAGGTATTTAAGTGCATGAAAACGGGGTGGAGAGACCTAGAGTACGTAAATGATATCAGACATTACTTTAGAAAGCGTAACGAACTTTCTATAGAAAACAAAATTATCATGTGGCAAGGAAGGATGGTAATCCCTGGCATTCTGCAACAAAAAGTTCTTTCTTACCTTCATAGAGGTCACCCTGGTAAATCTGCAATGAAGGCTCTTGCCCGTTACTATGTATGGTGGCCATCAATCGACGAAGATATCGATAATTTTGTTAAGAGATGTCACAGATGCCAAGCACATAGATCTCATAATCAAGAACTCCCAGTGTACTTTTGGAATATTCCTGAAGAGGTGTGGGAACGGATACACATTGACTTTGCAGGGCCCTTTGAAGGCACATATTGGCTGGTTTTATGCGATGCGTTGTCGAAATGGATAGAAATCCGACCCATGAAAAATATGCTCACCGTAAATCTTTGTTCAATTTTAGATGAAATATTTTGTACATTTGGTATTCCTCAGATGATTATTTCCGACAACGGGCCGCAATTCACATCATCAGATTTTAAGCAATATTGCATAAGTCAAGGAATACTACACATTCGATCCTCACCTTATTACCCAAGAACAAATGGATTGGCGGAGAGACTAGTTAGAACTTTTAAGTCAAGATTTTTTTCCTCAGAAGGACCGTCCCAGCAACAACGCCTACGAGAGTTTCTGTTTACCTACAGGAATACGCCTCACAATACGACTGGTAAATCACCTGCAGAGATAATGTTTGGTCGTCATCTAAATTGCTTATTGTCCAATATCCGGCCCAGTAAACGTAGAACTTTACAATACCAACAAGTGAAGGCTAACATTAAGAACGATCCTCAAGCTAAAGCAGATTATTTACCTGGCGATACAGTGTACCACAGAACGAGACTAGAAAAAACCTGGAAACCTGGTGTCGTAGCCGAGCGTAGGAGTCGTTACGCTTATATAATCTCAACACCTAGAGGAGATAATATTCGGCGACATGCTGACCATATTCGACCAAGACTACAATCGCAACCTTCATCACCCATGCATCATGCTCGATCCATTATCAATACCACAACACAGCTAACCCCCACACCTATTTCTACTTCCCCTTTCTGGACCGGCACCCCAGTAGAGATGTCACCAGAGGCAAGACAACCACCTGCGCCCACTGGTGAGACAATACAACCACTGTCACCTGCAACCTTAGGTGAGGCAAGGCCATCACTGACACCGCCGGATGAATCAAGACAATTCCCGCCATCAAGTGAATCAAGACAATTCCCGCCGCCACCAGATAATGCCACACCTGTGCGCCGTAGCCAGCGGACAGTCAGACGGCCGCGACGTCTGATTGAGGAACTAGGATAGGGGGGGACGAATGTTATATACTCTTTCTAGTTATACCATAGATTTGTCATGGTTACAAAAGATGAGCAAAAACTGTGTCTTGATATCCTGTCAATTATAATAAAATGTTTAATTGTGTACCACGTTTATTAGATATTAAAGTAACAAACACGAAAACAATAGAATCTTGAAAATTCTCTAATACTCTGACAAAATTAGTTCTTGAAGAGGATTGATTGCCATAGTTAGCCAGAAAACGAAGACATTGAGTTTTGATTGAGGTGACAAATGAGTTTTTGGCGGGAATCAGGCGGAGCGGTTGAGATTTTTTCCAGTGTCTCGTGAATTGTTAACACAATTAAAAATAAAAAGATAACTCTTTAATGTGTATTTTTGGTGTCATTATGTGCAGTGGTTTCATTTAGTGACTCACTTCATCACTTAGGAAGAAGAAGAAGAAGAAGAGGTGACAAATGACAAACAAACTAGTGAAGTGTGTGCGATTCCACCGCAGAAGCCATTAATAGAAAAATAAAACGTAGTGGTTATGTACTCTGTGTAGAAAATGTTGAAGTTGCAGTTGAATTGTAATAAGTATGCGACTCAACGCGACATTGGCGAAATTGTGGCAGCCCCGCAGAAGCCAGTAACAAAAAAGTTGAAGTTGAAGGACTTGTTGCCATGTCATGAATAAATAAATTTAAAAAAAAAAGTTAGAGTTGATTTCCCGCTAAAAAACTCGAGCTTTGATTTTTTATAAATTCTCACCGGTCTCAGCTCAGAGACAATACACAATCCAATACGCAATCCGTGCATAATTATCTCCAACGCTTATTCATATTTCTAGATTTCTACCAAACGTGATATTGGCGAAATTGTGGAAGAATTTGAAGTTGAACATCAAGTACATGTACCAAACATGCATGCATGCATACCAAAGCAATAATAAAATTGTTCAATATTTAATTATGGTCACGGTGTGGTCACGAAGGTACTCTGTGTATTTTTAGCAAGTTCTCCAAAAGAATACAACAAGCTCTATGATTCTTGGTTATCTAACTGTTTGATAAAATGTCTCTTCTTGAAGACATATTCCTTGGAGACGAAGCTGATGAGGCTCAGGAGCTAGAGCGAGTGATAGACGGCGATGATTATGACGAGAGACGCCCCGTAACACCGAATAGTAACGAAAACAGTGAGAAAGAAGATGAAGCAGGTAGTTTTTCCACTTATAACCTATTAAATCAAAATGTTCAGCATAAAAAACCAATCTAAGCAAAGCTTGTATTGTGAGAACCAACAGTTTATACAATACTTTTATTAGTGAATACATACTAAGTACCCAGACACAAAGCAAACTCTAAATGTTTATCATATAAATTTTTGCCATGGCTGGAATCAAACTAGCGACCCCTAGTGTAGTAGTCAGGTATACTAACCACTAGAGCAGCGGTCTCATCTTGTCTATCTACCAGCAATACTTCTGATG
This sequence comes from Falcaria lacertinaria, assembly GCA_951449985.1. Classification (NCBI taxonomy): domain Eukaryota; kingdom Metazoa; phylum Arthropoda; class Insecta; order Lepidoptera; family Drepanidae; genus Falcaria; species Falcaria lacertinaria. Next base: position 6,622,254 of record OX602132.1, on the reverse strand, counting down.
CAGGTTACTATCACTGTCTGTAATCATGTTGAACAATATATTCTCTTTGCACTGCATTTGTTTCAATGTATTTGGGTCAGTAATGTGTTTTGCTGAGTTATGATGACTGTTCATAATGTTGTTGTCTATTGCTTTCCAGAGGAAGATAAAAGACGAGTAGACCCCACTCAAACAAAGTCAAAAAGAATTGTGAAAAACCCAAGGTTTGTGCTCAACCCTGCTCGCCTCACCGGTCCCAGAGGAATACAGGTCATTCCCGATCATTTCAAGGACTTCAAGTTCAAAGGTATTCCTTTAAGAATCCAACATAGTTGACTAGAGATTGGTACATTCTGGCTAGTTCATCTGGCCCTAACATCAAAAGGTTACACAATAATAATGCCCAGACATTATTACACAGTGCCATATAGTCCCAAACTAAGCAAAGCTTGTAACTATGGGAACCAAACACCTTTACTTACCATTACTTTAAAATTACATCAAGACCAGTGAATAGGGTGGCCGACCCGCGAGGGATACCCATATGCTTGTTTGATACCTTAGTGGTATAAAAAAGCACTTATTTAGCATTTAGAGTTAATGTGACTGATGTGTTTCAGGAAAAGGTCGTGAAAAAGAGGATTTGGACTTGGTGTTGAAGAAGCTAGAACATTGGGCGTATAGGCTGTACCCTAAGTTCCAGTTTCAGGACTGCCTCAAGAAAATAGAGACACTCGGCAAGAAGAGGCCTGTGATGGTAAACACCCTTGTAAAAAAATTGTGTCACCATGACTCCGTTTTCGCATTCTATTAAAAAACCTAGCAATATTCATCTTTATGGCAAATAAATATTGCTTTGAGATGAATTATACTTTTTTATTCGCCCAATGCTCTTCCAAAATTTATCTTAATCTGCTCTGGTAAGCCAGAGAAGGTGGAGCATGGGCCATTAAATAAATGTCTTAAGCTGGACCTGTGAAGGCATTATTGAACTCAAAGCTGCCCTGCAGTATATAAAGCTTAATAGAAGCCTATATTCTTTTCAGCTTTTTTTAATTTTCATTTAATTTTAAAGGTTCACCTGCATAAGATCCGTACAGACCAGTTTGTAGAGGAACCTATAGTACAGAGAGAGTCCAGTGATGATGAAGAACCAGTGGTTCAAGAGGAGGATGAATTTGACAAGTTGTTGCAGCAACAGATTGATCTGGCTCGAGCCACTCCTGCCCCAGCTTCAGTTCGAAAGACTCGGACACCAGATAGGTAAGGAGTTATCCAAATATATATAAAAATATAGATAAAAAATATTTTTAGTCAGGAGTTTGGAAGCTTCTTCTTTCTTTTGTTAATGGCAACACAAAAAGTATTTCATATTTTGTTTGTTGTTGTATGATGTATGATGACTAGACCACCAAGAAGGCAGACAACATGTCTATATTACATGATGCCTGTAATTTTTATCTTTCTGTTTGACAGTCACTTTCTGCTCAGGCTTAATTTTATTGTTATAGATCACTAATCATGCCAAAAGCAACATCATCGCCATCCATCAGCGATGAGCAGCGAGAAAGGATGTTAAAGAACAGAAGATTTGCTGAGGAGAGGCGGCTTGCTAAGCCAAATAAAGCTACTGGAATTGTAACACCTTCAGAATCAATAAATGAATCATCAAATAAAGAAGCATATGATGAAAATAATGTGAAGAAACATAACAGATCCCAAATAATTGATAGTTCAGACGAAGAAACTGAGGTCACAGCAGTTAGCCATTCAATATCAATAGAAATTCATAAAGATACTCATAGAAATTATAGCCCAGATAAACAACTTGATTCTGGTAAGGATACAGAACATACGAATTGTGATGTCATAGAGAATGATGTACATTCTGAAATTGGTAATCAGATATCTTATGATGATAGTAATACACTTGAAGAATCAAATAAAATTGAAAAGCCAAATAATTCTGGAATGCATATTGATAATTCCAGAAATAATACTCATAGAGATTCTGAGGAAGATAAAAACCCTACAAGAGTTTTGGAGAATGATAGTGGTGATAATGCTAATATTGAACCAGAAGTCAAAGATTCTGATTTTAATAAAGAGTTGTCAGGGCAAGATAGCCTTAATACCGTTGACAATAATGCCCATGACATTCACACATCAGTTGAAAATTCAGACAGTGATAATGTAAAACTTTCTTCTGATACAGACAAAATTGTTGAAACAGAAGTTATGGATGTCGATTTTAGTGAAGACTTTTAAAATGAAGAATATTAGGTATTTTAGGTATATGGTTAATTTTTGTGAAGCGTTTCTTACGACCTGCTATAAGTAGGATTATATGTAATATTTATTGCTAGTTCTAAAAATAAAACAAAATATTCATTTCAAAAGTTTATTGACGAGGGTGCAAACGAAAACAAACCTTATCACAGTAATATGACCCACTCATACCATGATTAATATCCTTTGAATATCTTAATTTACAAAATGCATGAAATCTTTGTATAAAAATGTTCTGACAATATCGAGACCCTAAACATAAAAAAATCTATTTCAATTATAATTTATTTGAAGGGTTTTTTACTTATTAAATATTTCACTTTTAACAATCGTATGTCAAAATGTTATTGATATGAGGATAAATTATATTTTTCCTCCGGTTATTAATTTCATATAATTATCAAACTGCATTTGTTATATATTTTGTTGTTGTTATATATTTAATACAGAATTTAGGTTCTCGATACAACCAGCCAAATAGATCTAAGATATATTACGATATTATATGTATGGTATGATAATTACCTAAGAACATACTAATAATTTTAGGCAAGAACTAAAGCTGAGTCAAGCCTATGTCCAAAACTTTCACTCAATTTAATTTTGCAGACACCTACATTTTTATAACCAGGGTTTGGTTAAAGAGACCATGAGGTTTTTTCTTTAAATCTATAGTAAAATATTACAAATTGAATGCAATCGTGACGTTAAACATAGTTATCTCGCTCGTACATTTCAGTGAATGTGAGAGAGACGATCCACGTCATTTTAGAATTCAATTGAGTGATTTAGATGTAAATTGCTTTTTACACAATTAATACACTGAGTTTCTTGCCGGTTCTTCTCAGGTGGCTTTTTTTTCCGAACCGGTGGTAATTTAGACCTTCATAAGTGCCTTATTAGGGCCTAAACTGAATAAATGATTTTGATTTTGAATAATGTATCAATTTTTTTAATAGTGTAAAAAGTAATTTACATCAATCTTTTTCTCTTTAATTGAAAACGTACATGTGATGGTAAAAGCTTTAAAATTGAAGGCTTATCGAAATATAATATAATTATTTATAAAATATATTATATAGCATCTATAGGTGTGACTTCAAAGTAAGCAATTGATTTTTTATGAAATTCTGTTATCAGTAACCTGATGGTAAGCAGTCACCGTAGCCTATGTGGTTTAAAAAAAAGACCCGTTCTGATGTGCTTTGCTCGCGATATTTTAATAAAAAACAGTATTTTAAATACCAGCTTTAGTTCAAGTTACTTATAAATTAAGTATTAACATGACTCGATGCGACATAAATACATTATACTATGAAAACACGAAGACACCACAAAAACTATGTTTTTGATTTTATTTACATTTAGTAAAGTATAATATTGGTAATAAGAGTGGGGCCGGGGGCATGAAAAATTATTTTCAGCATTTTAAACGCAACCATAGATAAAGATTGGATTAAAAAAAAAACACGAGAGTGCCTTACAGTAGTCGCATATGATGTGTAACGTCTTACGGCCAACTCTACAACCGCGCGCGCTCATTGGTCAAATCAAATAGCGCGCGCTAGCCCGGCTTCCTGTAACAAACTTCCGTCCCTTTTCACGAAATCGCACACACGGATTAAAGCGAGAGGAAAGCTGTTACACATCAAAACGAGGTTTTAAGCTACGTTCCCATTGAGCTGGCAGTGGCCTGCAGCGAAATGGTGATATTAATTTCAGCACTGAAACTCCACCGCTGCGCAGACAGCTAGTTTATCAATTTAGAATGAGTTTATTGTGTGGTACTTGTGCCTTTAAAAAAAAAGAGCATTTTTTGCCGGACAATTAAAAGACCGGCAAAAAATAAACTCGAAAATGACCACCCATTTTGTAGTGTTACTTGTTGACAAACAAAACATGACACTGTACATACCTAAAGGTATTATACATATTTCATAGGTATTTACTTCTTTTATTATTGCATTCAAAAACATTTTTATTATTGCTGTCCCTGAATTATGGTCTAGGAATAAATTCCGCTACAGCGCGTTATGTTAACAATAACAATCTATATTACACTCTAAAACTAGAAACAAAATTATATACAAGTATTTGGTTTTCAATTCAGTACACCGAAATTTTTCGTTAAGATTCACCATAAACTGCTCATAGACGCGATGATTTTTTGGGCACCAATGCCCGTCTTATTGCCAGTATCAAAAAAATACGATTGTGAACTTTGACCCATCGCATTTGACTATCTCATTCTATCTGCGAGAATATGAAAGCGACAGACATACTCTACACTGACAGTTTTCTAATACAAGTTTAAACTATCAATTGGTCAAAATGACGTTTATTTAGACAAGCACTGGTTAAATCAAGGAGTAATCTTATGTTTATTGTGATAAAGAGTAAAGGACATCATCCATGTTTCATAGAGATTTGGTCCAAATCTAAAAGTGCCGGCCAACTCATTTTTTTTCGTATATTCTGTTAGAGCTTGTCCGTCTGAGCATTTATTACTATGGTACCAAAGTTGGACATTACACGACATTTCATTTGTTTTAGTTATTTTGAATTCCTATTTTCAACAAAAAAATTATGAAAATTTAGATTTTCGAACTCAAATATAAACAACTACAATGATCCTCCAGGTTTGGTACCACAGTAAAAAATGTTCAGACGAGCAAGCTCTAACAGAACATCCAAAAAATGCGTCGGCCGGCACTTTCAAATTAGGACCAAAATTGATGATGTCCTTTGAAAATGCAGCATTTAGCAAACATTATATCTAACTGTATGTTTGTCGACGTGACTGACTTATCTGTAATTTGAATAATAAAAGTTGAAATAAATAAGAATGGTTCATAGAACGTTTAAATGGTCTGATGCCCGAATACTGACACAACAATCAAATCTGATGCCACGTTATTGAGTGTCCTACGATGCGACATTGACGACGCCTCAAAGTCACGTCGGCCTTCAAACTTTGAATATCATTTCCGTATTCGGCCGTAAAACTAGACTCATAGTTGTAAAACATTTTGTAAGCAAAAATACTTTCTATAGTCGTGAAATTTGAAATAGTGCTAGTCTAGTCTGAGACAGAACTATTTAATCACAAAGTATGTATGCAAATAGTGTACAATACCTACATATTTATATTATTTACTTTTACATTAAGAACGATAAGCATTTACTTTTTTACTTTAAGGATCGAGTACCACAGTAATTGTTACTAACACTCAAATATGGAGATTTTATCCGAAACAAATTATTATTATAACATGCTCGGCTTTCGACTACGCATTCGTATAGCTTCGACTTCTCGAACAGTGCCGCGGCGGCGAAAAGTGGAACTAAAATTTGCATGAACATTTTGACTTTTGATTCACGTTTTCGATACAAAGGCACAGACAGATGTTCCTGCTCGCAGTACAGGTATAATATTATTTAAAAGTCCCAGCTGTATAAACATAGACACTGGTGTCGATTTTGTTGTTCAAAATAGCTAAACTTTAATTTGACAGGCCTAAATTTTGCTTTCTCTTTGTCATGTACGGGGTTAAATAAGGATGGCAATATTTTAAGACCTACCAAATTAGTTAAGTTAGCAGAGTTGGCACCACTATCAACCATTTCAGTGCTTTCAGATGACTTTCTGCTAACAGGTGGTAATATTCCACGTTCACAAGTATCGTATTCAAGCTTACAAGGAGAAAAAAACGCATTATCATTGACATAAAGTTTGAGCATGGAAGATTTGACCTAAACTGAACAAAGAAATTAATTTCCACCGATATAAAGTTCACGTGGTCAAACATCAATACTTTGATTGATGTTTGACCACGGCGTCATTGCACCTTGAATAATTTTGAGTTGACCACGTCATCTTGAAGTAAAAAGTAAATGCCTAATATTGACCTAATTGGTATCAGGTATGAGCGAGGCAAAGAATGTTGTAAACACCATCCAAGTGACGGCGAGTAAGGATTGCTGGTTGTCGGGCTCACGTGGTGGTTGCGGTGGGGTATCCACTGGTGGGGTGGCTTCTGACGGCGGTTGCTGGTTGGGCTGTGGTTGCGGTTGCGGTTGCGGTTGCGGATCTGCTCGCCTCGGCTCTGCCGGGTTGACGTGCAAATCGCGGAAGAAACCAATTTGGTGTCTGGAATGAAAATTAGATTTTTTTTTTTCTTTCTTATTATTTTTATTTTTAACTAGCGGCCCGCCCCAGCTTCGCACGGGTTGACATTTATCAAATATTTTGTCTACCCGTATTTAGACTTTTACAGGCAATTTTTTATTTTTTTCTCTCCGTATGAACTATCCTCGTACTTCAAGGAATATTCTACAAAAAAAATTAGCGAAATCGGTTCAGCTGCTCTAGATTTGTAGTTTCGGAGCCTATTCAATACAAACATACACACAAAAATACAAATCTTTCCTTAGCACGGGCTTCGCACGGGTAAACAAAATATTTGATGAATGTCTACCCGTGCGAAGCCGGGGCGGGCCGCTATCTATACTTCGATTCTACACTAATATTATAAAGAGGAAATATTTGTATTTTTGTGGGTATGTATTGAATAGGTTCCGAAACTACTGGACCGATTTCAAAAAATCTTTCACCGTTAGAAAGCTACATCATCACTGAGTAACATAGGCTATATATTACACTAGCCGCCCGCCCCGGCTTCGCTCGGGTAGACATATTATATATAGTAGGATCAGTGTGGGCAGTAGGCGATGGGCTTACAGATATCCGGCGGCGGCGAGCAGCAGCACGAGCAGCAACCGCGCTGGACTGCCGTAGAGGTACACCAGCGAGAAGAGGATGGCGAGGCGCGAGGCGGCGTACAGGTGGTCGAGCCAGTCGCGCGGCGCCGCCTCCTCGGGCTCCTCCGCCGCCTCGGGCGCCGCTGGCGGCTCGGGCGGCGGCGCGGCGGCGGCCGCGGCCGGGGCCTGCCATCTACACAACCGGACAGGCACTACGTATAGACTATCTTATGTCTCTAGTTTACAAGGAAGCTGTGACGTCCACGTTGAGCTGAGCTGAGCCAAACTAAGAGGAGCTGCGATAAATAGCCCTAAGAGCTTCAGGCCTAGAGATGGGACGTGACCAATGTCTCCACGTTGGGCGCCAAGCTAATATTCGTTTCAGGACAATCAAGTAATGTCTGTTAGCTCTGTATTGCAAATGTTTATAGGGTAGCAGGCAGGCTTATTTATTTTGCATTCGGTATTTATCGAATGTTTTGAAGTGTAAATTATCCGGTACCAATAAACATCTCGGCCGTCGGTCATATGTACCACTCGCAAACAATCAAACACACTGTTTGGTACATGGTTATCATACAATTCGGTACGTATTGCAAATTTCAATGGCCAACAGTTACCGTTTTTATACCACTAAGGTAGCAAAAAACTGTACGGCTAATGGTAAGGTAATGGCAATTGCCGTAACCTATGTACGCTTGCAACAAAGGGGTATCTAAATTATCTTATCACTCGCGCGTTACTGACTCATAAATCCTTTTACAAACAGACACATGCTTCCATATCTCATATTATAACACCGTAGTGTATAGTACATAATAAACAGTACTATTTTCCGGTATGGTCACTGGTAAGCGATGCATAACAACGCGCCCACACAAGACCTTGCCGTGATTGCTACCTCTGAACTGGTGATCTCATCGTTGATAATGATATCACAATTTTAAACAAAATTAACCTTGCAAGTATAATTCAGAGACGAATTGAAGAAATGCCTGCATCGGTGGAGAACTCTACAGTAGGCTTGTGAGGAATTGGGGACCCTAGGGAGGCAAATTTGCTGGCCCTTTTTGCCACGCTGTTGTTCATAATTAAGCTTTGATTAGGTCATAAACCATTTCTTGTGCAATTTCAACCAACTAGTTAAATTACAAAAGCTTCTGAAACTCCCCGCCGTGGTTGTCCCAAAGAAGTACTGCATAGCGTTCTTCAAGAAGGGTGTGAGGACATTGGTGATGCAAGCGTTCATATGCTACGGTAACCGGTCACCATCAGCCGTATGCTCATTTGCTTCTTTAATAGTATATAAAATATTTTTATTAAATTTATTTAAGGCGGATTTACGCGTTTTAATACTATAAATGCGTAAATCCGCCTCTGACCAGCACAGTCCTCGAGCTACACTGGAAACCTTTCGCAATTTAATGTACTTGTATTAATATTAAATACTTACAAATTGGCATACTGCTGCATATATTGAAGATAAGCCTGCTGCATCATCATCATGTGATTGGCGAGCGCGGCCGGGTCATTAGGCACAGGCAGGTATCCCTCCCCCAGATTGTAATTGGGGTACGGGGGCACCCTTCCATAATTATTGACGAACGAACTCAAATAGTTCTGCATCTCCACCGTGTGGTTTTGGTCATTTTGTCTCGTTTCTGGTCTGTTCACTTCGGGGCGCTCCACTTCTGGGCTGGTCTCCGGGTTCCTCCTTCTCAAGCCGTCTGTGCTTGGCTGCGGTTCTGGTACGGGGGGTGGGATTTCTACCATTCTCTTCTTGGGTGTGCACACTAGGTGCATAGTATGGGCGATTTGGCTCTCATAAGTGCGAAGGACGTCCTTTAATATGATGTTATCGTCCAACAGCTGGCCAGAGTATATTATCTTTTGTTCGTCTGTTTTCTGTGAAGGAATAGATCAATGTTACATTACATCTCTCTACCAACAATTCAACTATGTACGCGCTTAGACCATATGTTAGTGGTGCATGGAAAGTCTTTTGATATTATCATGGTCGAATTCTTAAACGTCTGTCAAATCTGATCTGTTGGCCGAGACTTTCAGATTTGGACCAAAATGGATGATGAACTTTATTAATGCGACAGTAACTCTGTTTTTTCTTTGCTACTTTTTCAGGTCGAAACTCGGTCGGCTGAACTGATCGTAATAAAATTTGGCAAGAAGATAGATTATATCATGGGGAAGGACATAGGCTATATTTTGTCTTTATATAAATGCAGACGAATATGCGGGTAACAGCTAGTTTGAATACAAAATTTGTTGTTCGCACTCACATAGTGTTTACATAACGAAATAACGATGTAAGAATCCGTGTGATTGTATTTTTGTACTGCGAAATTTAGTTAAAGCTTATCGAAGCGAAATAATTGCTGAACAATTCATTACATCGATAACTATAGCTCACCGATTATGTACCCTATACGTATAGGTTACATACATTTACCTACTTGATTTACATAAAGTTTTACTATTTCATAGAAAAAATATTCCACACGTCACAACACATTTCGAATATTCTATGACCCAAAAAAAACACGTATCTAGTATGGGAGAGAGAGCCCTATCTATAATTTATATTTTTTGTTATAGCGGCAACATAAAAACTGTCTACTTATTACGTATCGTGAGATACAGCCCGCCGACAGACAGACGGTCGGACGGAGAAGAGCGAAGTCTTAGTAATAGAATAGGGCTCCGTTGCTTACCCTTCGAGTACGAAACCCTAGAAAAAAAAGGTCACATGATACTGCCGCCGCTACGCCAGATTCGCTATTAATCTGTGGCAGATATGACATGAGGACACTGCTTGCTATTGATCTGATAAATCACAAAAGAAGCTGCACTAGCTCCAGAGAAATACGTGCCTGTTACCTCTGCCATTGCATAAATTATTATTGCAACAATCATGTGTCAAGATGTGGCCAATGATGATCATAAATAGAATTAAGACTACCAAAATCTGAATTTTCAATCATCAAAATGGCACCATAATAACAAAATTCGAAGAAAATTTAAATAAGAGCCCTAGTAAGGCACTTATGAAGGTCTAAATTACCACCATAGCTTTTTTGTTTTTTTTTTTAAACCGGCAAATAAGCATACGGCCCATCTGATGGTAAGTGGTTACCGCAGCCTACGGACGCTTGCAACACAACAGTATCACTCGCGCGTTGCCGACCCTTCCCGGTTCGGGAAAAAAGCCACCTGAGAAGAACCGGCAAGAAACTCAGTGCTCTGTCTTTTTTTCTTGTTTTAGCTCTTGGCCACTTCTTAGCTATAATTATGTACCCAGATCATATATTACTTACAACTTCAGTATCGAAAATAATTAATAATAGTAACATACAATTATTAATGAATAATTTATTCAAATGATGTTTAACAAATTTTGGAGCAGTTTATGACTTTTACTTGATACAATTTATAAAGACACTAGTAATGTTGAAAGTTTGAACAGCTGTGTAAATGATGGTATTATTTGCTTGTGATAGAAGTGTCAGTTACAAAACATACATCTTACTTGTAGAAACATTATGTCCAGAAGATATTGTGTTGTAATAGCAAATACTGTTGGACTCCGCTTTCTAATAGTTTGCCTATACTAAACAAGATGCCACTTAGTTACTCAACATCATTTTTGATACTACATAGGTGGTTAAGAGCTGTGGTATGAAGCTGTGCCTGTTATTCTAGCATTGCAAGTTTGATTCCCAATTATTGTACCAATCACTTTTGCCATAGCCATTTTAAAGATAATTTCATGTATGTTTGATAAATGCATAGCATTTTTTAAGTTAAGTTATGAATATCCTATGGTAGAAATAAATTGTGTACAAAACAATATGGCAAAAGCAGTCCTAAACTACACTACACCATACTCAAGGGGCTTCATTATTTGTGTTTGTCATCCCAAGTCTCAGAGAAAGAGGTAACGCTTCCCTTCTCTTCTTTTACTTAAAAGAAGACATCCTAAACCTTGTAATCAACCATTGAATAATGGATTATTATTATAGTAGTACTATTAGACATGAAAACTTGTGTTTATGTCTTGGTAGGTGTGTGTGACTATAAGGTAGTGTGTAATGGTTAGGGGGCTTAAGTTATAAGTTAAGTGCATCAAAGGATAAGTTTTAAATGACTAGCAATGAAAACCAACTGAACTGCTTAATGCAGTTTTTACCCACGACGGAACAGAGACGGTATATGTGACGGTATATATTTCTTTCTTTCTTTCTTTTTTGGGGTTTGTTTATTTGTTTCTTTTCTACACAAAAACTTATTTTATCCTGTGATTTAAAAAGGAACTACAGTACCTTATGAAATTTACTGTGCATAGTACTTATTGATGGGCTATCTACTCGGGCTTTTTTTAATAGGTTAGGATAGTTTCAGCTTTGTACTGGTATGAGGTATTGGGTTCTGGTATTATTTAAAATTAAAATTCTTGGAAAACATTACCCCAACTGGCCTACCCTTGCTTAGTCGACGTGAGCTCAATAATATTAGTTCTTGGCCAAATACTCACGGGTTTATTCGGGTAAATTTCGGAGAGATATCCTTTTAGTTGTCGCACAGTCCAGGATGATTGGCATTCGACATTTTGGTCCTCAATTTGTTGATTCGGCGCTTTAACGATCAAAGTTACGTTATCTGGTATCATTTTCAATACTAAACATCCAATTAGCGCAGTAAAAGATTACAGAACTCGTGATACGACACTGTGCGCACATAAAACACAACACCAATATAATCTTCGCAACAGCTAAAAACTCATAATGACGCAACTGCCAAATATGTATTTTTATCAGCAAGCTTCTACTACAATAGGTTCTTACAAATTATTGATTCAATGTAAATAAAATAAATACTACGGAAAATAGATGGCCCCCGTACTTGTCAATTTGCCCATGATGAAATTATCTGTCGATTTTTCATTGGTCCAGGTCGATGTAGTGACGTCATACAAATGCTTTATGTTCCCTGTGTGCGAAGCTACTATTAGCTAAACGTTATACACAGTACCTGTGATTCGCTGTTGTGGCACTGTTATAACTACAACCAATCGTAAGAGTGTTTTCTTTTCTCATTTACAATTTCATGTATTATTCAACTATATTATGTGTGGCTTACGCACATATTATTGTATCATCCTAAAATATGAATGATGCATACATATATTTTTTCGAAATTAATTTACCGTTTGAAAAATATTACAAGAGGCCGAAAAGCTTTGTTTGAAAGTGTTATTATCTGCGGTAGGTAAAACGTAGTGGTTATGTACTCTGTGTGCAGTAGAGATAATCTGCGCTAAAAAATGCGTCAATGTCAACTCAACTTCAATATGGTGACGTAATCAAAGTCAAAATCATGTCAAAATTGTTAAAAACAATCCAACCAAACAAAAACAGTAGAAAACTATCAAGTATGACTAGTAGACTTCAATTTTGACAATCAAAGGAAAATGTTGTCTTGATCTTGTCTTGATATTGTTTAATGTATTATGTGAGATACAGTGATGTTTATTTTGTTAAATAGGCAACGTATAATGTGATAAATATTCCACGACGTGTTCAACAAAAGTAAATCAAATAATATTGTGAATTATCAAAATGAAGATTTTTTTCTGGTGATTGGTGAAATGAAGTCCATAGACTGTCAGGAAGGACGTTGCCAACCTTCTTGGTGGTTATCCCACCGTACGACGTTGCCAAGAGGATCCTCTCTATTATCTACTTGACATTGGCAAAATACGAAATGTACTTTTTTGTGTTGCCATTAAATAAATAAATAATAATAATAACAGTAGAAAACAAATTCATGTTCAAAACAAATTTAAAGGCCTAAGTGGAAATATTTTGTGATCTTCTAACATTCACTAATAATATGCATAGACTATGATATCAGTTTGTTATCCTCCAATTAAATTATAACCTCAATTTCAACAAGTATTCGCTAGCTCGTTTTTAAAAATGGGTGTCACAGTGTAAGTATACGTTTATTTTGTTAAACAAATGTTTTAGAGCTGTTTGTAAATTAATCTGTAATATTTACAGATTACAGCAATATCCAGTTCCGGAAAATCGTACCGGCACACACGTTATAGAGCTGCTCACCAAGCGAATATTAGCCCTAGGAGCTACACAACAAGGACAGTTTTTGGTTGATTGCGAGAGTTATTTATCCCATCCAACTATGGGTAAGTTAAACTAAGTTACAGGATAATATTAAAGAAAAACAGCAATAAAAGATATGATAATAAGATTCAATGATTCAATGAACACACAAAAACATACGGGTTAAAAACATATTTTTTACGTGCAGGCTCAACGAAAACAGTACACATTCTACACAATTCTGAGCAGCCAGCATCAGTGTTCTCAATCTTAGAAAGTGGTACAAGAAATATACATGTGGTGGCCGATGGGTTATTTGACCTGTTCATGATGAAGCTTTCCCAGCACTATACCTCCAAGAAACAGACCAAGATTGAGAGCAAGGGTCCCCGGTTTGAACTTGGTGATTTCTGTATCAAACTCGGCTCTGTTACTATGAATCAGAACTTCAAAGGGATTTTGATTGAGGTGAGATATACATATATTTTAGTACAGGGCCATTTATTTTCACTGACTTTTTTGAGGGAGAATTTGGTTGATACTGTTGTACAAAGTCACTTAACTAAAGTAATTTGACAGGTCTAAAAGTATGACCATCCTTATTTAACCCTGCACATGAGAAAGGGATACCAAGACTTTAGTCCTGTCAAATTATTTTAGTTTATTGATTTTTTACAAAGAATCAATATCAACAGAATGTACACCATTGAGTAGTAATTGTTCAGATGGGCAAGTTATAACAGAATATACAAAATATTGCAATGGCCAGTACTTTCAGATTTGGACCAAATTGGATATGTCCTTTCATTCAATTTTAAGCTGTTTTTATTTGATTGAGCAACAAACATACAAAAATCCATCTTTACAAACTTTCACATTTATAATGTAAGTAGGATTAGTTATTTTTAAAAACAAACAATAATATTCCAGGTGGAATACCGTCCATGTGTGATGGCTAACGCAGTGTGGGGTCTCCTCAGGGAGTTAGTGCAGGGTCTGGTGGGGCCGTCAGTCCCGGTACAGCCACCGCAGCACCTGCTGAGCAGAATGAACGAGATCTATATGCCAATAGACACCATCTATCAGTACTTGGAACATTTTAGTGCTTACAGGAAAACTACTGGAATGAGGAATGCTTAGTTTACTTAAGCAGTTATTCTGTTAATCTGTAATTCAACCTAAGGTGGGTGTAGAATTTGCTTCTACATACATTTCTGAGAATCCACCCTAAGTCAGGGTGGGTAATGGAAATATTACTATTAATTTTCATCCCACTTCCTCCCTGGGTAATGTACAGTCACACTGACTATCAGTACTGCAGTATACAGTTGTTTTTATGTAGCAAATAATAATTGAATTTTTTGTTGAACTGTGGTGGTAGAAAATCTGAATAACAGTCTGAGAAAAATCCGTTTATTCACCCAGGCTTAGGGTGCATCCTACATACTCTCAGTGAATCCATCTTAGGGTGGGCGCAATAATTGGACTCATGTATACAGGGGCGGATCTTTATAAGGGCTTTTTGAGCTGCAACCCAGGGCCTCGAGGGTATTATGGGCCCCCAGGCCCCAAAGAAGGAATAGTAGACAATTTAATGAATTTAAAAATACCTATCATGAGACTGGCAACTCTGAGCTCAATTAAGCCGTTTTAGCGCTTATCAAACGGAACGGGGAATTTTTGACAAGGCAATGGTGTCGATTCTGTTCTTCAAAGTTACTAAACTTAACAAATTTGACAGGTCTAAAAGTCTTGCTATCCCTATATGGGTTCAATAAGGATGGCAATATTTTTAGACCTGTCAAATTAGTTATGTTTAGTAATATTAAACAACAGAATTGGCACCATTTAGTTGATTAATTAGGCAGGCACCTAAGGTGCATTAGCCCAGGGCGACCTAAAAGTTATGTAAAATTATCTTATTATAAGGCCCTTATTTCAGGGTGAAAACACCAGCTTTAGATACATTTTATTTATTTATTCTTAAATACAGAATTACTGCATATTATAGTTATAGCCCATTTTTCTTCTTCCCCACAATCACGGTCCGCCCCTGTATATATAGCATTTGGTACCAATAGGTCCAATCCTATATCAGCACAGGAATGCAACACTACATTAGTGTTATATTTGCTGTAGTTTTCTGGGTTCTGAATTAGTATTTAAGCTAATACATAAGTAGGCTAATTTTAAATGTTTATATCTAGGGTAGAAATTAATAAATCATTATATTTTAAGTATATATATGTTTATTAATCATCATACATGATGATCCCATAGGGCGGCCGATTCTATATAATCCCATAAAACATTAATTATTTCAATACAGACTGAACAAAAACAAAATACACAGGTATTATATTATGCGAGATTCGACCTCCGAACGGCCGCGTTTGTAATCCAACATTCAACTTCCAATTCCAACATAAACGATTGATTGTTGATCTGACTCGATATAAAAACAATAACATATGTTTTTAAACAATGTTAACAAAACAATACGAAGACATAATTAAGTATTCATTCACAGTGTAAGCCTAGGGTACTAGACTATCAATCAATTTATATAAAGTTGTAAAATAAAAATAAAACGCTTCTTAAACTCAAAGGAACAGCCGATGACACGCAGTACTAAGTTCACAATATAATGTCTATAAGAATACATATTCTGAGATGCGAATGTTGAGATGGATGTGTGGCGTAACGAGAATGGACAAGGTAAGAAATGAGTTTATTAGAGGAAGTTTGAAAGTGGCTCCAGTGACAGAAAAGTTGAGGAGCAAGCATCTGTCATGGTATGGACATGTTATGCGGAGGAATGAGGATAACGTGGTAAGAAAGGTTTTATGTATGAATGTAGATGGGTACAGGGGTCGAGGTAGACCTAAGAAAAGATGGATGGATTGTGTGAAAGATGACATGGCCAGAAAGGAAGTGAATACAGAGATGACGGCTGATAGAGAAGGATGGAAGAGAAATACATATTGCGCCGACCCCAAATAATATGGGATAAGGGCAGGAGAATGATGATGATGAAGAATACATATTCTATGCTTGGAAGAAAATGTATCTTTATCTTTTCATCTTCTAAAATGAAGTCGCTCTACTCAACGGATTTTAATGCAGTCAGCAATTAATAGAGTGAGTGATTCAAGAGGCAGGCTTTTGTGTAATCATTGGGAAGCTGGGTCGGGTCGCTAGTTGAATATTTAAATTTTAGAAAAGTACTTTGTCATTTGTTTGAGATGAGAATAGAACAATTGGTTGTAATTTACACATTCGTGGGAGGTGTTTTAATAACAGGTAAGTCCGTTTTTTTTATTTAAATATACATATAAGCAGTTCCGGCGTTAGCGGCCGTAACGTCGGTACTGTATACAAGTTCTTAGTTCGAATTTTATTCTAGACCTAATTGAGAGACTAGTGTGTTGCTTTCAGGAGTCAGCAACCATAACGTGAAATGTGGTTTGGACCTGGCGGCTAGGGTGGGCCACGTACACGAGGGCAGAGACCACGTGTCTATGTACCCGTGGATCGGGTTCATGTACTATGATGACCCTAGCAGTAAGATATACGAACGACATATAAGAAAGAATAACCTACGAACGATGAAAGCAGTATTTTAGGCGCCCAATCCTTCTCCAATGCAATGAACGTTGAAAGTATGTTAGTGTTTGTTGGTATGCGTAAGTGGCTCCACAATTAAAGCGGTAACTGTATGAGAGTTACGCTTCTATACTTTTATTGTTCGTAGGGAATAACTTACTTCATAATGTTTATGTATTATCGCTCTATAATCGCTGCCTACTCCAAAAGGCAGGGTCGGATTTAGGGTAGGGCGTCCGGGCCCACAAGGAAGGGACACCAACAATAAATAATTAAAAAACAATTAGCAGACTCCACTCCATAGTTATCCCAAGGTATCTCTAAGCTCTCCTCTCTGATGAGACTCTGCGTGATGATTTGTATCTTAAGAAATGATAGGTATATTTTATTTTTTGTCAGTGAAATGTTGTCTCTTATGACATCTAAACTACTTGCGTGTTACAATTATTCTTAGGCGGCAATTTAGTTTAAGAGGACGCTTCCCTGGCTACCTGTTACAGACGTCCGTCCCTATTCACGAAATAACTCCCAAAGATTGCAGGAGAGCGAGTGGAAAGACGTTACACATAAAAATATGAACAGTGTAGTTAAAAGTGAGGTTCAAATGTGTTGTCTTCCGCAGTAACTATCTACACAATCCCAGTCGTGCTAATAGCAAAGCAGATGGTGCTTGGGTCTGCTTCTGATCTGGACAAGTATCCCAAAATTGACATCAGGTAACTATTTAAGTACTTGATACTATAAATGGTTTGGAAAACAATTCCGACACAACATAATTCCAATATCTTATACCCGAATTGAATAACCAGTATTTCACTAGTGGATCACAAATAATATAGAGGCCTATATTCTCCAATTGAATATACTATTAAGTATGTTATTATTATGTATTTAAATC
Source organism: Falcaria lacertinaria (assembly GCA_951449985.1). Classification (NCBI taxonomy): domain Eukaryota; kingdom Metazoa; phylum Arthropoda; class Insecta; order Lepidoptera; family Drepanidae; genus Falcaria; species Falcaria lacertinaria. The sequence goes on along the minus strand of OX602132.1, from coordinate 6,604,584 downwards.
ATTAAATGATATCTATATCGTTTCAGGAAACGTTCCAGGGTGGTGTTAGGCAGTGACTGTAAAGGGGTGGGCATACCAATAAAGCAGTATACATTCCACGCTGACTATAATACTAGGACCTACAGCTCTCTGGCTCTCATACAGTTGGACACGTCACACGTGGAACAACGTAAGTGTGAAGATCGAGACACCCGCACAAACGTCTAAAGTCACTAGTTAGGTAACGAAATCAGTAAGATATGAAGTACAACGCACTCTCCCGTTCAATAGAAGCTGCCTCGGCAGACGGAGACTGGACGGAGAGTGTAGGTACTCAAACTCAAACTCAAAATCATATTTATTTGACTAGACTTTACTTTAGAAATATTGTGGCGCCCACTTAAGGAAATCCTTATCGAGTATATTTTTTTTGTTGAATTACTGTTAACTTATATAAATAATGTATCTGTCCTTTAGCATTACCCGGAGCCAACGACACGGGATTAGAAAGATTCGGAGCTCATCTTAAGTGATTGATATTTTTAAAAATATTTTTCGTATGGCGCCTCCTCAAGTTTGGCGCCCTGGGCCGTCGGCTCATTACGCCCCCCCTAAAGTCGGCACTGCCTATCAACTTAAATAGCATGGATATCACTAACGCGTTGCTTGTTGCTTACGGGCTGCTTGCTTGAGGATATTTTAGCAAGTATCCCTGTCAGCTCAGCATCCTGGAGGAGCTCGATCGTTGTGAACAAGACTAATAATGATGTAAAAATAACCTTATTTTTTAGCGTTATACCCAATCTGCCCGCCGCCGAAGCAGGTGCATGACCCCACTAAGATATATGCTATCAGCTTACCACAAGGTGAGATGATATTGTACTAATGTTTCCCTGGTCAGGCGGAAAGATTTATTGCCTTTGATAGGGGACAGGTCTAACTTCTATGTTGTAATCTACCTCAGAGTAGATAATATACTGCGTGTTCTACTACATGAAATTGTCTGTATATTTGGCAAACAAGAATATTATCTGCACTGCTAAGTGCTAGCTAATGAGTTCGCATGAAATGTACTTATCAATAGTCGGGGACTCTATAGCGCTGGACTGGTGATACTAAAAAAAATATATTTATATCCTGAGTTAATTATTCGACAAAAACACCCAGAACTTCTTGTGTAAGTAATTCATGTTTTTTTTATTCTGTATAACTAAAACAAAAATAATGTAATTGCAGATTGTACCAGCCCTTACATACGTGTGTATAAAATGGAGCTTGTGGATCTAAGTCAGTGCCAAATATTCTATAGGAGGTCTGGGGTAATTATCGTATACCTACCAGTATCAAATATTCTATAGGAGGTCTGGGGTAATTATCGTATACCTACCAGTATCACATGTGTAGCATACAGGTGGACAATGAACTGGTTTATAACTTTGAAAAACAAGAGTTTTTTAGTTCTTTAAATCGTTTTAGCTGGACATGAAGAAAATGTGGCCGACGTACACTACGTGTGCTCAGGCAGTGTCGGGGGGCAAGTGTGTGTGGAGCAGCGGAGCGGTACTGGTTCTGAAGCAAGGGAGCACTTGGCGATTGGTATTGAATTACTTACAGTATTCTTCAATGTGTGAATAGATTTTATTTTGGTCAGCATACCCATATCGTATATAGCCCACTACTCCTGCGCTCCATACAAAGGGCCTTAACATGATTCACACCCTAGGTACAAGTAAAGTGATTTTCATCCTTCATAACATCGTCACCACTATGACCGGATTTGTTCAGTTGATGTAAATCAGGGCCAAATCTGCTATTTTAATAATAATGCTAATGGTCCTGTACGGTACGACCGCTCTCTCCGCATCGTATGCCAACGCGGCAACGTTCAATCAAACATTAGACACCCTAGAATACCTCTGGTCCCCTGGCAAGCTACATTAAGTACTTAGTGGATTTATACAAGCTCTTGACTGACTTTCTGTCTCACAATGACCAATCCAATAAGCAAGTAAACAAGTCTGTGAGAATGAAGCCATAATGACACAATAGGAAGATTTAAATAGACTCAGGGTTCTATGTTACGTTATCTAATCCTTAGTGGAGCAACCTCCAATAGCAGATCATAAATAAAGTTTTAGGCTTATTGCGTGTACGAGACGCCCATGCACGTGTAAAATGATGATCAGAAAGCCTTGACCTAGATGATGTAAATGAGGACTGAAGCCGTCTTAGGGTAGGCCAGGTCTTTAGGCACATGAATTAGGGGCTCCATCATTCAACGCAAAATAAAAAAGAGATGCGCTATTGAGGGCAAGTGTTGTATCGGCCTTCGGGGGTCCCCTCGAGGTCGGTGCCCTCGTGGAGCAGTCGCTAGCCGGCAGTGAGGGTGAGTGTTGCAGCTGGGCTACGGCGTGGCGGGCCCGGGCTGCGGGGCGGCGGCGCGCTTCCTGGACTACGGCCGCTACCGGCCCTGGGTGCGCCGCAGCCTGCGCTCCGTGGGGCAGCCCGCCGTCACCCGCCTTGCCCCGGACTATCTCGTCCTCAGGAGATGTCAGTATACTACAATATAATCATATCCTAAGCGTTTGACCTTTCTTTTAAATAGTTGTAACACTATTTCTCAAAAGTGCATCCTTATATGCGACACTATGAAAAATTATAGGCGCAACAAGGCCCCTATTTTTATAAATCAAAGGTTTGCATACCAACGCAGTAAAATATATTTTGTTGTATGTTTTTATAAAAATTGGCCGTTTCAGAATATTCGCCAATTCATGCCCAGGAAAAATGCACTCTATATTGTCTGCGTTATGTTACATTACAGCGATGTCGAACGTACAGAGATATGGTCCGTGCGAGCCGGAGGAGGTCAAAACTGAGATATATTCAGACCGCACCACAGTGAAGCCCCCCCAGATAGAGCTCTACATGGAGAGAAGTGTTCGATACAATGTAAGTAGGCATTGGTGAATGATGTAACATAAAGGAATTTTATAACACTATATAAATATTCTGGTGAAACGAAAAAAAACACGCAACCTTAGACTGTAAATTCAACGCCCGGGGCGTAACGCAGCCACCGCCCCCCTATCTCTAACCCAACTACGCTACTGTATTCCTAGCAAAGTAAGATCTCTTAACAAAGTTAACAATAACGGTGGCAGGGCGCCGGTGATTACCGATATCTGGTACTTTTTGCAAGTTTGAGACTTGCAAAAAGTACCAGACTACGGTGATCGCTTACCATCAGGCGGTCCGTAGGTACGTACCTTTTTTTGTCACCTAAGTAGCATAAAAACAATGATTTAATTTAAATAAAATACGGTGTCTGTATAGTATACGGCGTCTTAACCAATGACCGACGACTGAACTCTGATTGACCAGCTCTCTTGCGATTGGTGCTATAAGAGCCCGCCTCTGTCTACTGCCTACCCCGAAAAGGAATTTGCGTCTAAAACACTTATTAAATATTAAAATAACATTGAACTATGAATTTCAGCTAACAATATTCGCCAATATAGAATACTCGTGCGTGGTAATGCGTCTGTTTTACAATCTGAAGTTTGAAAAACAAAGAGCTGTCACACCGAAGATCTTCCTCCGTCGCTGGTGCGTCACTCCTGAGCCGATGTGCTACGACGCACAATTGCTACAAATAGACTTTTACGTGGAAATATATTTTCAACAAACCATACATTACCATATATATGTTTACGGGAAGGAGATCAAATTTATTGACACCAAAAAGTTGTTGGGCTACGTCAATCGCAAGTTGGATGACAGCACGACTGCAAAACCAGCGACATAAAAAACCGGCAAGTGCGAATTGGGGTTTATATATTAGTTATTTACTTATATGCTTCTTCAACTTTAGAACATTCATCAAGATTCATAGGTACATAATTTGTAAGGTATGATTTAGTCGACGCATAGTCGCATCACTATAATAGTTGCGTAATCGGCCCATCCCTAATGTAGGGCCTCTTGGACGCGAGCTGTATAACATGGCGGTACGAAATAAACGCTCTTGATAATTTAATTGCTTTCTTTTGTGCCCACCGACCCACATTACATAATTAGTGTTAGCGACAGGCTTATACTACTTTTATATAATACTTTTAGATATTAATATTATTTTAATTGTCTATTAAAATGACAGTTGACTTTTCTTCTTGCTCAAATATAGTTTTATTTTACATTATAATCATGTTTAATTGAATCAGCCAAAACGTAGGCAACAAGTTGGTCCTTCGAGCCGGATCAATTATTTCCTCATGTTCCGCACACCACCACGCACAGATATGGTGAAAACGGGTCGAGATCGGGAAGGGGCGGAGCAGTCGGAAAGCAATAAGATTATAGTGAGTAAGTTAGAGGAATGCGAGGTCGAGGCCGCAGCGGCAGCAACGCCAACACGGAGGGACATCGGTTCAAGTATTACGAAAGCAGATTTATTACAAATATTTACACGCCCCTCCCTGTCATCAGAAGTAAGCAAAAAGAGTAGACATTAGTTTCGGAGCATAGACATTTATCAAATATTTTGTACACCCGTGCGAAGCCGGGGCGGGCAGCTAGTATAATATATAGCCTATTACTCAGTGATAATGTAGCTGACCGTGAAAGAATTTTTGAAATCGGTCCAGTAGTTTCGGAGCCTATTCAATACAAACTCACAAAAATACAAATATTTCCTCTTTATAATATTAGTGTAGATTGTTATATGGGACTAATATTGATATATTTATTTATTAATAGGATTACCAACGTAAAATACAGCAATTTCAATAAAATTATACAAGTAATATGAAGAAAGGTGACTGTTTTTACAATTATAGGTAATCACAGCTTGCTTTGTGGATATAATTTAAATAAATAAATTAATGGTTAAGGTTTTTTTCTGTAAGTTGTGACAACACGAAACAGTGACAAATAAAATAATACCTTTTTATTTAAATATAATATACATTGGAAATAACTACAAAAAATGAAAATATTTCACTTAAATGTATTGCAATATAAATGTAACTATACTTATCGCTATGTATACTGTATAATATCATCACAATGTAATTGGTAAATAAATGCATTAACATGTAATTACTGTGTTGTCCTAACCTTAGCAACAACAATCTCGACTACATATTCGAAAAGGTATCTTTCAAAATCTCATTAATTTTCATACGAATTTTTAGTTCCACTTTTCGCCGCCGCAGCGCTGTACATTTTCCCATACAAAAATAGTCGAAAGTAACAATACGTAGTTGGAAGTTTTTCTCGCTAAAGCTATTGTACTAACACATAACGATTCACTTTTGCCAGAGCTGGAACACCTAGTATTAATATTTACTTAAAAAAATACTTTCATTTTTTTTTATCATGATTACAGTATTATGGTAAGTCATTAAATCACATACCATGTTTTATATCACAATAAGAACACGCTGTATAAAGTCTTGTTATTTATTTACACCAGTGTTTCCCAAACTTGAGTGCCGTGACCCGTTTATTGTATTGTTTTCTCATCGTGCCCCATCAAGTTTTTTAGCCCTCCTAGTGCATATATTGGAGAGACGATGACCGAGTATGGTTGATAAAAATGAGACAATGCTGCGACCCGGTACCGGGTCACGACCCACCATTTGGGAAGCGCTGATCTACTCTATATGTAGCCGTTGTCGACGCAGTGTACTACATTATTGGCTTCTCTCAGCCTACCTTCCTTAGTCTTGAACGGTTTTATTTGCCACACATCGTCTATATTCAGTTTTTCTTCACCCTGTAATAATAATAACAAGAATATTAATAGTGATTATATTGTTTAGCCGTAGAAATGAAATAACATTATTATTCACAGATAAAAAAGAATCCACATACATAATTTGCTTTACATACCAATTTGCAAATAAAAATTTTAAATGTCTATTTTTAAGAAACACTTCAGATATGATGGACAATATTAAACAAAATAAAGTTTTCATTTATACAACAATACATTTTCTTCTAGCATTGTAATATGATAGCTTTTACACGCGGCGTCGCCCGCGTTTCTAGATAAAGATAGCCTATGTCCTTCCCCAGGTTATAATCTATCTCATTGCCAAATTTCATTACGATCCGTTCAGCCGTTTAGTCGTGAAAAGGTAACAAAAAGAGTTACTTTCGCATTTATAATATTAGTATGGATCAGTTTAGTATTGATATAGCATGTTACTCAAAGACAGTGTAATTTTGCTTTAGTTAAAGGATTTAAAATTGGTTCTAATTCCAATACTTTAAAGTTCAAATTACCTTCATATCCATATTAACTGCATCCTCTGGCGCTAATATTATAAACGGAGTCGACTCAAAGCTAAAGGCCAGGCCGAAGTAAGAATACTTCTTTATCTCTTCCATGAAGAGTTCTTTTGGATACACTTTATCTGGATCACTGCCCATTTCTCTAATATTATTAGAAAGCATTTTATAATAATACTCAAGTAATTCATGATAATGGTTCTTCCTCAAATCCTGTGTGGTGCAGGCATATATAACAAAAGTCACATCCAGTACAGGCGTGGCACATCTTGATAGTTGAAAGTCAATTATCTTCGCATCAATCGGAGTCCCATTTTGATACTTGTATAGAAAGTTGTTAGTCCAAGAGTCACCGTGGCTGATTACCCCTGTTCTTTTCGTTTTAGTCGCAGCATTAATCATGTCTTCGTACCTCTCAGGAACAGCAAATTCCTTTACTTTTTGAACGTAAATTGTGTTGGGATACTCCTTTTCTACAGCGTCGATAGCTATACTGGAAATTCTCTTCCAGAATCGGGAATACCAATCGCGTAGTGACTCGTCATAGTAGGTTTCAGATATGTGGTCCTTGATCCTGTCAAATTTCTCAGGTTTTTGGTCCTTCATAGCAAAGGATAGAGCGTGGAATTGCGCTAAGACTTTGAAAGTCAATTTGCAGTGTATTAAATCAATGCCTTCTTGCCTGATCGCGCTGCCGTAGTCATGCACGGACTCATCTTCTAAGCCTATTACATCATGCACACCGTCTGAATAAGTTAAGAAAACTTTTGCGTACTTGTCAAATGGCTCTTTGACATTTTTGGTGGCTTGAAATTTTATTAGTTCTGGCAGCACTTTCGTGTAAAAGTTGATTTCGTTTCTGAAGAAATCTTGGCTTCTGTATGTAAGCCTTCTTGATACGTTTTTAGGTATGTTTTTGAGTATGACTTGGATATATTTCGATTTGCCATTCTGGTCCTCGCCGTAGATTCTGATGCGTATTACTTCGCTCAAGTAGGAGTCGCCTTTACCAGTGTCGCCAACATACTGAAGGAAAAATATTACATGGCAATAATATATCGTTGGTGACCCAGCAAAACCGCTTAACTAGCGTTTACAATAAGGTTGAAATTGAGATGAAATAATATTGAAAATTAGGCCATATGGAAAAAAAAAAATTGTGCGGGGCTACATAAATAACCGTTTCTTACATTATTACGAGCATCCATTTAGATAGTTAGAATGCAAATCAAGTATTTTTATTATATTTTTTTTTTAGAATATCAGTCACTTAGGGAGGCAGCTGCTCGCCCCCTGGTGTATAGTGATATGGTGTTGCTAGCATTAGGCACTTATAAGGCACTTGTGAAGGTCTACTATAATAACAGTCAGGTATATAAACCACTACACCAACGGTCTCCTCTTAAATGTATGTTATTATACACTTAAGTTCAATTACCTCCCAATGAGTAAATGTTAATTCTTCTCCAAACCAATCAGTCAATGCATTGGAGAGTGTCTCGTTGGTCAGCGCTGGAGACACATGGATAAGAGTGCTGAAGTCTTCAGAAGTCATTTTCGGGGGTTTCTGAAATTATACATAATATTTTATTGTTACTAGCCCGGAATATTGCGAGCGTTCAGCGTAGAGTCCTAGAGGAACCTAAAATTTTCTTGGGATAAAAAGGATCCCAGAAGCCGGGGCGGGCCGCTAGTTGAAGATATTTTGAAAATGTTTTTTTTTTTTTGGAGGGCACTACAATATATATGTATATTCAATAAATATTTTTCATTTTTGTGTGTCCTGTCTCGACGTGACATGATGGATTCAAATAAAACTTGGCACTATATGAGTTCATACAACAATATAGGATCAACATAGGATACTTTGTATCCCGAAATTCAGGATGGTTCCCCTGGGACAGGGGATAAAAGTCAACATTGATTGTAACTCTGAAATAGCTGGACCGATTTGAACAGGACTTTCACTGGCAGATAGCTGATTTTACTGGGCGTAACCTGGGCAGCATTATTTTGGAAAAATAATTAGGGTCCCGCGCAGTGAATAAAAAGCCATGAAATAGTGATCAATTTTTTTTCATTCGAATGGCAGGACCAATATGAACATGACTTTCACTGACAGGTGATGCTATAAGAGTACATTTATTTTGGAAATATAATTAGGCGTTCGCGGGCACAGCTAGACTATATGTGTGCCAAATTTCATGCAAATCTGTTAAGTAATTTTTTATGTGATTGAGCAACAAACTTCCAGCGATTCTTACAAACTTCCATATTTATAATATTAGTTTATATTATACAATTTTATGTATTGATGATTGCAGTCCTTTAGTCATGTGTGTCAAGAGTGAAATAGTGTTTTACATTGTCCAACTGCCAAAAGGGACTTGGTTGATGTTTGAATTTTGTATTTACAATTGGTCAGCAAAAAATTATTTCTTCTCTCTTTATTAGAAACTAGCGGCCCGCCCCGGATTCGCACGGGTAGACATTTATATCAAATATTTTGTCTACCCGTGCAAAGCCGGGGCGGGCAGCTAGCCTATGTTAATCAGTGATAGTGTAGCTTTCTAACGGTGAAAGAATTTATGAAATCAGTCCAGTACTTTCTGAGCCTATAGACATTTATCAAATATTTTGTCTACTCGAGCGAAGCCGGGCGGGCAGCTAGTATAATATATAGACTATGTTACTGAGTGATGATGTAGCTTTCTAATGAAAAAAGAATTATTAAAATCGGTCCAGTAGTTTCGGAGCCTATTCAAAACATACAAAAATACAAATCTTTCCTCTTTATAATATTAGTATAGAAGATAATATTGTGCACATTTTGATTAAAACATGAGTGCTTATCCGTAGATAATGATTTTTCTAAAAGGCTACTTGAAACATTCAAGATTAATAACATGTATGTACATACTGTAATTATTTAAGTATTTACTAAGCATACATAGCCTTACCCGTAGCCTTAAAAGCTTATTCTTATAACAAGTGTCTTTGCTTTTTAAACAATGATTTTAACTGCCACATATTGCAGTAAATTGTATTTCTTAATAAGTCACATTAAATATTATAGGATAATGTACTCACTTTGCTATGGTGCTTATTCCAATCTATATTTGTTTATGTAAATTAATTCAAGTTTTAATTCTTCCTTGCTTCCCAGTTCCTACAAGCAGTAAATAAACTAACTCAATCCGAATTTGGTTAGGTAACTTTTATTGTGCTCGGATTGGTTTTTAGGGTTAATTTAACTTAATTCCTTTGACACAATTGCCAATTTTAAGTAAGGTTTGGTTTTTATTTTATTTTAATAAATACAATATACATATCTATCTCAGCTAATCTAACCTAATAAACTTCAACTTCTTCTTCTTCTTCTTCTTCCTAAGTATGGCAATCAATCCCTTCAGGGACTATTTTTGCCAGTGTCGAGTGTTAGAGAATTTTCATGTTGCAAAATTTCTCGTGTTTGCCGCATTAAAATGCCAAGTGTCATGCATTCTAACGCCCAATGGAGTTTCTGGAGACAACCCACGGCAGTAGCAGATCGTAACACGCCTTTAGATTAGAGGTAACCTATTGACCAAAATGATAAATCACTTAACCCAAAAGTCGAATTATGGCATTATTTCCAATGCTCCTATAAATCAGTCACTAAATGAAACTTTACTGCACATATCGACACCAAAAATACACATTAAAGATCACTATAACACAATTTACGACACTGGAAAAAAATCTCAACCGCTCCGCCTGATTCCCGCCAAAAACTCCGGTTTGGTTTTTATTTTATTTTAATAAATACAATATACATATCTATCTCAGCTAATCTAACCTAATAAACTTCAACTTCAACTTCTTCTTCTTCTTCTTCTTCTTCTTCCTAAGTATGGCAATCGATCCCTTCAGGGACTATTTTTGCCAGTGTCGAGTGTTAGAGAATTTTCATGTTGCAAAATTTCTCGTGTTTGCCGCATTAAAATGCCTAGTGTCATGCATTCTAACGCCCAATGGAGTTTCTGGAGACAACCCACGGCAGTAGCAGATCGTAACACGCCTTTAGATTAGAGGTAACCTATTGACCAAAATGATAAATCACTTAACCCAAAAGTCGTATTATGGCATTATTTCCAATGCTCCTATAAATCAGTCACTAAATGAAACTTTACTGCACATATCGACACCAAAAATACACATTAAAGATCACTATAACACAATTTACGACACACTGGAAAAAAATCTCAACCGCTCCGCCTGATTCCCGCCAAAAACTCCTCCAACTTCAACTTTTTATTAATGGCTTCTGCGGGGTTGCCACAATTTCGCCAATGTCGCGTTGGTAGAACTAAGAACAAGTGTTGGAGATTATCTGTACGGTGTAAAATTTTATGACCGGTATTGAGCATTTATACATTCTGAATTATATATATATAGGAAAGCACAGCACTATCACAGGACGCACAAATAGACATATAAAAAGCAATATGTACATACTTAATATTAATATAATGATGGGGTGTTGTTATTATAAGAAATATACTGTAATAAAGAACCAGAACCTGTTGTAAACCAAGAGAATACAACGGCTACCACAGAGAATATAAACCGCTACGCTAGTAAAGTCAACTTCAACTCCACATTTTTTATTAATGGCTACTGCGGGGCTGTCACAATTTCGCCAATGCCGCGTTGGTAGAACTAAGAACAAATGTTGGAGATTATCTGTACGGTGTAAAATTTTATGACCGGTATATTGACCTTTATAATAAGGACTTATGTCACTTTGACTTTGATTGATATGACAGTGCATGGCAGAAGAGATGACACTCGTAAATATTTTTTCAATTAATTTCTTTACCATCTGGATACGAGTGCTTTTAAGTCTTTGTTTGTTTACAGTATTTTATTTGCTTTATTATTTCAACTATTAGTTTATTAGAAGAGTTTCTAAGATCTAGATAAAATGCTTCTAGGTTAGAGATAAACTGTGAAAATTACATTTCGCTTTACTTAAACCTATATAATTTCAACATGAGGGACGTCACCTAAATAAAACACTAAACGAAGCTTTAAAAAAAAACCAAATTAAAAATTTTAAGAAATAAGAAAAAATATTTATTTATTTGTTATTATAAATATTGTAAGTGTTTTTTATTATGAATTTCACTTCTGAGCATAAGCTACAGAGCGTTTGAAATAGTAATACACGGTGGCGTAGCTAGGTGAGCAGGGGCACCGCCCCCCTATACTTATAGCTCTCAAAGTTACAGATAGAAGAAAACAATTATAGTGACTTATGCTTTCTGCTTTAATAATCAAAGGCTTTCTGACCTGAGACTGAAACTGAGCTAATTAGCATACCCGAACTCAGTTGCGCCGACGTTGTTGGAAGTGTAGTAAGTATGTAGCTTTGGGAGCTCGCTCGGAGCTCTTTTCAAAGCTTAGGGGCTCCAGTGAGCTTCGGGGCCCTGGTGCACTGAACCATCTTGCCCCATGATCGCTACGCCAATGGATATACATACAATTTTATTTTATTTATCACGATCCTAATTTTTTTTTATTTAACCTTTAAATCCTTACACTTTAATAAAGATTGTTATAAGTATAATATAAGCATTCAAACATTGGAACATAATCATTTTTATATTATATCTAAATTAATAACGTAAAAAACAATTAAAATCCTATTAGAACATAAGTTTACAACCAATATCACATATAAATATCTTTACAACCAATATCGAATCTCAACTCGAATCAAATAAAACGGTTATAAAATGTCCTTTTATTATTTCAAATGCGAGTAGAAAATATTTTTTGCGGAAACGTGCAGACATAAAGGTGCTTTGAAATGCTTCAAACAAAAGCTCGCAGAAATCTTTTTGTGTAGTAAATAGGCTTGTTCGACCTTCGACGTGAAATAAAAGGAAAATCCGCACACTCCATTGTTTTATAAAAGTGGAATTATAATGTGTTCAGATTCAGGACATTATTAGTCTTTAGAGCTACATTACAGTATAGCATAGTGTATTCTCTTCGGTTACTATCTCGGTAGATATAATAGAGGGGCCAATTCTCATGTTTATCCGACTACTAAAACTAAAATAACTTATTCACTCTATTCTGTTGCTCCTTGAAACGAATTTTATATTTATAGATCATTGTTCAGAGGTAAGGAAAACATACATATAATGTTTTTCCTGGCGGGAATCAAACCCGTGACACCTAGTGTAAAACAAACCACGGGTGACTTTTCTCTTTTACTACTAAGTGGCGCAACGCAAATCAGCAATCTATCAAGATACATAAATACACATGTCGGTAAGTATCTATTGTGTAAAAGGACTACAAAGCTTGGTAGACTCTTCACGGGCGTTCCTGTGCCACAATCAGGCTTTTGTTGAAGAAAACAAAAATAACTATGCTCCTCTCCTATTAAAAACCGGTGTTATCACCGACGCAGGTCGAAGATTGTGTCAGTGTATGTATGACAGATGTCATTTTGCCCGAAGGCGCGCAAATCAAGGATTTTGCGCGTCGCTTCGCGTCAAAAACAAAGGTGGCGCCATCTTGCGGTAAATATGAGATATGCGTGGAGACCGTTCGACCGTATCACACTCATTAAGCGGAAAAAGCAAATTATAATATATTTTGTATTCTATAAATATGAATTGCCGCAAAGTAAAACCTGAATCAATTCAAGTAAATATGAGAGGTATGGAGTTTCTTGAATTTGTTTGACATGGGGATAGGACTTGCAATTTGTATAGTTCGATTAACTCTGATTAATTAAGCACGCTTGCAAAAGGATTAGCTCACACTAGATAATATTTTGTCCACTCGTGCGAAGCCGGGGCGGGCAGCTAGATTGTTACGATTTGCCAACCATGTTGTTGATGAGGAGTCACTGTGCTATTAGCCCACTACTAGCCCAGCGTATCCTCGTGGAGCACTGGCAAGTCTGGCAACCTTACTTACCGCAGAAACAATACATCAGGTAGTGTTATTTCACTGCGGTCTTCTGAAAGGTGGAGGTACAGTCCCCAGTGGGGAGATCTCAATTCGCCCTACCTCTCTTTTTGTAGTGCAAGCGTTGCGGCAGCGGTAAATTGCACGTTAGCGTAATATGATTCTAATTACATATGTGACTTGGCGTGATAATAAGTGTGTAAATGTATGTTGTACGTAATACCTATATTATCTACTATAGAATGTTCATTTTGGGTTTGACTGAACTTGGAAATTGGGGTATTTTAAATTATTCATATTAATTTGTCTGCGTGCGGCAGCCGCGCCTGCAATGAATATTTTATTTCCTAGCTAAGCGGTGGGAGCTGGCAACATTCGATTTTGTATCTATTAATATCTAGCGAAACCGCCTCGCCTTGGCTTAAATAATTTACCTAGACACGCGTTTTTTTTTGTTTCAACGACTTCAACAACACTTATTTTAATATTTTTGCGACATTTTAAACCTTCCTTTTGAATCAAATGTTCCATTGGTGAAACAATGCGAAAATCGTTCAGACAGACAGACAGAAGAAACTTTATTTACACGTTTTTATCAGCTTTACGTGTTTGTATGTGTCTTTGATTATATGATATGTAGATCTATCTTCACTACATAGTATAAAACAAAGTCGCTTCCCGCTGTCTGTCTGTCCCTATGTATGCTTAGATCTTTAAAACTACGCAACGGATTTTGATGCGGTTTTGTTAAAAAGATAGATTGAGGAAGGTTTTTATGCATAACTTATTTGTGTCTTGTAGGTATTTAACGTAAAGGCTTACGCTGGCCGTGCGAAGCCGGGACGGATCGCTAGTTGATTATACGTAATTATGTATCTATCTTTGTTTGTAAAATGTATTAATGTAACGGAATCTTACAAAGTCTAGCGTATTTTCACAGACTTCAAGATTTGTGATTATTAGGCAGAACAAACAGACAGGCAGCCAGAGACAAAAAATGCTTATCTGAGTATTGTATTACTTTCAGCCTCTTTTAGCATATAGTGTACAGCTGTTATTTTGACATTTAACTAGGGTCGGCAACGCGCGAGTGATACCCCTGGTGTTGCAAGCGTCTATAGGTTACGGTGACTGCTTACCATCAGATGGGCCGTATGCTTGTTTGCCACCTTAGTGGTATAAAAAATATATTAAACAGACACTTAAATTTTATTTATTTGTATAGAATATAAAGAAAAGATTATGTGTGAAAATTAATACCCTCTAATTCCTCGTAACTAGTGAAATATTAAACTAATTCGCCCCGAATGGAGTCCAGGAAATAGGTTTTACCAACAACATTCGCAGCTCTAATTGACTCAATAACAATACATTACCATTTGCCTACAACTAGCAGAGCTCACATAGACTATTAGAACGGTTAAATGTGTTGCATATCGGATCTGTGTCTGTGTGTAAATTAAATGGTTGTTTTTTTTATGGCAGCACAAATATTATTTCCTTTCGTATAATAGTAACAGTAGTAATTTAATTTTATTAGTTATTATTCGAGGTAGTATGTAATAAAAAAAGAGAAAAATACTCACAATTAAATTAATTAAGTAAGGCTCACTAAAATATGACAAAGTTGGTTTTAAAGCTAATTTAGTGTTCTCATATTTTGCCGGTATAGTACGCACAGGATCAATAAAATCCGACTTACCTATACCACAGAGTAGATAATATACTACGTAGGTACTAGTACTCTGAGGTAGTAGGTATAATGTATACCTATTGCTGTATACTTGTTTAACAAAATGTCATCCATTTATAGAAACTTTTTCATCCTTATAATGTAATTCCGGCTCATTTCTGTAACGGGTCGACAAATTTTGACGGGACTTTCACATGCAGATAGTTGAATTTTTAAGTTAGAGTAACTCAATGCTAAGCCAGTCTGGGCGGATTAGAACCCGCTTCGTTAGAATAAAATACAATATATCGTGAAATAACACTACTTGATGAAGTGTTGTTTCTGCGGTAAGTAAGGTTGCCAGTGCTCCACGGGGATACGCTGGGCTAGTAGTAATGCTGCTAGCACAGTGAGTCCTCATCAACAAAATGGTTGGCAACTCGTTAATGATAACCCCGGTAATTTAGCGGCTATAGGCTACGGTGACTGTTTACCATCAGATGAGCCGTATGATTGTGTGCCACCTTAGTGGTATAACAAAAAGCAGGCGACGCTTGATACCAGGCGAACATGGCTTTGAAGCAACGTTTATCGACTTTCTAGGATGATTTTTCTTTCACCAGAACCGTTGTAACTTGCAGGTAAAGTAGTTGAAAGTTCGTGACAAGTTTGACTGCCATTTGCATAATATCCGTTGTCCCGCTCCCAGCAAATGGTTCGTTGCGCCTTTTGTTATAACAGGGTGTATTAACAACTATTTAAGGATTAACATTACATTCATGTCATATGTAATTAATCAAAGTGTCATATATATTCCCTAGTTAATGATAATATTTAATCTCTACGATTTTCCCTTTTTTTTATACCACTAAGGTGGCAAACAAGCATACGGCCCGCCTGATGGTACGTGGTTACCGTTGCCTATGGACGCTTGCAACACCAGGGGTAGCACTCGCGCGTTGCCGACCCTTCAGAAATCTCTTCACACCCTTCTTGAAGAACCCCATGCTTTGCTTATTGTAGATATCAATGTAATTTGTCAAATTGACATTATGTTACATGATAATTGTCTCCTGACAACATAAACTATTCTCCAAGGGCCGTGTGGTTGAAATGCCCGCGAAATTTAATGCGTCTGGGTTCAAACTTCGGCACCCGGTACCACTTAGTGATCTTGCAAGTAAAATTTGTCCCACTTTCCAGTGCCCGATCGAGCTGAAATTTGTCATACGCCTTTGGTTCCCGTGACAATGCGCTATTACTAACACTTAAATGTCGCCATTAGTAATCCAATATGGTGGACATCACCAAATGGGGATTTATGATTTCTACAGTAACCCACCCGATAAAAATATGCCTGTGTTGTTCACCTTTATTTTTAACAAGAATCTACCGGTTTTGTTTTTAATGGAAAATTCGGCAGGATGCTTAAAACCCTTCGAATAAGTTCTACTTTGTATTTGTTATTCTTGTATATTGTTCAGCTTGAATGGTGAGCTTTAACCGACTTGGAAACAGACTTGTTATTTTCTTGTGGCAAACTTCATTCAAAGGGTTCTCCGATTCTATTTTTGTATAAACCTTTCTTTTATTCTTCATTGAGTTGACTGCGAGTTAAATAAGTAAGCTGAAAGCCGTTCATTATTATTTTTATTTTCTGAACAGTATGATAGCTCCAGTAACCTTTTTAACTTTTTGGCACAACATAATTATGCCGACTGTAAGGTTCGCTCGTTTTTTACCCGACTACAGCGAAACCAATAGGACCCCCTTTTTATTTTGTCCGGTATGATCCTATGTAAATATGTATATATGTATTATTATCTACAATAAATTAATGTTAAAATGATAATAATTCCTTGGACATTATCGTACAGCGTCATATTGTACAATGGGAATCAGCAGCTGATTCAATACTTTTGTTTTTTTATATTCATACGTTACATAGTTATTACATACCATACACCCAGACGCTGGGCATACTCAAATGTTTAACACAGAAATTTCCACCCTGGCGGGAATCGAACGCGCTACGTTATGCGTAGTATACAGCTATACAACCACAGGACCAGCGGCCTCGCTGTTAAGTTGACAAAAAAAAGGTATAGATACAGGATTTACATCGACGCCTATTTACAATATAACGTGCCTACTACGTAAAGAACCAAACAGAATTTTCATTCCCCTTCCACTTGGCCACTTGTTTCACCATATCATCCTGATTATATATGGTTGGGTAACTGTAATTGCTATTTCTATACAGCGTCGCCTTTACTGGATCTATAACTATTGCCTCCTTCCCGTACGCTAGGACTTTGAACTCAATTGGTGCGGCGAAATAGAGTTCAATATAGAAATGTATTTCTAGAAATTGAAAGCCGTAACACATGCTCGCTGGGCCGGCGCACCAGCGCCTGAGTCGAAGCTTTGGGGGACTCTGCTTGAACTTTGGTAAGTTGACAGCTCTGAATACTACACACGAGTATTCTATGTTTGCGTAGATAGATATCTGTGGAGAAATAATTTTACATTACTTCAAGAAGGGTGTGAAGGCAGAGCACTGAGTTTCTTGCCAGTTCCTCTAAGGTGGTTTTTTTTCCAGTTTTTATAAGATGTCGTGATCGAGGGTGTCTTAAGTCCAGCCATTTGAAGACGATTTTAAATAGAGGTAGGACGATTTAGGATTTATAGAGGGTTTTCCCATTTATATTGGAGCCGCCCGACTGGGGACTGTACCTCCACCTTACAGCAGACCGCAGTGAAATAACACTACTTTGATGTAGTGTTGTGTTTCTGCTGTAAGTAAGATTGCCAGTGCTCCACGAGGATACGCTGCACTAGTAGTAATGCTGGTATCACAGTGAGTCCTCATCAACAACATGGTTGGCAACCCGTTAGTGATACCCCTGGTATTACTAGCGGCTATAGGCTACGGCGACTGCTTACCATCAGGTGGGCCGTATGCTTGTGTGCCACATTAGCTCTTTAATATTTCTTCAAGGGATTTCAGGCAATACAACTGATCCGATCGTTTCAAAATTCTATCTTTCTTATACTTGTGTTGTTATGATTATGCTTTTATCTTTCTTTGTAAAACTAACATTGTATCTGACTCGTCGAGGCTTCATAGGCTTTGCGGTCAACTTGACCTTGTCCGTGTATAGTTCCCGTTTGACCTCCTCCTTATCGCAGGGCCCGTATCTCTGGACGGTAGACAGGGCTGCAAAGGGATTTTACTCCATTAGATGAATAGGCTGCAGCTGATATCAGCGTTAGATGACCAGTGCTGCTGTACTGATATCTAGCACTATGTTGAGCTGCTTTTTTTTTCTTCCAACTTTAAGTATTTTTATCATATTTTTAATATTGTATCAATTAATTGTTTTTTTCTTTCTAGAGAACTTTGTCCCGATAAAAATGATGGAAAGGTAAAGAGAACTTGGGACCAGCAGTCGTGTAGACATTGACAATGTAGAAGATGCAAAAGAGGTGTGCAAGTCTCTTGTGAAATGGCGCTCTATACTCTCTGCCTTGGCGTGATGATATCAACGGTGGAAAATTAGTTCGATAGAGTTTTCGATTTTGTATCGATCTGTCTAGATTAGAAGCCAATCGGTAGCTCTCGACATTTGAAAAATCCATTAATAAATAAAAAGGGTAATCATTTTAAACTAAAAATTTAAACCATGAACAGCTCTTTTGAACATTTGGCCAAATGGCGCTTCATTTGTTTTTTCTTTCCACCGTCGATATGTATGTATGTCCCAAATGCTGAAGATAGGGATCTACCAAGTCACGCCCCCCCTAACTGTATATAGATTTTATTAGAGACTAGCGGCCCGCCCCGTCTTCGCACGGGAAGACAGTTATAAAATATTTTGTCTACCCGTTTTTAGACATTTTCAGGCAAATTTTTTCATATTTTTTTCTCCGTAAGAACCATCCTCGTACTTCAAGGCATATTCTAAAAATAGAATTAATATTCTAAAATAGGTTCAGCTGCTCTCGAGATTTGCGCTTAGCAACACATTCAGCAATCATTTTTATATCATAGATGATAAAATTTAAATGAATGTAGCTACGGTGGAAAATCGATTGACAATCGAATCGCAAGCAGATTTTTTTGTGTGCAATAACTCCAAACTTACTCCATAACAACACAAGTGTGTAACAATACAAGACATTTTCTATATATATTAGAATTCACCTACTTTAAGGCCGAGACCTCCGTCGAGGAATTATTCAAATTCCCATCTCCTGCCAGGTTATGTTAATATTGGGCGACGCATCGACTCCCTTCTTTAAACACATTAGCATACTAATAAAGATGTTCATATACAAACCATTAACAGATAACGATAGGCTGTGTGCACACTGATAGACTTTCTGAGGGATTTTGATACTACTGTTTAATGTTGTTGTCATCGATCACTACTTAGTACAAAACAAAGTCGCTTCACGCTGTCTGTCTGTCCGTAGGTATGCATAGATCTTAAAAACTACGCAACGGATTTTGATACGTTTTTTTATAGATAGAGTGATGCAAGATATGGCTAAAGCTGGCCGTGCGAAGCCGGGGCGGGTCGCTAGTAGCTCAGAGTAGATAATATACTACGTACAACTAGTATATACTATATTATTCTATTCTATCTAGCCGTTGCTTTCCCACTGCTGGGCAAAGGCCTCTCTTCCCTCATTCCAGTTGCCTCGGTGTTGTGCTGCGCTTGGCCAATCCGCATTGAAAAAGTCCAGATCGTCTCGCCACCTGCGCTTCGGCCTACCACGACGGCGGCGTCCGATAGGTGGGGACCAGAACGGGTAGTTTTAGCCCAGAAGTGGTCTGGCTAACTAGTAGATTAGATAAAATAAAAAAAACTTCTCATAATGTAAAAAAATTGTTCTCACCCCTTCTGAGAACGATCTCATTCTGACCCATTCTGGTGACAGCTGGTTGGCCGATCTTAGTGATGCTGCGGTGCACCCAGGTGTGGTACATGCCGTAGTCCAGGAAGCGAGCGGGGGCCTTACAACCGGGGCCGTATGTCCCGAAACCGAGCTGGATGGGAATACGGACTTTAAAGATGGTCATATATTTCAGTTGACGGAATAAAAAAATGGTCTAATGGGTTCCGTATTAAAAACACACTATGTTACATTACCAACTTTTCTTTGCCGTTCGACCCCTAGACACGGCTATTGCACCAACCGCAAATTATAAATTTGTAGTAGATGCACATCTTTTTTAGAAAATATACCAATCCAAAGTCTATAAGGATTTCAAGCGTCTACTTGTTGCCATTATTAAGATAGCTAAAAAAAGAAAAGAAAAACCGTGAAAAGGAGAGCCTCCTTTGCTGATCCTGCAGAAATCTCTTCACACACTTCAAAATCAAAAATTAAACAAAAAATCAAAATAAAAAATAAAATTAAAATCATTTATTCAGTTTAGGCCCTACTAAGACACTTATGAAGGTCTAAATTACCATTTTCTTGAAGAAGCCCATGCTGTACTCCTTAGGGAAAGCCGCGGTGCGAAGCTCATTCCACAATTGGATTGTCCTCGAGAGGAAACTCCTTTGCAACCGCGTAGTGCGAGACCATTTCGGTTCCAATGTGTGAGGATGAATTCCCCGCCGGTGGCGAGAGGTGCGGTAGTAAAATGTTGCCGTGATAATTTTCGGGCCTAAACTGAATTTGTTTGATTTAAAACTTACCAATCTCCACCTGGTTCCTTCTCGTAGCACGAGGGCAGTGCCGCTCCTCCAAACACAATTCTTTCGAGTCATGGCCTTAGCGCATGTTGTATGTGTCGGCCACAACGTGTTGATATCTAACTGAAATACATACATACATTTCCATACAGGGTATTGACAAAAAGATACAAATGCGAATATGAGTGGAAGAAGAAGCTATGAAAGGCCAGGTCTAAGTTTCTAAGTCAAATCGACTTATATTCGAATATTCGCAACCGGTGATGGTTTTATATCACTATAGTGGCAAACAAGCATACGGCCCGCCTGATGGTAAGCGGTTACCGTCGCCTATGGACGCTTGCAACACTGGTATCACTCGCGCGTTAAAGACTCTAAAATTATTAAGATATTAATTAATGTGGTTTTAAACGAGTAATTGCTGAGTTTCTTGCCGGATTCTTCTCAGCAAAACCGACCTTCCGAATCCGGTGGTAGATTCTGACTATTTGAAAGTGCTTGCCTGAAAAGTCTAGTCAAATAAAGATCTTTTTGAGTTTGAGTTTTGAGTTTGTAGAACAAACAAAAGAGGTGTGCATGTGCAAGTCAAAGTCAAAGTCAAAGTTAAGAGAAATGGTGGTAACTTGGTGTGATGAGATGACGATTTACACAAATTTCTTGCTCCTTGGGTAAACTGACTGGGATCTTTCGTTTTAAACTAACAGCTTTAACAACACGTCGCTTATCTTACCTCCGACTTCCTATAATATGTTTTGCATTCCTCAGAATTGACATATCTCATTCTGTAAATATGGACACTGAGATCGATGCAGTCTGCGAAAAGGAAAATCTATAATAATATCGTTATATGTGTACAAAGTACTTGACTCGGTGGTGTTCTATATTAGTGAGAATTGACTTTAAATTTGAACGAGAAGAGTACATTGATGGCAAGCAAACAGTCACCGTAGCCTATAGCCGCTAGCAATGCCAGGTGTATCACTAACGCGTTGCCAACCCTGTTGTGCTGGCAGCATTACTACTAGCGCAGCGTATCCTCGTGGAGCACATGTAACCTTACTTACCCCAGAAACACAACACTACAGCATAGAAGTGTTATTTGACTGCGGTCTTCTGCAAGGTGGGGGTACAGCCCCTAGCCGGGCGGCTCCAATTTAAATGGGAAATCCCACGTGAGATCCCAATCCGCCCTACCTCTCTTAATATACTACTACCTACTTGTACCTGGCCAGTATATATTTGTAATTATGACTTACCATCTGATAAAGCCATAGCGTAGAACCGTGGATTAATCAGATGTGATGGTGGAGGACAGATGGGACGCAGTTCTGAAACATAAGATCGCATGATATGGTCTTTACACTTTACACTTGCACTGTACATTTTTAAAGGAGTTTCATTCTGCAGACACTCAGTTGTGGAATGAGCTCCCTGCCGAGGTTTTCCTTAGGGATTTCACCGTGGGGCTCTTCAAAAAGGATGTGAAGACATTTAAGAATGGTCAGCAACTGATCCACTAGAACTAGTGTGCTTATTAGATAATCATAGATCGAATTATCTTTTCGCTTATAAATACGTTCATTTGTTTTCGTTTACGAATTCACCTGCGTAATACCGTAATAGTGAATCTGCTAAAGACTTACCAAATTCAATATTGTCCACATCTAGTTGTATCATGGCAAGAGCGCTGAGAGTATTCTTGGTGTAGTCAGGGTGATAGGTGTAATCTCTGACATTCACACTGGGTCCAGTGCAGTTGTGGCCCAGGACCACCTTGGAGAGGGCCCTGGAAACCTCAAATATCTGATTTTACATCGTGCAGGAAGCAGCCGTATCCAGATCTTGAGGCAGAGGACTTGTCCCATATGCACACAATAACACTACCCTTGTAGTGTTGTGTTCCTGCGGTGAGTAAGGTCGCCAGAGCTCCTTGAGGAAGCGCTGTGCTGGGGGCAGAGAGACTTGTCCCCTATACACACAATAACACTACCCTTGTAGTGTTGTGTTCCTGCGGTGAGTAAGGTCGCCAGAGCTCCTTGAGGAAGCGCTGTGCTGGGGGCAGAGAGACTTGTCCCCTATGCACACAATAACACTACCCTTGTAGTGTTGTGTTCCTGCGGTGAGTAAGGTCGCCAGAGCTCCTTGAGGAAGCGCTGTGCTGGGGGCAGAGAGACATGTCCCCCTATGCACACAATAACTCTACCCTTGTAGTGTTGTGTTTCTGCGGTGAGTAAGGTCACCAGAGCTTCTTGAAGAAGCGCAATTGGTAAACAAAGCTTTATGCCGTAATTAATACTGACCTGAAATCTTCTTTCGGAAGTTTATCAACCTCAGTGGCTGCTGCTATTACGATTTGCTTCGAAACCAGTATCACTCCTGTGGTGACTATACGCTGAGGGTCTGTGAAAGACAAGAATAATCATTACGCCACGGACCCACAAGGGGTAGGCAGATAGAAACCAATGAGTTTTTCTAAACTTAGATTATTGATTTTCGCACTAGCATAAAATGAGATGTCGGTCATCATGAAATTTTCCATTGAAACAATTGGGGTCGCTCGACTGAGGATAGGACCTCCACCTTACAGAACATAGCAGTTAAATAGCCCTACTCTGATGTCGTGTTGTGCTTCTGTGATGAATAAGGGCACCAGGGCTCCTCGAGGATAAGCTGTTTTAACTGATTACCATATGCTGCTCTTATACTAATAATAGGGAAACTAGAAATGTGTTGCCAGCCTTATATTCAGAGGAATCGACTATGTTACATGAAGTACCAATATGTTTCTAAACTAACTCCATTCGCCGTAAATGAAAAAAACAACAAATAACACCTTAAAAAGGTACGTTATTTGCCTTCAAAGGAGATTTTTTTCCTTGTACATTGCTGAATGATGGTAATGTACGAGGAACACGCGCATTCTTCCTTCCAGTCAAGTTCAGCTGCTCCTATTTCGAACGGAAGAGAGCGTCGTGCCCTACCTCTCCTTTTATTAATTACGTAATTCCATCAAAATTATTTTACTAGCGTTGTTTACTGTACTGCGGCTCGTTGTGTTAACAGGGTTGTAAATAAGTCTCAATTAAATTGGATAGTGTGTACTTTTCATGATTTAAATCACTATTCAAACAGACAGGATGGTTTCATACAGTATTTTTTTTTATGATAAAGTCTATTATTTCCGCAAACACTCTGAATGAGCTCGCCACAATGTTCCCAAAGGACTACAGCATGGGGTTCTTCTAAAAGAGTGATATGTTACTCCTACTTTTTTTTATGTTTTTTTATAACACTAAGATGTCATACAAGCGTACGGTCTAACTACTAAGCAGACACCGGAGCCTATAGCACTAAGGTTACTTTTATTTTTTTTAATAATAATAAGGATTCTGCGCAACAACAACCCATGGCAATGTAAACAAAATGCACGCGTACGAAGTCGGGAACTCTTTCGATCTAAGATAGCATGATTTCTTGCTTTAAGCTATTGGTGTCGATTCTGTTGTTCATAATTACTAAACTTAACTAATTTGACAGGTCTAAAAGTCTTGCTATCCATTTCTCATGTGCGGGGTTAAATAAGGATGACAATATTTTTTGACCTGACAAATTAGTTGAGTTTAGTAATTTTGAACAACAGAATTGGCACCATTGTCTTCCGAAATATACGAGCCAACCTGTTTTAAATATTGAAGCAGTACTTACTTAAAGGGTAATATAGTACCCCAAGCCAGGGATAGGACTCGATAGGAGCTTTCCCCTGGTACACGACTGTTCTATGCGTGTTGTCTATACCGCACGTCAGCTCGCGGCGATCTCCGTCACATGTCGTATCTGCAAATATTTATCATGCACATCCTACTAATATTATAAATGCGAAAGGTTGTGAGTATGGATGGATGGATGGATGTTTGTTACTCTTTCACGCAGAAACTACTGAAAGGATTTGGATGAAATTTGGAACACAGATATTTTTCTTCCCGGGAAAATTTTAGGTTCCTCTGAGATTCTAAGCTCAACGCGGACGTAGTCGCGGGCAGAAGCTAGTATTATATACATCGACCATATATGAAACAAAATATATTAGAGGGTGGCTGGTGATTGAAATTCGACCACCTGTAAAAGAAGAAACTGACTAACTGACATATCAACGCACAGTCTAAACGGCTGGGGTCCAAGTGAATACAACCGCTGCTGGGATTAGACTTGATATTTTGACAGGTACCTTTTATGACGTAGTCATCCACTAAGAAAGAAATACCACCCCTAAAGGGGTGATAGGGGATGAATGTTTTGAAATGTTTTGAAAATCCGTCAGTTTTGTAGTTAAACGCATGAAAATTGGTATATGGCCTTTTAGTGAAAAAAACATATTTAAGATTATTGGAAATATCACCCCTAATTGAGTAAAATAGGGGATGATGGATGATATATATATATTTATTTAAACCACTTAGCTGGCATACAAGCATACGGCCCACGGGATATTAATTTGTTTAATAACATCGACGCATAGGTATTTTTCCTTATACAAAGAAGTTGGCAGCAATTGGCCTGTTAGTAAGTTAATGCATTGACTGTCTTAAAAGGTGTATCACTAACTACAGACTAGCCTACCTAGAACAAAACACAGCCGTTTTATTCGACTGCGATCTTCTGTAATGTGGACGGAGGTACACTCCCTGGTTAGGCGGCTCCCATTTTAATGGCAAATCTCATAACATCCAAAGGGTATTTACAGCTGACAAACTGAATAATGGAAGCGTGTATCACTGGGGTTAGAACTCAATAGTGAATAGGGAAACATGCATACGTCTGAGAAGAAATTCAAGGGCGGATTTAGTGCCTTAAAGACAGCGACGGACACCATCTGTCTCTTTGGCACCAAATTAACTTCGGTGGAAAGTGGGTGTTGTATCTCTGCCTAGGGGACCCTTGTGGGAAGGCGTGAAGATATATGATTATTAATATTACATCATTAATTCAAAATGTACATACCAATAACTAGGTGACTTAATAATAATATCACAATTCCTCTTCGTGCTACCATGGCGGAGTGTGTCACTAAGTTGAATGATTGTGAACTTGTTCATAACCTTTCACGCGCATTGTCTGTTTACAATGTATATTTGTTTAAGTAATTCATGTTTTGTAAGCTGAGATCGTGTTGTTGCTGGATTCATTTGTAAATTTACCTTTAAGATGATTAAAGTTATATTACACTTCCCTTGTAGTGTTGTGTTCCCTGTTCAGATGAGTTTCTCAATCATGATCAGGTATGCGATTATCCAAACAGGTTGAGATTGTTTCTGCCAAACCGCCTATGTAAAAAAGATCGGACGTGCGAGCGAGATAGGACACAAACGATTAGAGTCCGACCGATTCCTTGCTTAGGTTTTGTCTTCGGCCACTGTTAGTTATAAATTATAGATAAAAATTGTATTATCCTACTGACCTAATACTATGTTTCGTCAAGATGCATCAGAATCGTGGTGGCCTTGTGGTATGAAGCGTTGCCTGATGTTCTAGCGATGCAAGTCCCAATCTCACCGATCTGTACTACCGATGAGTTTTTCTAACTTAATTGCAGTGATTAGTCACACTACCCGCTTAACGGTGAAGGAAAACATCGTGAGGAAACCGGCATACGTCTGAGAAGAAATTCAAGGACGTATGTAGTGCCTAAGAGACGGCGACGGACTCACCATCTGTCACGTTGGCACCAAATTATCATCGGTGGAAAGTTCTCCCTACCTCTTCGGGAACCCTTGTGGGAAGGCGTGAAGATAAATTATTATTATTACGTCAGTGATTTGTCCTAATGAACCCGGCTAGGACTTTAGGATAAATTAAAAAAAAAATGAATGTCGCATGCAAATTTATATATGATCAGCCGTCTAAAAGGTGGTCAAAATTACGTTGAAAATAAATACACACAAACGAAGCCAATAAAATCGTGTAAGAAAGTCTCTTAGGTGTGTCTGGAGGTTACAAGACTCCTCTAGTGATATCGATTATCTCCTATAGGTTGGTTATCTGATCGCGTCTCGACGATTCGGCACGTTTCGATCCACGATAGCTAGCATCCAAGACAATGCCCGTCTTAGAAGATTACGGTAGATACCGTTAGAACACTTATTTCCTATCTAAGCTAACTACTTACTACAGATATAGAATTTTAATATATACTTTTACCTTCGGCTTCGCCCGCGTGGTTCTAGATAAAGGTAGCCTATGTCCTTCCCCAGGTTATAATCTATCTCATTGCCAAATTTCATTACGATCCGTTCAGCCGTTTAGTCGTGAAAAGGTAACAAACAAACAGGGTTACTTTCGCCTTTATAATATTAGTATTGAAGCTTTATGGAGTTATGGATACGGTCACATTCCTCATGGGGTAGGTTATAATATAAAAATAGGTAAAAACAGGGTGTGTACTAGTATAAGTCGAAAAGCTAAGGGTCGGCAACGCGCGAGTGATACCCCTGGTGTTGCAAGCGTCCATAGGCTACGGTAACCGCTTACCATCAGGTGGGCCGTATGCTTGTTTGCCACCTTAGTGGTATAAAAAATTAAAAAAAAAGCTTGTAAAATGCTGTACACTAATAGCAATAAAAATTTATGATTTATGAAAAAAAAACTCAGAGTAGATAACATACTACGCAGTATAAGTACATTATCTACTCTGAGGTAGTATGGAGTGACATTTCACTCTGGTCGTGCGCAGTGCACACCTGTTTTACTTCTTACATTCATCAATCTCTTCATAATTGGCCGCGGTGCCGAGTTCTCTTTTAATATAAATAGAATTTGGTTATCCAATTTTATCTGACACATTTCTCAACTCGTGTTCCACTCGTTAGTAGCACAGTTATGTATGTAAAATCGAAGAAATGTCTCTCCAAATAGTTCGACTGAAAATATAAACTATTGAAGGTTTCTCGATAATGACTTCAGTGTAGGGTTGGCACTTAGAGAAATAATTATAATATTATTGAGAAAAGGTAACAATGATTAAACGACGGAGCAAGAAGTTTGTCCGTAAAAAAATTAAGACTCCCGCATGGAAAATACCTGAACGAACAGAAGAGCGCGTGCACGCACGGTCCACCTGATGGTAAGCGTCACGTTAGCAAACAGTATAAACGTATACCAGAGATACCTGAAAGAGTATTCATCGTGGTAGAACAATAGTTTTTTTTATACCACTAAGGTGGCAAACAAGCATACGGCCCACCTGATGGTAAGCAGTCACCGTAGCCTATAGTCGCTAGCCATACCAAGGATATTACTAACGGGTATGGTTGGCAACCCGTTGATGAGGACCCATTGTGCTAGCAGCACTACTACTAGCCCAGCGTATCCTCGTGGAACACTGGCAACCTTACTTACCGCAGAAAAACAACACTGCATCTCCATCTGATGGTAAACGGTCACCGTAGCCTATGAAAAAAAGCTTGTAACACTAGGGGTATCAGTCGTATTTTATCCCTTACTCATCGCAGAAACACAGCACTTCATCAGACGTGTGATTTGACAGCGATTTCCTGAAAGCTGAAGGTTACTTTTTTTTTCTGAACCGGTGGTAATTTAGACCTTCATAAGTGCCTTATTAGGGCCTAAACTGAATAAATGATTTTTGATTTTGTGACTTTAATTCATAGGAAATCACTTAGCTACAATGAACCACCCAAGAAGAATAAGAAGACTTACT
This sequence comes from Falcaria lacertinaria, assembly GCA_951449985.1. Lineage (NCBI taxonomy): Eukaryota > Metazoa > Arthropoda > Insecta > Lepidoptera > Drepanidae > Falcaria > Falcaria lacertinaria. The sequence goes on along the minus strand of OX602132.1, from coordinate 6,576,239 downwards.
GATGTGGAAGTCGGTGGATATGATGAATTACAACCTGGAAACCCTGTTGAAAAGTCAGGTCTGTAACTTATACTGATTTTCTATAAATCTTAAAGTTTATATAACGACCTACGTCATTAAATTAATTAATATTATTTTATTAAAAGTATTGTTCGCCAGCCCTAGCTGTAGTTGGCTTCGTTTGAAGACTGTCTCAAGCTATAAATGTATAGCTATATGTATATCTACCTCCAGTCTAGATAACGTAGTTTAGGGTAACTAGGTTTCGTCTTTCAAAACAGGAATGGCGTTTAAGCTACGTAGATATTGGTGCCAATTCTGTTGTTCAAAATTATCTGACAGGTCTAAATATATTGCCATCCTTATTTAACCTGTAACATGTGAAAGGGATAGCAAGACTTTTAGACCTGTCAAATTAGTTAAGTTTAGTATTTTTTAACAACAGAATTCACACCATTATTTTATAATTGATCTCTCCGTCATTGGAGTCTTGGACCGGGGTCACCAAATGGCAGACCGCAGTCCTATTTTGTGCGGACCTCATGTTAACGATCTAACAGAAACGTAATCTTCTTAGATTCAGTTTCTGTTATAAAGGACATCATCCATTTGGTCCAGATCTGAAAGGGCCGACCAATGCATTTTTTTGTATATTCTGTTAGAGCTTGCCCGTCTGAACATATATTACTAACAAAGCTGTAGGACCTTTGTCCTCGAAACACATAATATTCATATTTTTTTGTTGAAAATAGGAATTCAAAATAATTAAAACCAATGAAATGTCCTGTATTGTCCAACTTTGGTGCCATAGTAATAAATGCTAAACGGACAAGCTCTAACAGAATAAAGAAAAGCAATCGTTGGCCGGCAATTTCAGATTTGGACCAAATCTCTATGAAACATGGATGATGTCCTTTACTTGTATTATTAAGTACGTAATTTAAATTAGCCTGCGCTTTATTTTCGCTATAAGTTTAATGAATAAATATAACAATAAAGTACACACTAGATGACATATCACGTGACTGGATCACCCCTAATCTACTATCCGTCTGATAGTGACCGCGGCGGCAAACCATTTTAAGAAACCGACTCCAAATGTTACTAATAAGTGAACCTTGATTTACAAGCTGTTTACCATTTGTTATACTGAAAAACTTTGTAATAAATAAATTTAAAAAAGAGAGCCTGTGTGAATTGGGTTTTCCCATTAAAATTGGGGCCACCCGACTGGGGATTATACCTCCATCTTACAGAAGACCGCAGTCAAATAACACTATTTTGTACTGTTGTTTCTGTGGTGAGTAAGGTTGCCAGTGCTCCACGAGGACACGCTGCGCTAGTAATAATGCTGCTAGCACAGTGAGTCCTCCACAGCAATAAGGTTGTCAACGCGCTAATGATACCTGTGGTATTGCAAGCGTCTATAAGCTACGGTTGCCGCTTACTGTGGGTCGTATGCTCTGCCGGTGAGAAAAATAAAAAATACAGCTTCAAAACCATTTGCTAACATTTAATCTCCCTCGATCTATTCAGTTCACTTGAACTGTAGCGTGGATCTGTAATATTGTAGGTAGGTCGTGATTCGAAGGAAACTCGATTCGTTCTGTTCGCTGGAATGCAAACAAGTTATATTCCTCCGTCTAGGGTCTTAAACAAGGCTGACTGTTACACCGTACAGAATTTATCGAGTGTTGCCTCAATGATTGTAAGTTCGGAAATTATCAGCGCCATCTAGTGTCAAGCTAAGTGAAGCTTCAGGTGTGGATACCAGACAGGTACCTGATAACCAGAATACTTATTACTACACTAGCTGACCCGACAGGCGATGTCCTGTCTTAGTTATGAATTCATATGTCAAATACACCATAGCAAAAATAACCTTTAATTTATCGCAAAATTAAAAAGGTTCCGGTTTTTTTTAATATTTTCTTTTCATAAGAACCTTCTCCTGACAGTAGCAAACACAAATATAAAAGAATTAGCGAAATCGGTCTAGCCGTTCACGCGTGATGCCGTGACCAAGGGAAATATGATATAAAAATGAATCCCATTTTTATATATAGAAAATGAAATGCAAAATGTACATACAAACATATCTGTTTGTACCAACAGTTCTTTGTAGGTAACTATTAATTTAAAGAATTAAAAGGCCTGTTGAGACTACATATTTTACGATAGATTGACATCTGTCATTAAACTATAAAAGAACAATAAAACAAATATAAAAGAGCAAACTTAACAAAGAGGTTGGTTACAGTAACCATTTTAAAAAACAAAAATAAAATAATATATTCTCGCTCGATTCGGTGTCAATATACACAGCCGAAGTGGCGCTTAAGAACTAGGGGACAGCTTAAAACTTAGCGTGCACCGTTTCGAGTCGAGCAAAAATATATTGTGTCATCTTCGTTCCTGTTATTATTTCCTAAGACAGAGCTTCGCCAACAGATTTGTGCGGGTTTATTGTTTACTTCTCTTATTGCTTTTAAAAAGAAATATTGATTCTCCGAGATCCCTGAGAGCCTCAGTGTTGGCAACATTTAATATGGTAATATGTAAGTTTCTGCCTTGTAGCAACACTTCCATTAAATCCGTGAAGTCGACAAGACCGCGAAATGTAAAAGTGTGATTATAGAATAAACTTATAACAGTGCAACAGTTTTAATTTTCCACCTTCCTGACACATCCAAAAGCCACCACTGAGAATCGAAACACACACAGAGTGTAAACAGTGTATACACACAGTGTTGTACTCAGTACTCTTCGCCACAGATGTTACATGTACTGATTGTGTAATTTCTGTGGATATATACATTTACCAACATTTTCGGAATCATATTGTTATAGATAATATACATACAGACAAATTTAAAGCCTCCTCTTTTGTAAGTCGACTAAAAATTAAGTTTACGCGTGGAATTTATTTTTGACTTAAAAAGCTAATAAAGCGCTATCATAACGTTTTTAATTTAATTTATGATCTGATTGAAATAAAACAAACACGAAGTGCTAAGTGTAGCTTACCACAATACGTTAGTGAAAACCGCATCCGAATGGGCTAAGCCGTTGCTGAGATTAGCGCACAAAAGCACAGACAAACAGTCAAAAATCTAACAATCATTGTTTTGGGTTCTAGTGCGCTGGTAAAGGTTCCCAATAATGGTTCTACTCATATATCTTCCATGTACAGACAGCGAACATTTTGTAAATGTATGTATTGATTTAATTTCCGTGTTTTAGGAAAGCCATAAAATATTGTAATTTTTTTTATTCTAGTACACCCCTATTCTGAATTCTGAATATCTCCAAGACAAACACTAATTTCAAATTAATTAAGACGGACATAACTAGCTCAGTAGATGGACCAAGCGGTCGTAACTACGATGAAATTATGCAAATGCAATTTAGTACCAGCGCTAGCGACCTCTGGAACTTGGCAATAATTACTGTATTGCTATTGAAGTTATTTATTTGTTTAGTTGGAGTAAATACATTTTGACGGAGCAGACGTTAGTTCAGGAAGCTGGTGAAATGTCAGTGAGCTGGTGACGTCTGTGGAAGTACCGATGGTCGATGGAGCAGACGTGTCCTAGAGTGCAGACCACGGAGTGGCTAACGTAGTGTAGGATCAGCAAGCTGAAGTGTCAGTGGGCTGGTGACGTCTGTGGAAGGCCAGGTGGTCGATGGAGCCGACGTGCCCTAGAGTGCAGACCACGGAGTGGCTAACGTAGTGTAGGATCAGCAAGCTGAAGTGTCAGTGGGCTGGTGACGTCTGTGGAAGGCCAGATGGTCGATGGAGCCGACGTGTCCTAGAGTGCAGACCACGGAGTGGCTAACGTAGTGTAGGATCAGCAAGCTGAAGTGTCAGTGGGCTGGTGACGTCTGTGGAAGGCCAGATGGTCGATGGAGCCGACGTGTCCTAGAGTGCAGACTGCGGAGTGATTAACGTAGTGTAGCAACCTGAAGAATCTGTGGCTGATTCTTAACAGTTGATAGTATATACTTTGTAGACTATTCCTGTATATAACAATAACTACTATCTTAACCCTTAAAATAAACTAGACTCGTATTAAGTTGGTTCGCGTTACCGACCTCTTGAATTTGTAGAGACAGTCGTGTTCGACGTCAAATGAAATCAATTACTGTATCACTGTGGGAATTCTGGTGCCAAACACCTCTGTAGTATTAAAGAAAGCCAAGATGTTTATTATAATATATATCATGCTTACAATGAATGTGTTAAATAACGCTACTTGTGCTATAGTGAATTTATTTATTTATTTATTTATTTATTACGCACAAAATACAGAACATATTTTTATTATATAAAAACAGGTACTGTGTCCCAAAACATGTGTACACAGCATTACAGGTAGGCAGAACTAATTTATATATCTAATCTACACTATAATCATATTATAAAGAGGAAAGATTTGTATTTTTGTATGTAACGAATAAACTCAAAAAGTACTGGACTGATTTTAATAATTCTTTTTTCATTAGAAAGCTACATCATCACTGAGTAACATAGGCTATATATTATAGTAGCTGCCCGCTCCGGCTTCGCTCGGGTAGACAAAATATTTGATAAATGTCTATAGGCTCCGAAACTACTAAACCGATTTCAAAAAAACTTTCACCGTTAGAAAGCTACACTATCACTGAGTAACATAGGCTAGCTGCCCGCCCCGGCTTTGCACGGGTAGACAAAATATTTGATATCAATGTCTACCCGTGCGAAGCCGGGGCGGGCCGCTAGTGATAAAATAAAATTATAACAGAAACTTATGATAATAATAATGGTTAGGTAGCTTTATTATAAGTCAAACATTTATTCCACGCGTAAGATGTTGCTGCCACGGCTAGTACAAATAAAACTACTCCTCTCAATCCAAAACTTATATTTTATCTTATTATTAATATATAATAATGGTTGGCTGAGATAATATACATAAGCTGCTAAATAATATTGTATTTTAAACATCAGATAAACATTCCCTATTGAATTTCAATAAACTCATGCAAATACCGTACGTATCTAACAAGTGGTGCCGTAGTGGTACCATTCCGCCTCCACTTGGTACAGCCATTTGTGCCGTGGTACAAGTGATCAGTGTTTAGAGGGTCTTAGCAAGCGGTGTGCCAGTGCAATCCTTAGATTTTACTTCAGTTTTAAGCTGTAAGATTTTCTTTTCTTTTCTTATATATATATATTTCATTATTACATAGCGCCATCTTTCCCCAAACTAAGCAAAGCTTGTTCTATGGGAACCAACAACTGATACAATGGTGCCAATTCTATTGTACAAAATTGCTAAACTAATTTGACAGTTCTTAAAGTCTTATCCCTTTCTCATGTGCGGGATTAAATAAGGATAGCAATACCTTTAGAACTGTTAAATTAGTTTAGTGATATTTTTCAACAGATTTGGCACCAATATCTTTTTTGTTTTTGTAAATACATACATACTTATAATACATACCAGACGTATGGGAAACACAAATGTTAACCACTTATGAATATGTTCACCCCGATGGGAATATAACTGTTTCTCTGAAAGATAGGTTACGAAATGAGATAATCCGTCAGAGAACCAAAGTGACCGACATAGCTCAAAGGATTAGTAAGCTGAAGTGGCAATGGGCCGGTCATATATGCCGAAGAACCGACAACCGTTGGGGTAAACGAGTTCTTGAGTGGAGACCGCGTATAGGCAAGCGTAGTGTAGGACGCCCCCCGGCTAGATGGAGCGACGACCTGCGCACTATAGCTGGCAGGAAGTGCTTAGTGGCGCGCCATGGGAGAGACCTACGTCCAGAAGTGGACTGCGATAGGTTGATGATGATGATGATGATGGGAATATAACCCGCGACCTCTTATATATATGTATATATATATATAAGAGTAAAAGGGATAATAAATCCCATAATCTCTGATTTCCTACAAAAAAACCTTCTATATTTTAAGATTCATATCCTCCTGTGTCTCGGCCCACATCCCCAGCTCGCTTCGTATTATGATTGTACTCGACTATGCTTATTGAGAGACCACTATCTGCTCTACTCTATGTCTGGGGTCCTTGTTACTAGAGTGGGTATCATATCGGGGCCCTTTCATTATTTGAATGCGCCTTTAAGAATGATTATTAAAGTTATCTATAGTAGATTTTATTTCGTTTATTTACGGCAACGCTTCGGCCAATTTACATCGGCCGCGGTCACGAGCTGACTGACTGTAGGTGGTCGCCCCCTCCGTCTTGATTCGCGGGTAGATAGCGAAACTTCTTTTTATTTTTTTATATTTTATAGAAGTCATTCGACAAACGTTGTCCAGTCTTAGCTATGAATTCATCTGTCAAAAACACCATAGAGAATAGGACCTTTAGTTTATCCAGAAATTTAAAGAATTCCGTATTTTTTCATAAGAACCTTATCCTGACATTAATAAACATAAAAAAAAGAATGCGAAATCCGTCCAGCTTCACGCGTGATGCCTGGACCAAGGGATATGGGGATCTTTTTATATATATAAGTACATATACAACCTAAAATTGAATTGGATATAAGGATTCAGTTGACTTAGACTAAATTATTTTATACTTTGTACAAAGATACTAACTATATTGTGGTAGTCTCAATAAAGTGTTTATCTATCTATCTGTCAATATGTTGTACGTGCGAGTGACAAAGCTCCTCGGCCCTTGTAGCCCTTGGGTCGGCTTGAGAGCTTTTACATGCGTCTAACATGGCGGACCGGCTTTGTAACGGTAGTATAGGAAGAAGCTACTTACACACTTTCTAGTTTACAAATTTAACTATCTATACTACATTAATATTATAAAGAGATAAATTTTGACAGTTTGTAGGAAATAATCTCGTGAAGTACTGAAAAGATTATAAAATGTATTTCACCAGTAGAAAGCTACGTTATTCTTGAGTGACATAGACCATATTTTATTGTCTTACATATTTTTTTCTCTAGAAGCACGCAGGTCAATCAGCGCGTTAAGCTAGTAATCTATGTAGAGGAGTACAGGGCACGTGGAACGGTCAGTATGGAGAGATCTGAAGCTATAAGAGATATAAAAATACGGTCTTAGGCACTATGTTATCGATTGTAGAGATAAAAGAGCCGCATACAACCTCATACATGAGCCCGGAATCGATCCCTGTTATTATGAAAGACAAAATGGTATTGATTAATGTGTGTCTATCTTTCTCTGCGTTTGTCTTGTTTTTATGGCCTAAACGGTTCGACCGATTTTGATGTATTTCAGAAGGCCCAATAATACATCAAAATCGGTCCAAATTTAGCTAAGAACTATTTCTTAACTAAATTTGGGCCCTGTAGGTGGGGCTGTGATTAGGGTGCAAAAAATCATCTATTCCCATTTGAGCGGAGTCGCAGGATAAAGCTAATTATTTTGTCTAATTTGAGCGTTGTGTTACTAGCACAGCCAGTCATTTCATTTCCGTTGACCACAAATCAGCTTGTAATTTGATCATTTGTGTTTAATTTACGCGGCGCTAGACAAGCTGGCTATGGCTTGGAGTAACATTCGTTAGATGGAATGGAATATGTTAATTACGGAATATATTTTCAGAATTCTGGGAATATTATTGATTAACCTATTTACGAATAAAATATATTTGATATCTATATATATACGTAATTAGAATGTAGATATAACTGCTCTTTGGATTAAAAACTTAAAATAAACTAAACTAAGAAGTACAAAACTTACCTACACGTAAAATAAATGTCCCGAACCACTGTCACGGGGAAGTGTGCCAAGAAGGCTGGCGGCATTGCCACGCTGTATTGCAATGCTTAGCCTTTGGGCCTGATATTCGCCACCTATTTAATAAGTAGTCTCTCAAATTCTTTTGTAATTAAACTGGTATAGATACAAGTAGTTTTTATACATCATAATGCCCACCCAGAGAGTATAGAGCGCTTCACTGTTAATCCAGGTTATAAACTATCTGTGTTTTAAATTTCATTCAAATCCGTTGAGTAGTTTTTGCGTGAAAGAGTAACAAACATCCATCCATACTCACAAACTTTCGCATTTATAATATTAAGTAAGATAACAATCATAAATGGATATTCTCATTGGGAGTGTTTGTCTGTGTGTATTTTCTGTTACAATATATATATAAACCTAAAATTGAATTCTCATCTTCAAAAGGGAATACAAGAAAAAATACATCAAATTTCTTATTCGCGGCCTCAAATGATAATTATGATTGATACCGGCGGGTTCTTGGTATTTGTGATTCTTCTAAGGATCCCTAATGAGACCCTGACACGTCGGGACCCGGTCTTCACTAATCAGTGTCGGATGGCGAAATTTAAGGAAAAATGCCACATATTCGTATAAGGAGTACTGGTAGCAAAGAAGTAGGGAAATAATCCATAGTAGAAAACAAAGTCGCTTCCCGCTGTCTGTCTGTCCATATGTATGCTTAGATCTTTAAAACTACGCAACGGATTTTAATGTGGTTATATTAATAGATAAATTGATTCAAGAGAAAGTTTTCTATGGATAATTCTTTTCTAATATTATAAATTTGAAAGCAACATTGCCTCAAAATATTGTCTGAAAGCGCAGTCGGTGTCTCAAAATATAACCATGTTTATTTAAACAGTTAAAAGATCTATGTGAGTCCAATTACTGGCAGAGAAGGAAGATACCACAACTCATTTCAATATTTAAAGACACTTGTAAGGAAACTTTAATAGCAAATAACCCTTTAAATACGTTTTAATAATAATAATAATAATAATGCTTGGCCATTATCACACAGCGCCATCTGGCCCCAAACTAAGCAAAGCTTGTACTATGGGAACCAGTAGCTGATATAATACTTATATATATTATAAAACATACCAAACACCCAAACGCAAGGCAAACATATTTGTCACATAAATGTTTGCCCTGGCGGGAATCGAACCCGCGACCTCTAGCGTAGCAGTCAGGTATACTAACCACTAGACCAGCTAGCTCGTCAAAACGACTCGTGTTTTCATTGCAAACTTGGGTATCAGATATAAACAATGACTTGATTGAGACTAAAATTGAAGGAATTGATCAGGCTAAGAGTCAAGTTGATAATAGTACTCTTCAGCATAATACTTCATCGATGCTTGAAGTCAAATATGAAAACTGGCACAAAATATTTACGGACGGGTCAAAAATGGATAACTGTGCTGGTGCAGCCTTTTACGATCCCAGTCTTAATGTGAAGGAAGAATATAAAATAGTTTCGGAATGTAATTCCATTATGTAAGTGGAGCTCTTTGCAATTTCAGAGGCCCTGTCATATGTGGCGACTTTGGAATCAAAGAGAGTGGTAATCCTCACCGACAGCCGAAGTGCCCTGCAATATATTGCTCGATGCGCCTCGGGTACACGAGGTGCTTCGGTAGCATATGCAATTGTAAATAAGAAGTCGCTACTCTCTAACAGTGGCATGGATCTGAGGTTGCAATGGGTTCCTTCACATGTAGGAGTTCGGGGTAACGAGGAGGTGGATGTCTTGGCTAAGGCAGCTATTTCAGTAGGTGCAGAAACTTATATCATACCGGTATATACTGAGATTTTAAGCAAATACAGGTACATTTTTTTTGAAAAATGGATGGAGAAATTTATAGAAATCTCATACTCGAAAGGAATTTGGTACAGAATCGTACAGAATGCACCCCCTCGTGTACTCTGGTTTTTGAATAGTAAACTTAAGAGGGATCTAATTGTAGTTGCCCATCGACTGCGCTCTGGACACATTCCGCTGAACAAATTTAACCATCTGATGATAAAAGTGGATTCCCCGAACTGTGAGACGTGCGGAGTCGTAGAAGATATCCATCATCTTCTGGTGGAATGTGTTCGGAGTCATTCGATGAGATTACGTATGAGCAGCCAATATGGTGTGGATTTTTAAATATTGGAGTCATTCATATTGTATTATCCGAACCATTGAGTGAGGTGGCTAGGATGCTATTTAATATGGTCTCGGATATAGTGTAGCCTCAATAAATTTGTAATATGATACGGTTCTGACATAGACTCAAACAACCTTAAAAGAAAATTAAGGATAAAAAAATTAAAAAAACTTTGCTTGTTTGCTACCTTTTCAGGGCTAAACGGCTCAACGGATTGTAATAAAATTTGATTATATCCTGGGAAGGACATAGGCTATTTTTGTCTCTAAACAAAAGCAGACAAAGTCGCGGGTAACAGCTAGTATAAATAAATGGGTTATTCCTTCCACGGCTATTTCTTCCACTCACATTCGCTTTATATATTATTTTTGTCAATCTTTCAACTCAATATTTACCTGTTTGTGACGGAGCCAAGTACAAAAATCGCGAACAGACATACTGGCCGGCGACAAGAAGCGCAGCGTCAGCGAATGCATCGTAACGAAAATCACCTGAACGTGGAAATCGGACTTTACTTAGTTCCACATTCTTAGATCACACTTAGATAAATAATCATAGGTCTAAGATTAAGTTAGTTGTAAGTAATATATTTTGTAATTATAATTAAATAAGTCAATTGAATTGGTATTTCCTTGCGTCCGGCTGAAGAATCCATAATTTGTCTTACATTATAATAAGTTTTGTTCAGGCTTCACTTTGCTGGCACTAGATGTCACTGTTTGCATTCTACAACTCACATGACAGGTGGTGTTAACTTTTAATAAGGTCTAACGAGCATGTGTCATCTTTCCCCCAATTGCATCTGCCGGCCCGCGCCGAGCGAGTAGTCTTAAACACGCCCTTAAATTTAAATAATAATCCTAGCCCAGCCCAGCTCCCTAGCTTGCCCCCCAGCAACACCCTAAGCCGAGGTCCGAGCCCCACGATGGGGCGCCTTTAGCTGTGTTGCTTAGCATCTAATAGTGCCTGGCTGGAGGCCACCTTGGTCTCGCCTTTGTCCGGTTAAGTAGCAAAAGTTCCCGGAACTCGCGTTATAAGAGACAAATAAAAAAAAAAAAAACATCTTTTCCTACCAATTGCAATCCTCTATCTGTACATAGAGTTTCTATATAATTATTATAGCAGTGATTCGTTCCTCAGTCTTGGTCGTTTTATTTGATAACCTCAAGAGCACCTCGGCTGTGATTTTTGAGCATCGGCGTTGTTCAGTTTATAAAGAAACATATTTTTTACTTATGATTTTTCTTAACGTTAACCAAAAATATTCTTTAAATCCACCATTTTTGCTATCTGTACAGCTCATCAATACACGTCCAAGTGACATACAAATAAGATTTATTATTCCTCTCATTACTCATGCCAATATGGCTCGGATTCAGTCGAACGAACACACATTTTACATCTTCCTAATTGAGTTCATTACTAGGTATGTGGCGTCGAATGAAACGCCATATAGCTCTGAACGCTTATTATTCAAAATTAATTAAATTATTTTTTAAATTAAAACATTTTTCTTCATTAAGAATATAGAGGAATTCATATAGATAATAATAAAAATTGGTTGATAGTAGTAAATCTTCTTCTTCTTCTTAGGGTGCCTCTCCAATTATTGAAGGTTGGCGATCAGCTCTGAACGCTCTCTATCTTTTGCGAGGCGAAACAGATCGGCGGCACTCGCAATACCAATCCACTCTCTGATGTTCTTCAGCCAAGACTTCTTCCTACGACCGGCTTTCCTTTTTCCCGCAACTTTTTCCATCATGTCGAAGCACGTGTCCTAGATATGATACTTTCCTCACTTTACCGGTCTTCATAAGTATGCGTTTTCTTCCCACTATATCTAGTAGTAAAACGAATCATCACTAAAATTCGAACCTCCGGGAAGCTACAGACTACAGAGGAACGAACTTCAAAGACATTGTTGATGCAAAAAGTTGTCTCCTAAAAATAGGCGAGCTGGCACAAGAGCTGCACTATGACGTAACGACATCTCATTATGCCCCGGCAGATCCGGGTCAACCCCGGATGAACTGAAACACTGAATTACATGATGTGTTATGTCGCTTTTTCGGCGACTATTTGATGAATTGTTGGTTAAAATATTAATGTTTTAGGGTGGGCAACTCGCGAGTTATACCCCTGGTGTTGCAAGCGTCCATAGGCTACAGTAACCGCTTACCATCAGGCGGGTCGTATGCTTGTTTGTGACTTTAGTGGTATAAAAGAAAGTTGAGTGAGGTGGACAGTCAAATCTAATGCTACATTAATTTTAAGTAGCCTGCTTTCATACGAAATTGTATTTTGACCTTTACGTGGGCCTTCAAAGCTTTGAATATCGTTTTTGAACTTGGACTTTTGTGGTCAATATAATTTGCATTTTAGTACAGTAGCGCGAGCAAGAATGACTTGCTATACACATTTTTAGTGCCACTTTTCATTTGCGTAACGCTGTTAATTTTCCCATACAAAAAATAGTCGAAAGCGATACGATACGTAGTTGAAAATTGTTGTTGCTTCTGGTAAATGTATGAGATTGTATCCGGAATATGTCCATCGATTACCTGTCCCTTACACAAGCTAAGTGTAGGCTGCAGGCATGAAACTTTACCCCCACGCCCCAACTGCATTCAACAATATGTCACACTCTATCCGGGCATACAGTCGCCGTGAGAAGTGCTCGGTAAAATATTTATTTTAAAAACAAGATATAGTGAAGTGTTTTATTGTTAAATGTGAAATACAGGTCAACAATAATAATAATAATAATATCAGATGGCGCTGTGTGATAATGTCCAAGCATTATTATTATTATTAATAATATAAGAACATAATAAAAACGGAGATACAATCTACAGACAATAATAATTAAATAGCAAAAATAATAAATAAATTGCACTATTTAAATAACCACAGAGTCAACTCAAAAATTCTTCCACGTTATAGATATTCTGCTCGATTAACCAACGCTTAAGTTTTGCTTTGAAGCAGTTCATGCTATTTGCAGTTTAAATGTTTTCCGGTTGTTTATTATACATTGTAGAACTTCCGTCACTAGACACCGCTTCATACCACAAAAGCTATATTATTTTAGACTTTATATTATTCTAGCATCATGCACTTTTATCCTTGCCTGTACTAAGCTAGGATCTGTCTAGATTACCCGCTGGCTATCATCAGTATAGATCGTGTTACTAACGTTGTCAGGTTTCGGCTCCGACCAGATTGAACTGGCTTGGGTGATATAATAGCGAGAATGTTCGCAGGAGCGTATAGTGTGGCGTCAACAAGACTAGTTTTAGACATGTGTAGATGATTGTACTTGAACATGGTTTTTGCACTTTACACTAAAGCGTCAACAGTAAATAGTTATCATATACAACGTGCCTATGTAGAGAGCTATGTATAATTGTATATGTGTGTCAAGTTGCAAAACAACTAAGGCTTGCCATCTGTCTGTACCAAGAGATGACCCGTTGAAATTCCTGAGTAAGCCCTGTCTCGTTTTTTTAAAAGATAAAAAAGTTCATTATTTTTTATAAATTACACTAATCGTGTACCGTAATAAGTATAGCTACTTATGTAGGGATCAGTGGGAGCCTTCACCTTCATTTTAACAAAAAAAAAACAGAATTAACATTTTCTACCTGACATTCTGCGAGTTTGAAATTAAATGCTCAAACACGACGTGTGCCTCAATTCGGACGCACCTAATAAAGGCTGGTTTTATTCAACACGTTCTAAATATAGGAAAATTGCTGAACATGTGCGCGACAAACAATTGGAAGCGATCTGGCCGGACGGGCGTTGCATAACTATATTTGAACATTCCGTCTGTTAGTTTAGTTAAAATACAATGGTATCCCGCTGAAATCTGGGCAAATAAAGCGGGTTATGTTAAGAGACGATATTGAAACGATAATATTTGTATTTAGTTTTTTTTTATACCACTAAAGTGGCACACAACTATACTATAGCCATCCTCGTCGCCCCTGTTCAATATGGGATGCGGTCGATGAAACACGGGAATAGCTCATTACACACTAGTTTATTTACGTTGACAAGTTTTGGACAGATGCATTATATTTATTGGCGGCTATCAAATTTGGCCATAGACTATGCATAAAATACTCTCTTTGTGAAATATTGATGTCACGGTAGTTGAAATCAAATTGTATATGTATTAATATAAAACAAGTAAACAAGTAACTGCATAGTTCTTTTTTGCCGGATTATTGTCAGCAAAAAACGACCTTCCGAATCCGGTGGTAGATTCTGACGATATGAAAAGAACTTATTTGTACAGTCTTCACAAATAAATATAATTTTGTGTCTAATTTTGAGTATAACCCAAAGGACATAATTTTTCTCCATACATGTTTGTTCGTGGGTGAATAACACCAGTTTTAAGATAACGTTTTCATCTCGTTATAATATCGTTCTCACCATCAGCTACATATCAATATTCCCTCGCAGTTTATGCAAAACAAGGCTGTAGTTAAAGCCGAGTGTCTGGCCATTGGACCACAGGTACAAACATATATGGAAATATTATTATGTATATCTGTGTATCCTTAAACATATCTATATGTATATACATGCTTCAAAGCGATATTATTGTTCTGTGTTCAAAGCTGTTTTGTTTTTCGGACGTGTCGGACGTACGACAAGTTTTTGTCGGACTTGTTGAATATGCGACAACTACTACTACTTTTCCAACTACTTATGTAAGTTCCTACCACCCTCCTTTCCTATGAAAAGCCTAAGCATTGTGTTTCCTGTGTTATTGCTGAACAATACAAAGTAGCATTTATCAGCGCATGGTCTCTAGGGTGAAACAACCCGTGGTATGACATTACTCTGGGAGCTGGTGAACGCAATAAGATGGACATCCCTTACATTCTGACAATTTTATGTAAATAAGGCGTTTTGCAAAAATCTGCACTCAAATATTGAATATTTGATAATTGAAGTGTTAAAAAACACATGAAACTTCATCATCATGATCATCAGCCGATAGACGTCCTCTGTTGAAAAAAGGCCTTCACCATAGATATCCACAATCAACGATTTAATGCGGGCCACATCCTTTATCAGGTCATCAGCTAAGCTATGAAAAGCTATGGCTATTACCCCTACTAATATCCATCATTATTTGTGTCTGGTATGGTGGAGATTGAAACGCTCAAGTCAAGGAGGAAAATGCATTGCGGATTAAGCATTATCTGTCGGCGCTGCATCATAGGATGAATCCTATGATTGGTTCCATGTGGTTCCAGTGGTTCCATGGTGTTGGAGCAAGTGGAACTCCTAGTACCGATGCGGATCTCACGTGACCAATCGGGAAAAAATACAAAACGCTCTGTATGTATTTTTCTTGATGACCCTGGCTCAAAAGGCAGGATATTAGGATAGAGTTATGAAATTATTGCATTGTCATAAGTCCTTAATAGGTGGGCCATTTTTTTAATAATCAGACGTCTTGTTTCCAACAAGTAATAATTATGTTCAAAGTTACTAATAAAAACTTGTGTTTTCCTGACCGAATGTCTTCCTGTCTTCCTGACATGACCGCTCATCTGTTTAAACAGTACGAGGAACCTAAAACTTTTGCAGAAGGTTCTTTTTATGATTTTGGCAACAAGAAATAGTTGTTATAACCCTCACGGTAGAATAAGGATGAAAGTTTATTTGAATATCTATTTTTTAAAGTTCTAGGCGATATTATATAGTTATCATTTTAGGTCCCTAGTCATCATTCTCCTGCCCTTATCCCATATTATTTGGGGTCGGCGCAATATGTATTTCTCTTCCATACTTCTCTATCAGCCGTCATCTCTGTATTCACTTCCTTTCTGGCCATATCATCTTTCACACAGTCCATCCGTCTTTTCTTAGGTCTATCTCGACCCCTGTTGGGTACAGGTTCCATACATAAAACTTTTTATTATATTATTTTCATACATAAAAATTTTAGGTCCCTAGTATGGCAATTTTATGAGGAGTGAATTAATATAAGTGTTGACTGAATAGCTTTAGATTTGCGCTGTCGACAAAGCAGTTCTTGGTAAAGCAGTCAGTTGTCCTTAAAGCAGTAAACTCCAGTCGATCGTCGGATCTTCTAAATCAAAATCAAAAATAATTTATTCAGTTTAGGCCCTAATAAGGCACTTATGAAGGTCTAAATTACCACCGGTTCGGAAAAAAAGCCACCTGAGAAGAACCGGCAAGAAACTTAGTGCTCTGTCTGTTTTATTTCATGTAACAATATATATGCTTATATACATACACACTTTCTTTTTTACAATTAAGAACGCAAAAACAAATTGCAATCAAAATAATATTGTTCAATTATTACATGTCATGAATAAGTTGTACGCTAACTCCTCGCCTCAAAGATATTTTCAGAATCCCAGAGGTCTGTAACAAATAGTCGAACCACTTACACATGCTTCTTTCAGACAAGTTTCAGTACAATTTTGTACCGTGCCTGTTTTGAGTTATTACCTACTTAGTACGTATCAGGCTTACGATAAGATACATCGGCTTTATATTGTGCCTGGGGAATTACATATTGTATTGAATTTCAATGGAAGGAAAGGAGAAAGAAACACCATATATAAAATGAGTTATATATAGACACGCGCGTGAACTCGCGGGGAAAAAGCTAGTTTAGTTGTATGAAAAAAAAACCGGCCAAGTGCGAATCGGACTCGCGCACCGAGGGTTCCATACACACTTGTAGGTAAGGTTTAAAGTAGGCGAACTTCAAATGAGGTCATTATTCGTCGGTGACTCAACAGCGCGATTCAAGAATTTTCTTTTGTAAATTCGCATTTTAAAAAAAATAGCTACATATTTACGGTTTAAGATTTTTCCTTTGCTTGTGCTGTAAGACTATGCTTCTTGACAAATTTCATGATTCTAGGTTAACGGAAAGTACCCTGATTCCCTTGTGAAATCGCAAAATATGCGAAATTTTGCGACATAAACGCTAATATCTTTTCTTCATATTGACTTACAGGTTTGATTATTTTACAGCCGCAAGGGACCACAGTCCCAGCTATTTCATATTGATTTCAATTTGATAGCTCCACGCGATCTTGAGCTAAAAATTCTTGACAGACAGACGGACCACAAAGTGATCCTATAAGGGTTTCTTTTTACCTTTTAAGGTGCGGAACCCATAAAATATTAATTTCTACAAATATAATAATCTAAATATGCTTTGAGCAGTTTTTATAAACGATATACGATGCCAGGAAGTAAAAAGAGACGGCCATCTAATCCTGGACGTATATAAACGTGTAAATATAATGGCTACAGAACCAGAACCAGTCAGTTGACTGCGTAGTTGATTCAGTATTCAGCTAATTTCACTGCACCCCAGTCTTCCAGCTACTCCGATGTAGGATGGGATGTAATTGGATGCGGTATTGAAATTGAAATTTTTGCTAGCAGACTTTTAAGCATCGTGTTAAAAACATGTATATTTAACTGACACATAGCATGTCAATGAATAGACGGTTTATTTTGAAGTGTAAAATCTATTCTCGCCTTCAGATGTTACACATCATCAATATATTATATAAATGAATCGTTGAGTGTGTTGCTAAGTGTAAATCTCGAGAGCAGCTGAACCGATTTAGATATTTTTATATATATATTCCTTGTTGTACGAGTATGGTTCTTACGGAGAGGAAAAAAATTAAAACTTGCCTGAAAAAGTCTAAAAACGGGTAGACAAAATATTTGATAAATGTCTACCCGTGTGAAGCCGGGGTGGGCCGCTAGTCTACATCTACACTAATAATATTATAAAGAGGAAAGATTTGTAATTTTGTGGGTTTGTATTGAATAGGCTCCGAAACTACTGGACCGATTTCAAAAATTATTTCACCGTTAGAAAGCTAAATTATCAATGAGTAACATAGGCTATATATTAACTAGGCTATATAATAACTAGCTGCCCGCCCCGGCTTCGCACGTATTTGATAAATGTCTACCCGTGCGAAGCCGGGGCGGGCCGCTAGTCATTAATAAATATCATCACGCCAACTCCCTCACGGGGTAGAGAGTGAAGTGTGCCATTTCACTCTTGACCTCTTCTGCTTCTTCTAAATTCACCAATCTCTTCATACATGCCCGCCAATTCCGACTACTAATTACTACCAGCAGTGCAACTCTGAAATAATGGCAACTATTTTTGTTGCAAATTTTAAGCATTTTTCATATTAAAATGCCGCATCCGATCTAACTGTACTCGTTGTGCATTAGTCGCCGGCGCTTTAGACGACTGATTGCCATCTCGAAAATTTGTTGAATAAATATTTGCATGAATCGTTTGCTTCGCTCAATTCTGTGGCCTGGCGCACACCGGGTGAAGTTGATGTTATAATGTTTATGTATTAAGGGCAAAGGGTATATAAAGGGTAATATTTTAAAGGCCGTGGTGGCCTTGTGGTAGAAGCCTTGGTGGCCTTGTGGTTGAAGCAACGGCCTGTTATATGATGGAACTAAGTTCAAATGCCGGCCTGTACCTGTACCAATGAGTTTTTTAAGCTTACTTACGTAAGCGTAAGTACAGTGATTAATCACATCATGAGCGTTTAAAAAGAGAGGTAGGGCGATGTGGGATATCCTGTGGGTTTTCCCATTTAAATTGGAGCCGCCCGACTGGGGACTGTACTTCCACCTAACAGAAGACCGCAGTGAAATAACACTAGTTGATAGTGTTGTTTTTTTGCGGTGAGTAAGGTTGCCAGAGCTCCACGAGGATACGCTGCGCTAGTAGTAATGCTGCTAGCACAGTGAGTCCACATCAGCAACAGGGTTGGCAACTCGTTAGTGATATCCCTGGTAATGCTAGCGGCTATAGGCTACGGTGACTGCTTACCATCACGTGGGCTGTATGCTTGAGTGCCACCTTAGTGGTATAAAAAAAGTCATCTCACCATTATTACAAATGGCCACTAACTGACCTCATGAGTCGTTTCAAAAGCATTCTGTTCAGTCCGGCTCTTTTATTATCAGTATACTCGCGTTCTCATAGTTATGTTCTTTCGACGCGTTTGCTGTGCGCTTGTCCAGTGTTTGTTCAAATACGGTGTTTAGTGCTGCGAAATAATGATCGTAATGTTAAAATAATAACCGTTGATTTCCTTCAGAAGTTAAATCTTTAATGAATGTCTAATATTAAAATTCGCGTCACAGTGTTTGTGTGCAAATCTGACCTGAATGAATCCTGACCGATAAGAATCGGTCAAGCCGTTTCAGAGAGGTTTGCAGAAGTTTGTACTATGGGAACCAGTAGTTTGCAAAAGTTGCACAAAAATGTTCATTAGAATGAACACTTTTTGTGCAACTTTTGACAAAACGAAGTCTGTCCGGCAGCTAGTAATTCTATAAATTTCTGTTAATTATTAAAAATCTAACAAATATATAACGCAAAAGATATAGCCTCTACTTATAGGCATCAGTGAAATATATTTTAATAATTATTTATTAGAGCTCTGTTTTTTTTATTTAGAGGTAGTTACTATGTAGTGTAGCCGTGGTGGCTTTGTGGTATGAAGCGTTGCCTGCTATTCTAGCGACGCAAGTTCGATTCCCAACAGTCTGTACCAATAAGTTTTTCTAACGTAAGAGCAATGATTAGTCACACCACGAGCTTTACGGTGAAGGAAAACATACGTCCTGCATACGTCTGAGAAGAAATTCACAGACGTATGTAGTGCTTAAGAG
Organism: Falcaria lacertinaria; assembly: GCA_951449985.1. Lineage (NCBI taxonomy): Eukaryota > Metazoa > Arthropoda > Insecta > Lepidoptera > Drepanidae > Falcaria > Falcaria lacertinaria. The sequence goes on along the minus strand of OX602132.1, from coordinate 6,556,549 downwards.
ACGGCGACGGACTCACCATCTGTCACGTTGGCACCAAATTATCTTTGGTGGAAAGTGGGTGTTGTAACCTCTGCCTGCCCCTTCGGGGACCCTTGTGGGAAGGCGTGAAGATATATTATTATTACTACGTTATTCTGAACACCAGTGGAAAGCCGCTTCGTGTTTGCTCCCCCGTCACCGCCCATTTATTCTCGCTAGTTTATTTTTACACAGACTGGCCCTGTGGCTATTTTCTACTTCACCCCTACCGGTGTTAAAGGGCAAGCTTTCAAACTGGTGTTATATTCAGAGGGGTGGTTCGAGAACTCTCTAGAAATTACGATGGAGTCCACCGATACGCCGAAGTGTCGTGCGAGCGAGATAGGACACAAATCACAAATTGTAAAATCCTTCTCATGTGTTTTTTCCCTTACGTAACCGCCGTTATATCCTATTCTTAGTTCTCTTTCGAATGTGATATTACAACCCTACCTCTGCACAATCTATATTTTTATTCTTTATGCCCAGTTTACAATTTTCTTATTATCTTGATGTCGCAACATTTAAAGAAAAAAAAAACATTTTGGAGGAAATAATAAAAAATATTCTGTCGGATTTGTTTGGGCAACCCATTTTTAATATATTGTCTAATATACTAAATGTAACAATAAGTTGTATAATATCAGCGCGGTGAAGGTCCATGTATGGTCGGATTTTAGACTATTATAGGAAAGTCTATGGTTTGTTTGATTTTCACATCGTTTACAGACCATCAAACCATTTGCTGTATCAAGGCAACGTATCCATCAAAACCCACCTAGACGGCATTGAGCAGACAATTGAAATTCGAATATCCTTACCCGGTCTACCCTCTCTGTCTAACACACGCGTCGGCCGTATCTCTCGCTCGCTCTTTAATTAACTCTCATCAGTTTAGATAGAAAGACACTTGACGCGGTGACTCTGCCAATTTAACGGTAAACTTGGTGAAGAGGATTGGTGTTCATTACATGTCATAGAAATTGCCATTATGACATAAAAGTTATTAAATTGAATTATGCTTTTAGTTGTTAAACCAAAATACAAATGCATTATAATTAAATATTCCCTTTAAAAAAAAAACTATTATTATGCATTGCAGTTCATTTTTACTTTTATGTCAATACATACATTGCTGAGTGCCACATTGCAAATTAAATTGATACAGAAACTAAACAAATATTTAAATTATTAATTGACATTCACGTGTTGTTAGCCGTTCATGCATTGTTAAAACAAGGATTTTATAAATATTGAATCTAAAAAAGGAAAAAAAAACTCGAATAAAAAGTAAAATATCGACATGGTTAGATAAAATTGTCATCAATTAAAGCATAAGTATATATAATTAATGTATAAGTTTGAGGCATGTTGCACCAGACGCTATACGCTTATCACCATCATAAAATAACCTAAATACGATTGAAAAACGTTTCCGAGATCAATGTAGAGTTTACTAAACGGGAATAGCAATTAATCTTTAAACAAGAGCAGTCACGTAATAAGTGAGATGAACAACATAGTTAGTTGTGCACTTTAGGGCCAAGTTGTTCAGTTGCCTGAGGCTACGTCATGAAATATCCTGGTGTTAGAAACTGCTGAAATTCTCTGCTGAATTTTTGATGCGAGATGTCAAACTATAAGGTTAAAAGGTCGGGATGTCAATGGCCGTTCATTGGCATCTCGTATCAGAAATACAGTAGTGAAGTCAGCCGCTGATCTAGCTGGTGTTCTAAAATTAGTCACGAATCAGGACTTAATGATATGTACCATTATAACAGTACTTCCGACAAACTGCGATAGATGGCGCTGTACCTATTGAAGGCCTTCCTAGATCGCGCGGTAGAGAGTCTCCGCCGATTAATGACCTTACCTGGTGTTGTTTGCATTACATGCTTGCTAATCGCTTCCATTGTCGGGACGTTTTAGCAACTTGCCATACTCTTAAACACAAATAAACCCATTCTACTATTTTTTCGTCTTTCCTTCATTAATTACATCCACACGCTACCCGTCGTACTTCACCATTTTATTGGAGTTGATATTCATTCTAGAACTAATCTTGAGTCAAGATTATACACTTGAGGCGTAGATCCTCAAGTAATGAAAAAAAAGATTGACCTATTATATTTACATAAAATAATTAACTCAAAATTAGACTGTCCATCTCTTTTATCCTCCATCAACATTAATACCTGTTATAGAACCAGAGCTCCCAGGACGTTTCTCTTAAAAACGTACAATAACAACACATCATATTACAATCCGTTAGTAAGAATGTGCCGGCAGTATAATGAAATTGCAATCAAGGACAACAGTATTGATATATTTAATAATAAGCTTTCTGTTCTAATTACATGGTGCCGAGATAACCTCCACAAGTTTTAGTGTTAGTTTATAGTTTGTATTTCACTATTGTTTTTTTTTAGTTTGTATTTTTATCAAATGTATTTAATTTCCTAAATAATGTTATTTTAGCTATGTTCTCATTTTATTGTTTACCCATATAGTGTCTTTATATTTTATGTATGAGTCAAGCTGTTTACGCATTATTTGGATTCTTATCCAGTTCCTATATAGTTTATCTTCGTGTTTATGTAATTTCAATTGATCTCAATCTGTTTGTGTAACATAAATAAATAATAACTTTTCGTTTAGCAGTAAGTCTTAGACTAGGAGCTAAAGTAAGTGTCCCACATCATTGTCACTGTGGAGAGGGTGTTGACAGCCTCGGTCACCACGGCCTCTCTTGTATTAAGAGTGCGGGCCGGCTGTCGCGGCATGCGGCCATCAATGACCTTATCCGTCGGAGTTTTTGGCGGGAATCAGGCGGAGCGGTTGAGATTTTTTTCCAGTGTGTCGTGAGTTGTGTTATAGTGATCTTTGGTGTGTATTTTTGGTGTCGATGTGTGCGGTAAAGTTTCATTTAGTGACTGATTTGTAGGAGCATTGGAAATAATGCCATAATACGACTTTTGGGTTAAGTGATTTATCATTTTGGTCAATAGGTTACCTCTGATCTAAAGGCGTGTTACGATCTGCTACTGCCGTGGGTTGTCTCCAGAAACTCCATTGGGCGTTAGAATGCATGACACTAGGCATTTTAATGCGGCAAACACGAGAAAATTTGCAACATGAAAATTCTCTAACACTCGACACTGGCAAAAATAGTCCCTGAAGGGATTGATTGCCATACTTAGGAAGAAGAAGAAGAAGAAGAAGACCTTATCCGTCGGGCACTTGCCACCGCGGGGGTGCCAGCTGTCTTGGAGCCTTGTGGTCTGGCTCGTGACGATGGCAAGAGACCCGATGGTATGACGTTGGTGCCCTGGAGGCTGGGGCGGCCCTTGGTGTGGGACGCTACCTGCGTCGACACTCTGGCGCCGTCCCACCTCCCGGACACTTCGGTGGTGGCTGGTGCGGCAGCCGCTCGGCAGGAGTGCCTCAAGCGCCGTAAATTAATATTTATGTATTTATTATAAATTAATATTTATATATTATATTTACTAATATTAGGACCTAATGGTCCTTACATATGAAATTGGCGTTTTTCGTACTGGCCACTTTAATCACGAATTTCTCCTCTTTGGTAAGGAATTCCAAATTCAAATTTGTACAGCTATAGACTCATGTATTTGTGCTTCGATGATCGTCATTCATTTGTTTTTTTTCTTCTGTTTTTTTCTGTTTGCGTCACTCATTTTACAAAATGGAAAACCTTAAATATCGCATTATTTACGAGTACGAGTTCCGCCGTGGCACTAGTGCTGCGGAAACAACTCGAAGGGTGAATGATGTGTATGGCGGTCGTGTTGCAAAAGAAAACACAGTTCGTTTTTGGTTCCAACGTTTTCGTTCTGGAAATTTCGACCTGCAGAACAAGCCCCGTGGACGGCCTGAGACTCAAGTTGATAATGAAGAGTTGAAGGCTATTGTGGAAGCGGATCCATCGCAAACCACGTCCGAGTTAGCTGCAGGCTGCAATGTTAGTGATAAAACTGTTTTAATTCACTTGAAGCAAATTGGGAAGATTAAAAAGCTTGAAAGGTGGTTACCTCACGAATTGACTGAAACAAACCGGCAAACGCGCGTCGACTGCTGCGTTACATTACTAAACCGGCACAATAATGAAGGTATTTTAAACCGAATCATTACCTGTGATGAAAAATGGGTTCTTTACGATAATCGGAAGCGCTCAGCGCAATGGTTAGATCCTGGCCAGCCAGCCAAATCCTGCCCCAAGCGAAAATTAACCCCAAAAAAGTTACTTGTAAGCGTTTGGTGGACTAGTGCCGGTATTGTTCATTACAGTTTTTTCAAATCTGGCCAGACTATTACGGCTGATGTCTATTGTCAGGAATTGCAAACCATGATGGAAAAGCTAGCGGCTAAACAACCTAGGCTGGTCAATCGCTCCACGCCACTGCTGCTTCACGACAACGCTAGACCACACACTGCGCTACAGACGGCTACTAAATTAGAAGAGCTTCAATTGGAAAGTCTAAGACATCCTCCGTACTCCCCGGACCTTGCTCCAACAGATTACCATTTTTTTCGAAATTTGGATAACTTCTTGCAAGGGAAAAAATTCAACTCCGATGGGGCAGTCCAAATCGCCTTCAAAGATTTTATTGATTCCCGTCCGACTGGTTTTTTTAGTAAAGGGATCAATGAACTACCTATGAGATGGCAAAAGTGCATAGAAAATAATGGTTCATACTTTGATTAATTAAATATATTATATTAAAAAATATTCGACTTTTTGTTCCTCCCATACAAAACGCCAATTTCATATGTAAGGACCTAATATTTATCTCTGAAGGACGGGTACATATTTATGGCGTTTGGGGTCGAAACTCTTGGGCCGTGGGGGCCAGAGGCTCATACCCTTTTTAAGGAGACCTCAAACAAATTACGCGAGGCCTCCTGTGACAAGAGGGCTGGCGAATATTTGGCCCAAAGGTTATCCTTTGACTTCATCATTTATTTGCTCACGCTGAATTGCAATGCTTATGCATTGCAATTCAGCGTGGCAATGCCGCCAGCCTTCTTGGCACACTTCCCCGTGACAGTGGTTCGGGACATTTATTTTACGTTTAGGTTAGTTTTGTACTTCTTAGTTTAGTTTATTTTAAGTTTTTAATTTAAGTTTATGTAGAGTTTAAAATCAATAAAGAATGATACAAATAACAAGGGAAAAAAATAAATAAATAAATAAATAAATAAATGATGAAGTCAACTGAGATTTAAAGACAGGATACTTGAGTGCTGTTTCGCAAAACCAGCTTGGTAGCTTTCATTTTGATATTTGGAAATACATTGTTATATCATGATTGTTACATGAAAAAACACAGAACACTTAGTTTCTTGCCGGTTCTTCTCAGGTGGCTTTTTTCCGAACCGGTGATAATTTAGACAGTGCCTCGTTAGGTTCTTAACTGAACAAATGATTCGATTTGCAATACCGGTAATAATAGCTGCAATGGGTTTATTTTTTAAATTCATTACGTTTTATCGGGTGACATTTTTTCATGCGTAAATTAATGAAAAATGAGTTGTGAATGATGGGTAGTTGTGTGTGCGACCACTGATCCTCGTACGTACAACATTTTTTCCCAAGAAATGTATTTATGAAATTAAAACAAAATATTTGCTGTATATCAAAAAACAAAATCAAAAATCAATTATTCAATTTAGGCCCTAATAAGGCACTTATGAAGGTCTAAATTACCACCTATATATAGCTGCTATATCAGAGGGCTACAATAATAAAAGTATGTTCATCTGGGGAGTACAGGATAGGATACCGGTAGATGCTCCGTATTCTGGTATCCGAACAGTTTGACAGGTAAGAGACTACAAAAACTTAGAACTTAAGTATACTATCGAAAACAATTTCTAGAAGAACTTAAGTAAATCACCAAAAATCAAACGATGTGACTTGTGAGCTACATTCGAACGTACTCTTGTATTTTCTGATTGTAAGAGTAGTGATGCGATGTCATTTAAAATACATTGGTCGGTCTCCGAAGTAACAGATCAACCTCTTTAATAGTCGCTAGTTGTACCCGTGAGCACTCATTGCATCTCCTAGTCTCCGTGTGCATGCTTAGTCCTCAGTCTTGGTTACATCCTCTTCGGAAAATAGTTAGAAAAACTTATTAGTTATTTGAACATTTCGCTCAAAATTTGTTTCATAAGATACGAATTATGAAATTACGGAATTACGGATTGCTCAAACAGGCTCGGCATCTATTTTTATTTATTTATTTATTAAGCACAAAAAACAGATCACATTTTTATTTAATTTAACACTAAGTATAATAAATAAATCTGATCCGCATTGTGCTCCAAGGTATGTGTGCACAGCATTACAAGTATTAAAACTAATTTAAATTAAGTTGAAGTACCTAATGAAAAAAACACAATAACAGAAATAAAACTATAACTGAATGGAGGATATCTGCACGTCTCATCATCAGGGTGCCGTGCGGACGTGTGAGTGGTGAGGATGACTTGAATTATAAAAAATATGTGTCTATCATTGTTTCTTCAGATAGGTTAAAATTTGAAAACGGTAGTAACATATGTTTTCTATTGTAAGTAGATATTTAATCCTCGTTTCCTTTGCATCACGAGTGAACGGTTGGACGGAATTTACTCATATTTTTTTTGTTATTTTTATTCTTTTCTTATGGGAAGAAAAGAATGTAAAAAATCCGGATAATTTTTAATTTCAGGTAGCTTTTTATGGTGTAATTGATATGAATTCATAGGTAAATCAGGACAAATGTCTGTTGGGGTAACTAGTGGCTAATATTTATCTAAATTGTTTTGTCCCAAGTATCTGCTGTAAGTGGTGTAACTACAACTGTCGATATCAGGTGTAAAGTTTCGTCGAATCGATGTCATGTCTTCTCAGTTGGGAGGCAGAACCAGGGGAATTTATCGTAGCGTACCTTTTTAGATATCGATATATTAGATTAGATTTAAATATCGATATTAATAGTATTTATTTTTCAGCACCATAATTGCGTCTGATTTAAACGATTGATGAAAAGATGCAAAAGCGGTGTGCAATTAGTGTTTCCCATACAAAATTAGTCGTATACGTATTTCAATACGTAGGCGAAAGTTTTTCTTGCTAAAGATTTGACTGACTTTATAGTATTCGGCCATTAGCCCTTTTGCAATCCTAGAAAAGGGCAAAGGACAAGTTAAACGTAGTTTATATACCGAGTAAAACTTACTTACATTGCAAGTAAAATGAAAAATAAAATACTTTACTCTAGTGAAACTCTAGAAATAGTGACTACAATTTAATTTCTAGCTTCAACTACATTTTCTTATCAGAGTAAATTAGTTGGGACTGATTTAATTAGCTGCCTATCATTCAGTTTTTAGTCCTGCTTGTTTGGGATAAAGTACAATTTCGCTTGTACAGTGCTGTGTTCGGTCGTGACTTTGATGCATGGCCCAATAAAACCGTTTCAAATTGAAGTATTTAGTCATTCGGTACCAGTGCGTTTGTCTCCGTTTAAAGGTGCGTACACAGTTGAGTAACTGTGATGCGAAACAAAACATTATTGATCTACGAGCTGTCCCGACACACAATTGTCCTTTCTCATCTATGAATTAACATGTCAAATACATCATAGAAAAAGGACCTTTAGTTTATCCCGCAATTAAAAATGTTTCGGTTCTTTTATCAAATTCTTCTTTTCTTAAGAACCTTCTCATGATAATAACAAGCACAAAAAAAGGAATTAGCGAAATCGGTCCATCCGTTCACGCGTGATGCCGTGACCAAGGGAATAGGGATTATTTTAATTAAATACAGATTATTATTACATCTAATCTAATATTATGAAGTGGAAATATATTTATATTTTTATTTGAAATGAATAATTCAAAATGTGCTGGAAAATTATTTTTTAAAAAAGATCAACAGGACAAGTTACATTTCAAGCGTGCCAATATTTTGTTTCAACCAATGCCTTTGCTTATAATTGTGATTCTGAGCTCCTGAGCCATATTATACATAAGTAAAATTAGTTTGTTTGTATGTATGTATGTATGTATGTATGTATTTAAGTCATATAACTAAGGAACCTTTCAAATGTGAAAACTTCTTAACATAGTATAAAAAAGACGCCTCCCGTCTTGATCTTTTAAGCTACCCTATCACTAATTAGACGGAGTGATTCCTGAGATTTTTTTATGTATTTATTAATTTGATCAACATTTGCGAAGATGCTTCACTTAAAGGTAACATGATCTCTGTGTAAGATAATCCGTCTTTATACTAAATATTAATCCAATTTCTACGTCAGCAATAGCAGACAAAATCGCTACAATAATCCTTGGTACACCACAATTAATAAGATATCTGAAACCAAATATTTCAGCAATATTGCGTTACTGCGAAGCGCTATGAATATTGATATGTTAGACAAACATTCTCCAATCAATTGAGAAAGTTCCGACCTAGATATAATGCTAAAGGATATATACTCCGATATCAATGTCGCTTTGGTTCACTGGGAAATTATATCATAAACATGATATGTTATTTGAACTGTTACATGTAGCTACTCAGAACCTGATGGTAAGCAGTCACCGTAGCCTATAGCTAGCAATACTAGGGGTATCACTAACGCTAGCCAACCACGTTGTTGATGAGGATTCACTGTTCTAGCAGCTTTAGCACAGCGTATCCTCGTGGGGCACTGGCAACCTTACTTACCGCAAAACACAATACTACATCAAAGTAGTGTTATTTAACTGCGGTGTTCTGTAAGGTGGAGGTACAGTCTCCAGCCGGGCAGCTTGCGTGCGCGGGAGGAAGCTCCTTTGGAACTGCGCAGTGACATATTACTATTGTAAATTTATTAGTAACTAGCGGCCCGTCCTGGCTTCGCACGGGTAGACATTTATCAAATATGTTGTCTACCCGTTTTTAGACTTTTTCAGGTAATTTTTTAAATTTTTCTCTTTATAAGAACCATCCTTGTACTTCAAGGAAATTTCTAAAAAGGAATTAGCGAAATCGGTTCAGCTGCTCTTGAGATTAGCAAAACATGCAGCGTTTTATTGTTATATTATAGATTATCCCTTATGATGTGATGATTACAAAAAATCTGAAAGGTTCTATTTCCAATAGAGAGGTACTAATAGCTTCCGTGTAATTATTTCCTCGGACCACAAGCCCCGTGTACTGTATGTCTTTGCGTCACTAATTTTTCCTCTGCTTAATAAGCAATCCCTCCCAGATTAGTTAGATTCTTTTACACTGTGCGATGTTTGTGCTAGAAAATTAAATATATTTTAAATAATAAAAAAAAACAATAATGTGTTCTTTTTAATTGTAAAAACGTGATTAGTTTTAATACTTCGCCAAAATAAAAAAATGACATTACAAATAATTATTTGCCCTGGCGGGAATCGAGCCCGGGACTAGCGTAGTAGTCAGATTTCATAACCACTTTACTACACGACTACACCAACGATTGGGAGGTTTCTGGCGGGAATCAGACGCTCTGTCTGATTCCCGCCAGAAACCTATTCTAAAATTCAATTTGTTCCAGTGCCTCGTCAATTGTGTTAATAGTGATTTTTTTATACTACTAGGGTGGCAAACAATCATACGGCCCGCCTGATGGTAAGCCGTCACCGTAGCCTATGGACGCTTGCAACACCAAGGGCATCACTCGCGAGTTGCCGACCCTTCAAAGTGTGTGTAGTGTGTATTTCCGGTGTCATTTTGAGCAGCAAAGTTTAATTTAGTGACTGATTTATTGGAACATTGGAAATACTTATTATAATATTTTTTCGTTTTTATTTTATTGATAAAGGAGAATTGTTTTTATTTTAATTATTACCTAGTGATTTCTTCCAATTTGTCTTTCTATTTTTTGTCTTTTTTAATTTTGTACTTTTTATATTATTTCCGGTGCAATACTAAAGTTAGCTGTGATTACCTTTAATTAAGTGAGCGCTAAGCATGGTTTTTATTTTATTGTTATTAATTTTAAGTTTTTGGTGTGTCACTTGTTGGTGATCCTCTTAAACAAATAAATAATTCTGTAATATGGTCTTGTGTGAAGTGATCTATCATTTTGGTCAATAAGTTACTTCTGACCCACAGGCATGTTACAATCATGAATCATCAATAAGCATGACATTGTTGAAACTGAACAACTCTCTATCACTCGACACTGGCAAAAATAATGCTTGAAGAGAATTGATTGCCGAAGAAGACGACCATCGGTTCCGACAAAATAATCGTGTCGTGTAAATTTCACATAGTAGTCTATAGAACGGATAGTTCATCCTCAAAACTATTCTATATGGGAGGTGATTGGACGGTTCGCCTTTTATAATGGGAGGTGAGAATAAGCTTTTTCTATACTTATGTATTTTGGACATATTTTATCCTACAGCTAAAGAAGGAAGGTTCTGTTTTTAAGTTTTTTTTTGAGAAGATTAGGTGTGCCTTTTATCTCTTTATTATCGGTAGTGCAAGCATGAATAATTGCGACAAGGTTTTCGTATCGCCTTCGACTATTTTTGTATTGAAAAATGAACAGCGCTGCGGCGGTGAAAAGTGGAACTAAAAATTTGTATCACAATTTTGACATTTCGCGAGTTACGTTTTCGAATACGTTGTCAACAATGTTCCTGCTACCGGCACTGAAACTAATGAGACCTCGCGTGTCATTAGATTCGAATTGAATGTGGGAGTGATACAGGGTATATTTAATTATTTTTAGAAAGAAGCTCTACCTCACAGGCCTCTTTGAACAAACTTCCCAAGGAAATGAAACTTCTTCGGTGTTGGTTGTAGAAATAGATAATACTTTTATTCCAAGATTTGATAGATAAATTAACAATCGTGCACAGCTCTTAAGCTGTCTTACGTCAACTAAACCAAGCGCGATTTACATTCTTATGTACGACATCTAGTGGTAAGCTAGGAACTAAACTGTTAATTATAATTACAATTATAATATTGTTGCCACGTTTGAACACCATTTTTGTTCATTAGTATCTCAGAGTAGATAATATACTACGTATTATTATGTAGAGTTTAATCTGGAACTTCTGAACCCATTTTAAAACATCATATGCTATTTTCTAAGCGGGAAAGACACGGGCAAAGAGAGAACTTATATTACACATGGGAAAAGCTTTACGTAAAATTTGCGTTCGAACAACAATGCATTTCCGATCAAAATTATTACCACACATTACCCAAACATTTTGCACTAAATATTCCCAAATAACAAACAGCAATAAATCTAATTGTAAACGTGAGGGCATTACGTCTGGCCCACTATTATGACCTTACACTGTATCGAAACATCTCCAAATCTAACAATTACGTACCCTAAAACTATTGGGCGTAGGGTAGTTTTGCTTTGAGAAGTGAAAGCCCACATGCATCAATAAATTTCGTACAAAACAGGGTATTTGGGTGTTTTCATAGTCAGCTCTATGGGCAAAGATTAAAGATAGTATCATTTTTATACAAATAATTGACGGGCAAGCGAGCAAGTCATTCGACTGATGGTAAGAGCATTGGAACTGAAATGGTTTCGCACGGCGAAGTTCCAAAGGAGTTTTCTCTCGTGCAAGATCAAATTGTGGAATGAACGACGAGACCGCTGGTCTAGTGGTTAGTATACCTGACTGTTACGCTAGCGGTCGCGGGTTCGATTCCCGCCGGGGCAAACATTTATGTGACAAACATGTTTGCCTTGCGTCTGGGTGTTTGGTATGTATTATAAGTATGTATTTACAAAAAAAAAGTATATAAGTATTATATCAGCTACTGGTTCCCATAGTACAAGCTTTGCTTAGTTTGGGACCAGATGGCGCTGTGTGATAATATCCATGGATTATTATTATTATAATTATTAACTCCCCGCCGAGGTTTTCCCAAAAGATTACAGCATGAGGTTCTTCAAGAAGGGTGTGAAGAGATGTTTTCAGGGTCTTCCACGGCGCCAGTTAAAGTTTCAAGGCCCTTAAACCTCTTTGAAATGTTGTCAAAATACAATTTCGCATACTCAGACAACGTGGCACTTAAATATCATTCAATAAATAATGGTTCACTGCAATCAGTGACTTGACCCATCTATGTTATATGCAGTAATAATCTTTGACTGGCTGGCGCCGCGCAGTCGCTTCGTGCCGCAGTAGTACACAACGCTCCATCCTCGGTTTTTAATGGATGACCCTCAATTCCTTTGGGGAAATTATATTTGAGGATAATATTTTGCGGATAAGAGATTTTTCAATAAAGATTTTGATGGATTACTTTCGAATAGAAATGTTTTTATACCTTAGCTAGTAGACATTTGCACATTTCTAAAGAATAGCCCGTTACGTTTGGACGCCTTCACCTCTACAATTGTCCGTTCCTGGATTATTTTTACAATCTAACTATGGTATGGTTTTTATTAGGGTTCCGTACCTTAAAAGGAAAAAATAGAACTCTTACAGGATCACTTTGTTGTCCGTTTGTCTGTCTGTCTGTCAAGATTTTTATCTCAAGAACGCGTGGAGTTATCAAATTGAAATCAATATGAAATACCCGGGTCTATGGTCTCTTTCGGCTGTAAAAAAATTAAGAGCAACCTAGAGCTATCTATTGGAAGATGTGATTTGATGTAAGAATACCTATCCCTTACTCTCGTCCCTTATTCCGATACAGCATGTAATTCCTATGAAGTTATACTGGATTAAGTTAGAAGGCTGGAACATATTTTGCGCAAAGGATCAGCATTGCCATACAGCGGGTCAATGCTGCCAGCCTTCTTAGCACCCTCCCGCATGACAACAATTTGGGACAAGTTTTTTTTTTTTTTTTATATTAGGTTAGTTTTTAATATTAATAATTAAATGTTCAGTACGATAACCCGCCAAAGAACGTTTCCAAAATATAGTGTACCTATAGTGGTTTACATACCGAGATAATTACATAACTTTACTTCCGCCACACTACGCGCAAGCACTGCAACAATCATCTGTCAAGATGCTGTGGCCAATGATGATGATGATAGTGGTTTAAGACATGACATTTTAGACCTCTATGACTGACACAACAGTGAGGCAGATCACCAAATGGTGAAGGCATGGTGATGAAATAGGCACCAATAAGCGGTTATATAACGTTTTTGGTTCATAGTAGAGAATGTGGTTCCTTCAAATTACGATCGGATGAACAAATGAATGTCGATAATGATTTGTAACAAAATGAAACATCATTTTAATTCGTCAGACTTATGTTGACAAAACTCTGGAATAGACTCCCAAAAGCTAAGTTCGAAATACATTGTACTCAAAGGATTTTTCTGTGCCTTTTCCATTCGCGTGCCGTGGAAAATGTAAGAGGAAAAGTGTATTTATATTGGGGCGTAGAATATCTATCTGTAGCAAAACAGATATGCTAAAACAGATATGCTAAAATAGCTTAGTTTTAGAACTCTGAGAGTAAAATCTTACTAATATTAAAAATGCGAAAGTTTGTGAGTTTGTTACTCTTTCACGCAAAAACTACTCAACGGATTTGGATAAAATTTTGAACAAAGATAAATCATAACCTGGATTAACACATAGGGCACATTTTATCCCGGGAACGGTTTTAGGTTCCTCTGAGATTCTAAGCTCGACGCGGACGTAGTCGCGGGCAGAAGCTATATAACGTAAGTCTATATGAGGAAGAAATGTTTTTTTATAATCTACTCTTTTTCGACTTGCATATGATGTTACCGTTCCAATATATTATTTGTTTACATTTTTATGTAGGTGATATAAATTATTGTTTATGCATCGCAATAGAATTAAGTACCGCGAATGCTAAATTTAATCACATACAAACTTTTAATTATATTATATTTTTTAAGCAGACAAGATTTGTAGGAAAAATTAAAATAAAAATCAAAAAATATTTTTTCCAGCTTAGGCCCTAATATGGCACTTATGAAATTCAAATTATCACCGGTTCGAAAAAAAGCCACGTGAGAAGAACCGGCACGAATGGTGTGTCCCTTCTGCGTGTTTACTGTACTCTTTGCTGGCGCCGGACGATCGCTCGGCGTCCATGTGATGACGTCATAATTCTGAAACACCCCACTCCTGTTATTCACGGCAGACACTAGAAATTTTACGGTTATTGAATGAAAACCGGCTGGGACCGTTCGTGTCGATACTCGATAGAGTCGACTCTTGTGACTGTGGAGGGTTGAGTACGGTTTTGTTATTTGGAATTTGTGATTAGTAGGTATAAAATAGTTTGATTGGTCTAGATTTTTTAACAAGCACTCTTGTGTTAAATATGTTATAATAATATTAATAACATATCTTCACGTCTTCCCACAAGGGTCCCTGAAGAGGTAGGCAGAGGTGTTACAACACCCACTTTCCACCGAAAATAATTTGGTGCCAACGTGACAGATGGTGAGTCCGTCGCCGTCTCTTAGGCACTAGATCCTTGAATTTCTTCTCAGACGTATGCAGGTTTCCTCACGATGTTTTCCTTCACGGTAGTTTTTTACAATGTCTAGACATTATCACATAAACGTTTTCCCATAATAATAAATATGTAATCACTATTATAAGGTTATTTTTTAAAACATGAACATTTTTCGGCTACGTAAACGAAGACGTAACTCACGAAATGTCGAAATTGTCATACACATTTTTAGTCCCACTTTTCACCGCCGCGGCGCTGTTAATTTTTCAGTACAAAAATAGTAGAAGGCGATACGAAAACGTTGTCGCAAATTATTCATGCCCACGCTACTGTAGTACTTACTATCCATCTGACCACGGTGCTGTCATGTATCTGAACAGATTCCAAATTGGCTATGTAGTAATTGAATTTACTACGCACATAAAGAAGGAAGTTAAGCTTTGTAAATAAAAAAGCAATAATAATAATAGCAATCGTTAAGTTCAAAGTTCAATAATTCAAGTAACAATTATCGACCGGTGCCCCTCACTAGTACATAATTTACAGCGCTCGCCGACACGCTCTATAAAATATTCAGTGAAATGTACCGGATTTAGTAGCTTCATCTCACTGCTGCTGTGCTTTTATACGGTCTCACTTATTTGGTTTTAATATGGACTTGGGTAACATATGAGGTGTGGACCAGGGATGTTACGGAGCTTCGACTCCGGTTCCGTTAAGTCCGACCAAAGTAGAAAGATCGGACCCAAACCGGAATCATGCGGCAGCGTGCCAAGAATGCTGGCAGCATTGCCACGCTGGATAGCAATGCTGATTCTCTGGGCGAGATATGTTACAGCACGCCTCAACCAGCCAACGTGAGACCTCCTTGAAAAGCTGAAGAGCATCCGGGCCCCAGGGACCCAGAGTTTCAACAGCAAAGTGTTTTTATATATTTGTTTTGGGTTTATGAAATCCTTAAGTAAAGTGAATGGTTTTTTTTGCCATGTCGTAACGGAATTGATGAGTAATTTGTTATTCAAAGTTCCAACTCTGGACCCTTTCTGCCCCTGTATCAGAGGTCGAAGCATAACATAGCGGCGGCGGCGGCCTGTGTCGACTGTTATGGACAGGTTAACATTGGAAATATGAATTTTTTTTTCATTGTTTCTGTGTTTATTTATAATTTAAATGAAAAAAATTTACTAAATAACGTTTTATATGTCCTTAAAAAAAATTCTCTCTCATGCCACCACTTCTGATTCTACCTCCTACTGCGATAAAGCAAATTTAAAAACACCGACTCCGCCTTAAGTTCCGGTAAAACTACCTCCGTTACATCCCTATGGTGGACCATTGGTACACACGCTGACATCAGCAGGGGTGTCACTTGCGCGGGTCGTTGAGGTCACGACCCCTTCTGGACTGGTTGTAACCATTCATGTGGAGTCATAACTCGTTTCGCGAGAAGACAAAAGAGAAGAAATAATTTGTTATTTGATTAATTATTCAGTCGTATAATAATATTTCTTTGTAATTGGATTTATTATTATTATCGAATTGGAGCGTGTGCTGACTAGACCTTAACTACATGACACCTCTGACTTAAAAGCTAGATCCGCCCTTGTGCTTCCGACCCTGAGCTTAGAAGCAATCTCTTATTTGTGATAAAAAATACACTAAGTTAAAAACCTCTTTACTTTTAATACATAACATCAGGTCAAGTCCCTCACGGGGTAGGCAGAGAGTATAGAGCGACATTTCATTCTTGTTTTGCACACCTCTTCTGCTTCTACATTCATCAATCTCTTCATACATGGCCGCCGGGTCCGAGTACTTTACCTTTCCATCATTGAGTACTTCGATCATTTGATATGAAATGTTAGACCTTAGTCTTCCACTGATTTTTTATACCACTAAGGTAGTACACAAGCATACGCCCCACGTGATGGTAAGCGGTCGCCTTTCCCAATGGACGCTTGCAACACCATGTATCACTTGCGTTGATGACCCAATACTACTTCTTCCACTCACATTCGCATTTGCCAATAACTCCCCACTGTTATATTCACGTGCATAAGCCTACAGGTTAGAAATACAGGCACTAAAACCACGTATTTTGCCAGCACGAAAAAATACAGCTTTGCATACAATTCGTTTCATTTTCGTTCCCGACTAATACTGTACGTGCTCCAAATCCCACCAAAGTGGTATAAAAAATGTACATTCCTCTTTAAATAGCATTCCTATTAATTATTATATTGATGGTTTGTACGAGTGTCCTACTTAGCAATATTGTTAATAATATGAGCACAAAGCGCACTCCGTCCATTGAGGACGAAACCTCGTTTCACTACACAAAGGACTCCCACCTTTTCACTTTAAAATGCGATTGCGCAGAGTATTGATGAATGTAGAGGTTGCGGATTGATAGATCATTAGCTTCTGCCCACGACATTGTCCGCGTTGCGTTTAGAATCCCAGAGGAACCTAATATTTTCCCGGGATACAAATGTATATATATGTTAATCCAGTTTATAAACTATCTGTGTTCAAAATTTCATCCAAATCTGTTGGGTAGTTGCGTGAAAAAGTAAAAAAGATCCATCGATACTATACTATATACATCCATACTCACAAACGTTCGCATTTATAGTGTGAGCCTGTTCGTTTGTTTTTTTAACTGATCACCGTGCTCCAAATACGTTGCCAGCGTACAGAAAAGGACGTAAGGGTAGACTTCATAAATAATGTCTACTCGTTATAAAATGTTTATAGTCTTACATGTTAAATAATTAGAGCCGTGGTGGCCTTGTGGCATGAAGCGTAGCCAATTCTAGCGACGCAAGCTCGATTTCCACTGGTCTGTACCAATGAGTAAAAATGAATTGTTAGATTACCTAAAACATTAAAAATATTAGATTTTAAAAACGCTGCTCTGTAGTTCACTTTAACTGTGCTAAAACCGGAGATACCATGGTGCTAATTCTGTTGTACGAAACACTACATTAATTTGACAGGACTTCAAGAATAGCCATCCTTATTTAACCCCGCATATGAGAAAGGGATAACAATACTTGTACAGTCGAATTAGTTTGACGATAGACACGACATAAATACCTACAGTACTTCTTAGCCGGTTTTTTTTATTTTTTTATTTAGTATGAGCCATACTTTTTTCCCTGCAGCCGTCTATCAATCCTCACTGCTCTGTGTAAATTAATGCGAGAGCCAGTCTCACGAAGCAGCTGGCTTCCTTAGATCAGATTTTGCTTTCAGACCGAAGATTTACCGTCGGTACTCGCGACTAAAGGACCGCGTTTTAACCAAATTAGTTGTGGGATTAAAAATATTCTAAAGACAGCTAGTGGTTGGTATGTTTAGTTAATTAATCTTGCTGTTTTTAAGTTTCCGTACGTGAAGTGTAGCCAACGGAACTCTATAAATAAGACTTCACTGTCCGTAGACACACAGACAGACGTCTGTCTGTCAGCTGGCTGTATCTCATGACCGTAATTGGTAGACAATTATTTTTACAGAATGTGTATTTCTGTTGCCACTATAAGAATGAAAATAAAGAAAAGGGGGCTCCCCCACCTTGTAACGTGTTTTTTTTTGTTTTTTCTCGATAATGGCAATGTGTAGACGCTTGAAATGCTCATAGAGTATATCATGAATGTGGTAATGGAACAGATATTTCTGTCTCCCTCTTTTCTCGCGCTCTCGCTTTCGTTCCCACCACAAAATAAACAGTTCAAAAGATTGTGTGTAGTTTGTTTTATAAAATAAATCGGGGGGCACGGGAGTGCCCCCGCCGAGTCGAGCGCGAAGCAAACACTGCCGTACCATCCTTTACCCGAACCATTTCGCCGCATTTTCAGGCCCCTATTTGAGAACCTCTGGATAAGACCAGAACGTAGAAATTTTCGTCATCCAGTAAGCTATAAAATCATACTTAAAGTTAAAATTTTCAAATCTGTAGGTCATTTAATGCCGAAGTTAAGCGAAAGCAAAGTTTCGCATTTATGACACACACTCACTCATGATCATCAAAATAGAACTAGTACTTCCCATAAACTCAGAGAGCTGAAATTTGTTACAGAGTTAGGGTGTAATGGCCACATAAAGGAAAAACTATAAAAACTAGGATAATCGAAGATCTGGAGTACCTGGTGACCCTTATTTGAAATTTGAAAACATATGTCATCCAAGTAAGCAAAATTAAGTATTTTGCTTCGCCGTGACTTTTCAGTGGTGTTTACGATAGTTCCAATGAACTAATGATAAAGCCGGAAGATTTCCTGTGGCTTTAGTGGTGTTTACGGTCACCAATGAACTGATGTTGTAGCCGGACGGAAACTGCTGGAACTCTCTTATAAAACAAATGTAACCGAGCCGCATTTGGGCTTCGTGGAATTGACATGACCATGTATTCTGGCTATAAGTGCCGTATATTCATATAAATGGTGTATTACGTGTTACCTTGATTGATAAAAGACAGATTTCATAGTCTCGTAAACGAAAATTACTACTCAGTTTTAATAATCTTGGTTGAAGGAGCCACTGTGATTAGACACGCGATTACCGTTGTAATGTTAAACGCTACTGATAAAAAAAAACTGTCTGTCTGTTTGTCTGTATGTTACGGGTAATCTCCGAAACGGCTGAACCGATTTTAACGGGAATTTCACTGGCAGATAGCAGATTTTACTGGGCGTTACCTGTATTGTAGAAAAATAATTAGGGTTCCGCACTACAAATTAAAATCCCATGAAATTCTTAACAAAATACGAACGGCTGAACGGATTTGAACAGGGCTTACACTGGCAAGTAGCTTTTGTTATAAGGCGTAAATCGGGCTTAATTTATTTTGGAAAAGTAATTAGTGTACCGCGCAACAAATAAAAACATTAACTAGCCGTGGTGGCCTTGTGCTTATAGCAACGGCCTGTCTCCTGATGGGCCCAGATTTAAATCCCGGCTAACTCATTGGTACAAATGAGATTTCTAAGCTTAAGTATTAGCTTTAGATTAAGCACACCATGAGCTAAAAAGAGAGGTAGTGCAAATTGGGATCTCACTTTGGTTTTCCCATTAATATTGGAGCCGCCCAACTGGGGGCTGTACCTCCATCTTAAAGAAGACCGCAGTGAAATAACACTACTTTGATGTAGTGTTGTGTTTCTGCGGTGAGTAAGGTTGCCAGTGCTCCACGAGGATACTCTGGGCTAGTAGTAATGCTGCGAGCAAAGCGACTCCTCTCTCGTTAGTGATACCCCTGGTATTGCTAGCGGCTATAGGCTACGGTGACTGCTAACCATTAGGTGGGCCGTATGCTTGTGTGTCACCACAGTGGTATAAAAAAAAAAAACTACATATATTGCAAAAATCCAGCGTAGTGGGACACATCTTCTAATTTAATCTAGCCTATTGCTTCCCACTGCTGGGCGAATGCCTCCCCTTCTGCTTTTGATACGCATATAAATAAAATTAAAGGAACACTCTGGATAAGAATAGACTGGGCCAATTTGTAAGAAAACACACACATTTCTTTACCAAATGTGAAGATGTACCGACTAAATATACATTACGACATAAATATAAATTAAAGCTGCCCACTTCCCGACTAACACTACATTCAACCAGCCCCTTTACAATGGCAACAAAAATATACAATAAAATGCCCGAAACTATAAGATAAGAATATAATACCATAAAATATAAAAAAACTAACAAAAGATTTATAACATAAGAAATGCTACTACACTTTACAAGAATGTATAAATTACAAACATAAATAAAACACCGTCCACATACATACATAATTATATACATAAATATAAGAAACTGTGATATACTATCCAATTTTTATTCCTTAAGTTAAAAATTAATATATGTATAATTATAATAATAGATAGAATATTTATTATTACGTAAGTAAGATAGTGCCTCTCTACATTGCTGTGCCCTAACCGGGTTTCTTGTTACAACATCAATAGTTATAAGTACCATTGTAAGTAATTGTAAATAAATAAATAAATAATATAATTCATTGGACTTGTACGTAGTATATTATCTACTCTGAGATTGGACTAAGAGTGGCGGACACGTCGCTAGATGGCGCTGACTGTATTTTTACGCCATTATGTTTGTTTTTCCGATAACCTTATATGGCGAAGTGGCAACCGGCTACGTTACAGTCGTTTGCGACGTTCCTCTATTGCGCTTGAAAACGTTTGCTAGGGAGTAGGTGGGATTATTTGCATTTCGTTGATTTCGCTTATTATTTCGTTAGGTTTGCTAAGGTTCATTAGCAGTTTGTTGTTATAACAATTCGAAGATTTGAATAGGTTAGGAATTTTATGACTAGTGACGGATTACTGATTATTACTTAATTATTACATTAAAAAGTACTTCAAATTTTATTGAATACTTTAATTATCGGTATTGCTGTTTTGTTGTCCATATATTAAAGGTCGTTGAGCTTACTTGTGTTTGATTTCGCAAGTTAATATCGTAAAAAATGACGATAATATTAAAAGACGACGACGAACTTAGTGGCTACCAAGTAGTTGGTATGCCCAAAGACGGGTCTTGTCCCTTCCATTCAATATCTTTCTTGGTGTATGGTAGAACTGACTCAACTTGCAGTATCAGATCTGCTATAGTTGTATACGTTGCTGAACTTGGAACGAAATGCAAGTGTACACGTGTGATGCTGATGGTGACGTATACACGAGCGCGCAATCCTACACGAGCGATATGATGAAACCCACTACTTACGGCTCAGTTTCTGAGCTTATGGCTGCTGGAAAAATCTATCCCTTCACTTTTGAAGTGTATGAAAACGGTATACTAAGAGTTTCCAACGCGAATGGGCAATACGAAAAACTGTTGCTACTGTACAAGAATTAGAACCGGAAAAAATAAAAGAAAGATTTGTTATAATAAAAAAAACTACTCCTAAAAAGAAAAAAAATGTGTCACATAAGAAAATCTAACATAATAAATCAATATGCCCACGATTCTACAAAAAGAAGTGAAATCCCACCAAAAACATTCTGTAAAAAACTAGCCTAGTCTCGATGGAGCTGCTTGTTTATCTCTCAAAAGTAATGAAATCTAGACAAAGTCGTGCCAAGTCTAAGATTCCTTACTGCGATTTCGTTATAATAGTTAATGTTGTGCGACTTGGCCGTTCTTTATACGTTAGTACATAGGTAGTTACAACAGATATATATATATATATATATATAACATTACGTGTAAACAAAATTGACTTGTACCCACTAACGTATAAAGAATGTTCAACGGCCAAGTCGCACAACATTAACTATAATAATAAAGAAATCGCAGTAAGGAACCTTAGACTTGGCACGACTTTGTCTAGATTTCATTACTTTTGAGAGATAAACAAGCAGCTCCATCGAGACTAGGCTAGTTTTTTACAGAATGTTTTTGGTGGGATGTATTTTACATGCCAACATTAATTAAATCGGCTGTTTTTATTGTCATTATTTGTAGTAATTGATAAATTATTATTCCTTAAACACCACAAAGTGGCGACGAGTTTTTGAATCACAATGTGTATTGCAATATTGAAGAAAAGAGAGCGAAATTATTATTACAAACTTATTTTTTGCGGTTAGCGCAAATGCCCGTATCTAGGGATCAAACCGCAAAGTTAAGTTTGCTATATCAACAGGAATGTTTTTAGTTCGGAACCCTCGGAGTGCGAGACAAACTAGCACTTGGCCGTTGTTTTCACAAGACCTAAGCATCAGTGAATAAAAACATCACATAATAATATACGTAAACGATTTCTGGTCTACCAGCTTAGAAGCTTGCATAAGCAGAGAACGAAGAACGTAAAATTTCAGTCCTCATAAGAAATCTATACCGGGGCCCTATATGATAGACTAGCTGCCCGCCCCGGCTTCGCACGGGTAGACATTAGTTTCGGAGCATAGACATTTATCAAATATTTAGTCCACCCGTGCGAAGCCGGGGCGGGCAGCTAGTATATAGCCTATGTTACTCAGTGATAATTTAGCTTTCTACAGTGAAAGAATTTTTGAAATCGGTCCCGTAGTTTCGGAGCCTATTCAATACAAACCCACATAAATACAAATCTTTCCTCTTTATAATATTAGTGTAGATGTAGATGTCTAGAAGAATTTTGTTAAACATTGTTTTTTTTATACCTTTAAGGTGGCAGACAAGCATACGGCCCGCCTGATGGTAATCGGTCACCGTAGCTTATGGACGTTTGCAACACCAGAATCATCACTAGCGCGTGGAATTATATCGCGCGTTATATCATTTAAAGGTTATATCATGATTGTTACATGAAAAAAGACAGAGCACCTCAGTGCTCTGCCACCTGAGAAGAACCGGCAAGAAACTCACTTCTTCAGGTGGCTTTTTTTCTCGAATCGGAGGTAATTTAGATATTCATCAGTGCTTTATTAGGGCCTAAACTGAATGAATGATTTTAGCGTAAACATCAAGAAACTTTTGCAATTTTAGAGACAGAATATTTGAGTGAAAACATAAACTGAACATTGTTTAACATAATATTGAGCATCTGTGTACTTTATCAATCCCTCGAGATACGATCACGTGGGCCGTGCTAACGCAACCAGCAGGGTCGACGCGTCCCGTTCGTGACAGGAATACCTATTACGGGTAGTAATTGTTTCCAAATTGCCTTGATAACCTGGGACGGTAGTAAGCCGGATGGTAAGCGGCTACCATAGCTTATGGAAGCACAATGGGATAAAACGCACATTACCAATCTTGTGATAAAGCTGGCCTCAAGGAGCGCTGACGACCTTACTCACCGCAGGAACACAACACTACAAGGGTAGTGTTATTGTGTGCATAGGGGACAAGTCTCTCTGCCGCCAGCACAGCGCTTCCTCAAGGAGCTCTGAGGACCTTACTCACCGCAGGAACACAACACTACAAGGGTAGTGTTATTGTGTGCATAGGGGACAAGTCCCTCTGCCGCCAGCACAGCGCTTCCTCAAGGAGCTCTGAGGACCTTACTCACCGCAGGAACACAACACTACAAGGGTAGTGTTATTGTGTGTATAGGGGACAAGTCCCTCTGCCGCCAGCACAGCGCTTCCTCAAGGTGGTAATCCAAAAGATACCACTAAGAACAGTAGGAACTCAATTCCTTCAGCAAATAAAGTTAAGTTAGTGTAATAAAGATGGGTGGCCATGAATATGTAATGTGCTTTGTTCCCAGCTACGTTTTCCCGCTAGCTCACGGCTGACACACAAGATGCAAGCTCAGACAGACGTAGCAACAATGCTTTACTATGTAGCTCGAGAGCTAGGGACTATAAATATATACCACTAAGGTGACTAACAATCATACAGCCCGCCTGATGGTACGCGGTTACCATAGCCTATGTACCCTTGCAATATCGGTTGCGCGTTGCCGATCCTTCAAGAATCTCTTAACGCTATTCTTGAAGAACCCCAGCTGTACTCCTTTGGAAAAACCACGGCGGGGAGCTCATTCCACAGTTTGATCGTGCGCGGGAGGAAGTTCCTTTGGAACCGCGTAGTGCAAGACCCTATCGGTTCAAACATCTGCACGCTTTCCCTTAGCTCCCCAGGTGGTAGGCAGGAGTGACAGCCCACTTCACACCAAAGATATCGTTAGTCACAACGTGACAGTTGGTGAGTCAATCGGCGCTCATTAGACAGATTACAATGCCTAGCTATACACTATATGTTATTCAATAAATATATAAACGCGACATTGTCAAGAGATGGAATAATAATTAATAATAAGAAAACACCGCATTTAAGGGGCCCATCTAGCAGGTGGCGAGTCACCGTCTGCCAAATTTTATCCAATATTGAGACATATTGCATGGCAGACGTCCGTTGCCTCATCCCATAGCCCAGATATCCCAATCCATTGACAGATCACCACAATAACCCAATTTACTTTTCCATCCCCGTGTAATAGTCTCTGCACTCGGCGAGGATCATCCTATGCATTACGGGGATGATATTCGACACGTATCCCTTACCAAATATTAAAATTCTCTAACGGGCCTCTACGTGTTGGACATATCCCCTCGCAAGCCTAGATAAAGGACCAGACCTTTATGGCTCCGTGACTTGATAATATAAGTAATTTATTCAAATACAAATAACATAGTGATGATCAGTTATAAGATCACAGAACTTACGTAACAAAGATATAACAGTTACTTGACTTAAAAAGATGTTTTTAAGGATGTATATAATTTTTGTACTTCCTTTAGGTACACATTTAAATCAGCAGCTCAATGCCTGTTCAAGACTTTGGAAAATAGAACTTTATTTTCATTAGCTTTGAGTTAAAGTTTCATCTAAAAACCAAAATTTTCAAAATTGATAGTAGATCTACGAGGTGTCTAGGCGGCTAGCTCTCGGTCTACTTTACATAATGTAGGAGCCAAACCTCCTGCACATATTCTTCGCTGCAAGCCAAATAGAATTTTTGGGTGGACTCACATAGAGCTGATAGTCCGACTACTATTATTTATTGAATAGAAGTAAAGAAAAAACAATATAATTATACAACTTTATGTTTTAATTATACTACTGATGAATACAAAGTTATCAAAGATCGCTTTTGTATTTTTCTTTAGTAAATATTTTCACTGTTTTTAGCTTAAATGTCTTATAAAATTTTATGTGCAGTGTGGGCATCCTTTTGTAGTTCGCCCTGAACTTTAACATTCTTAGTTACTAATTTAAGATACAAAATCACTAAACTTAATTAATTTGACAGAACTAAAAATCTTGCTATCCCTTTCTCATGTGCGGGGTTAAATAAGGATGGTAAGATTTTTAGTCCTATCGTATTCATACAGAGAATTTGTACACAGGATCGACACCATTATAATGCGTTGTAGACAACTCATTTATGGTAGTACTTTCTTCAATGCCTTGTTGCATTGTTGCATTGTTACATCCAAAGTAAAAATAGTTTATTCAGTTGACGCCCTAATAAAGCACATATGGCATATCGTATTTTACGACCAGGAGCCCTAGCAAGAATAATTTGCGACTGCGCATTCGTATCGTCTTCGACTATTTTTGTATGGGTAAATAAACAGCGCTGCAGCGGCGAAAAGTGGAACTAAAAATTCGTATGAAAATTTTGAGAGTTACCTTTTGTATAGTCGAAAGAAATTATATGGCGCAGTTCAAAAAGCCTTCAGACATATTATAGCATTATGGCGGGGTATTATCATCTTCGTCCATTCCAGCAAACATCGCGTCTGCATTCGCAATGCGCCATTAGATTTACAACGAGCAGTCACCGACCCACATGGAAGCTGCGCCTTTCATATCATTTGCTGGCTATTTCCTTGTTAGACAAGATTTTCGTTAACTTCGGTTAGACTATCATCACAAAACATTTGGGTTATTCCACTTACATCTATTTAAATTCCCATTGATGGGGATTTGTGAATTTTGTGTCCACTAATTCCCATTATTTCCAATTACGATGGAAATGGGTGATGACACTTTCTACTCACGAATCCCCATTATGAACTCAGTCGTGAGTGAATGAGATTATCGGGGATTGTATTTTGTAAAATACTAATAAAAATGAGTCGTGACCCGTGTACCCACTGCATCCAGACCGGATAAAAAAATATCGATAAATTTTAATCGATATTTCGTTGAAATTAAAAATATTATAACTAGCGGTCCGCCCCGGCTTCGCACGGGTAGACTAAATATTGGATAAATGTCTACCCGTGCGAAGCCGGGGATGGCGGCTAGTTGTTAAATATTTCAGAACAATCTACATTTGATCTAACCCCGTGTAGCTGGTTACGAGAGAAGGAATACTTCCGGACCTCCGCAGCCTTCTATTAGGAACATCTGCAATGTGGGTTACAAAGATGTCAGATTTCTGTTTCTGACACCTTAAGCGTTTGCCAAAAATATAAACTTGGCAACCGATTTGTGGATCGATCGATATGTGCAATGAAAAAGAAAATGAAAATCGCTGATTCAATTTAGGCTCTAGTAAGGCACTTATAGAGGTCATTTCAGTTTACCATCGCAATGAAAACTGCCCCTCGGTAAAATTTGAATCACCTATCATTACCGATCATTAGTATTTACTAATGATCTTAAGACCTATTTAGGTCTTATATAAATCTCACCTCAATATTGAGAATTCAGAGAAAAGACAGAAGAACAATATTTTAAGAATGGAAATTGTATTTTTGGTACAAAAATTTTATGTTAAGTAAAAAATATCAAAATGAAAGTTATTTATTTTAATGTAGCAAACGAGATGAGAATTAATTTAGTACATAGCAGCGCTTATTATCTACTAAACACTATAACTTGTACGAAGTACATTATCTACTATCGTCTAAAACCATGTTTATCAAAGGTTTATCACTACATAGTTACAAAGTTGCTTCTAACAAAACCTAATAAAATAATGCTACGAGCTCGTAGCTCGCAGATCGGTGCTACGTCACATTACGTATGCTACGAGAATCGCAAACAGCGTAGCGCCTCTACGAGAATTAAATGTTGCTGTGTGATTTGTTTCTTTGCATAATTTGTGCGTTTTTTGTAAAGTTACGTTTGTATTAACATTTTTAAGACAAGATTTATTTATTGAATTGATTCAGGTTTTACTTTGCGGAAATTCATATTTATAGAATACAAAATATATTATAATTTGCTTTGTCCGCTTAATGAGTGTGATACGGTCGAACGGCCTGCGCCCAGGTGAGCTCAGCCGTGGTTTCTTCCGACACGTGTTTCAGGACTTCCACGTCCCATCATCAGGGTGCCGCCGCGTTGGTCGAGCAGCGTGATGACACATCGAGGTCTGGATGCTGGAGCAGCGCCGCAGCACGATGGTCGGACGCTGGAGCAGCGTCACAGGATGCTGGACCAGCGTCGCAGGATGCTGGAGCAGCGTCACAGGATGCTGGAGCAGCGTCACAGCATGATGGTGGCGTGAGACGCCACGACAGCACGTAGACCCTTCTGTAATCACACTCATTAAGCGGACAAAGCAAATTATAATATATTTTGTATTCTATACAATATTTATTTGTTCAATGAACATCTAGTTTATAAGGAAATCTGATACATTGATTTGATTTCGATTTTGGATAAATCGTACTAAAATATATTACTTGAATTGAATTGAATGTTAACTAAAATTGAATTGCATAGGTGGCTAGTAGAAAAATGTTTTTATAACATTTACATTTTTATTAGTTAATAGGATCTTGAAATTCGCATGCTAGTATATGCCTAGGGAAACATGTAATCGGACTCGATATGTAACACCTTTTTATACCATGTTTATAGCTAACAAATATTATTATTATTCCCTTTATTTATTTTACATCTTAGTTTAGGCGATTATTTTACAATATTCTTACAAAAAAAAATTAAATTATAAAAACATCCACCAAAACTAGGGAGCCACCGGTAACGAGACGCGAGCCCAGGCTACCGGTGGTTAGGGCGACAGGCCTTCTGTATCCGACCCTTGACCCAACCATCGAGCGAGAGCGTCTTGAGGTGTTGGTCGAGACTCTTTATTATTATTATTATTACTCCAAAAGTGTTGGAATTTTTAACTATGGAATAACTTGCTGTGTACAGCACCTATACGCTACTATACGCTTGCTTACTAACATCATACTACATACATACATACATGCAATTTTAATGTCCACCTGAGTGCTGCACCACGAAGCCCGAGCTTAAAAAATATAGCCCGTTAAGAATTCAAACTATAACCTAATCTTATCAGCAATGAAGCGGAGTATAAGATAAGTTTATATCTTCCTCTGCAATCTTGCGCCGCCCCATCCCAATCGGATAAGACGACGCAGAGAGCTTGAGTTCAATTTGGTTGGAGATGCAATACCAGCCTCATATTTATACCTTAAGGCCAAGGATAAATTACCTGCAACAGATAAACACGAAGGCTAACGTTTTGTCGTACCAAGAGGTCAAAGAGATGGCGAACGATAGAGCAGCTTGGCGATTGCTCCACCGACACGAGCCTGTTTTTTATATATCACTAAGGTGGAAAACAAGCATATGGCCCACCTGATGGTAAGCGGTCACCGTAGCCTATGGACGCTTGCAACACCAGTCACTCGCGCGTTGCCGACCCTTCAAAAATCTCTTCACACCCTTCTTGAAGAACCCCCAGCTGTACTCCTTTGGGAAAACCACGGCGGGGAGTTCATTCCACAATTTGATCGTGCGCGGGAGAAAACTCCGAGCCTAGCTCACAAGCGAATTATAATTTTGACGACGCTTTTGACAGTTACGTTGGCCTTTAAACTTTGTACCTGTCTTTTTAATAACCTATGAAGAAACTTAAAATTAACTAAACTAAAATGTACAGAACTTAATTATCTATACGTAATAAATGTCCCGAACCACTGTCACGGGGAAGTGTGCCA
Source organism: Falcaria lacertinaria (assembly GCA_951449985.1). Classification (NCBI taxonomy): domain Eukaryota; kingdom Metazoa; phylum Arthropoda; class Insecta; order Lepidoptera; family Drepanidae; genus Falcaria; species Falcaria lacertinaria. Next base: position 6,527,584 of record OX602132.1, on the reverse strand, counting down.
AGAAGGCTGGCGGCATTGCCACGCTGTATTGCAATGCTTAGCCTTTGGGCCTGATATTCGCCAGCCCTCTTGTCACGGGAGGCCTCACGTGTCATAATAGGTTATTGATAATATATATGTATTTTCAGTATTTGGTCGCACAGCACTTAGTCCGTTTAATCCTATTTAACACACAGATTGAAACACTTGGCGTGGCTCCAGCAAAGTAATACTGTTGTGGTCTTATTATTATCTTTGTGCATTTAACTGTGCCAAGCTTTTTGTGGCCGAGCGCCATACATGCTTCTCTACTTAGCAACTTTATGAATTTAACTTTGTATTTCAAATTTTTATTTCTATGTCTACGTAGTAGGGAAAGGAAGTCTTTTTGAGACTAGCCCAGTCAGACAAACACACAGGGAAAAGAATTGAAGAAACCTGTTTTCATAGGTTAATAAAACAAGTTTTGTTACTGGTTGTTGGTATGAGTATCAAAAATCTATATAACATATACATAACGAAAAGAGAGGTAGGGAAGATTCCCATTTGAATTGAGACTGAGGTTTCCCATTAAAATTGCTGGGGCTTGAGAATACCTCCACCTTATAGAAGACAGTCAAATAACACTACTTTGATGTAGTGTTTCTGCGGGAAGTGAGGTTGCCAGTGCTCCACGAGGAATCGCTGCGCTAATAGTAATGCTGCTAGAACAATGAGTTATCAACAACATGGGTGGCAACGCGTAAGTGATACCCCTTGTATTGCTAGCGGCTATAGGGCACGGTGACTGCTTACCATCAGGTGGTATTACCTTATTGGTATAAATAACAACTTAATTTTTATGGATAGATGTCAAAAGCCAAGAATGTTAATCGAAAATAGTTCCCAAGTTGAAACAAAGCTATCGACTTGAAAAGTAATTCAATGTTAGTTCTCGGGTCGGCGCTCAACTGAAACTAGTTTCCTACAATAATATTTTACCTCTTCAACTAATATGAAAATTTACTCACCTTGTTAAGATGGAAACGTACTCTATATACGCAATGCGATTGTATAAAAACTTCCCATGATCGATGACTAACCAATCCTGTCATACTTTTTGGGAAACTCCTTGAATCGCAGCGATGAGATTTTCAAGAGTTACTGAAAATTTTCCTACACATAGGAACACAACACTACAAGGGTAGTGTTATTGTGTGCATAGGGGACAAGTCTCTCTGCCGCCAGCACAGCGCTCCTCAAGGAGCTCTGGCGACCTTACTCACCGCAGGAACACAACACTACAAGGGTAGTGTTATTGTGTGCATAGGGGACAAGTCTCTCTACCGCCAGCACAGCGCTTCCTCAAGGAGCTCTGGCGACCTTACTCACCGCAGGAACACAACACTACAAGGGTAGTGTTATTGTGTGCATAGGGGACAAGTCTCTATGCCGCCAGCACAGCGCTTCCTCAAGGAGCTCTGGCGACCTTACCGCAGGAACACAACACTACAAGGGTAGTGTTATTGTGTGCATAGGGGACAAGTCTCTATGCCGCCAGCACAGCGCTTCCTCAAGGAGCTCTGGCGACCTTACCGCAGGAACACAACACTACAAGGGTAGTGTTATTGTGTGCATAGGGGAAAAGTCTCTCTGGCGCCAGCACAGCGCTTCTAATGGTTTTCTAGAGCTACAATAACATATTGATAAGACATTTCATAGTAGTAGCTATAGTTTAGTAGTATCTTCCGTGACGTAACGTACTATTCTTTTGTTCTGTGGTAGAGTTGACTCGTAAGATTTTTATGAGCAACCAGATTTTCCTCGCTACTTCGCCCGCGTATCAATATAGCATAATATTACCCGTTGTCCTGTAGGAAGGAAGCATTTTGCCGTGGTAAAAAGTAGCCTATGTTCATCAGGGATGTTGGCTTGTAATGGTAAATCATTTTTTCACATCGGTCCAGTAATTTCGGAGCCTATTCAATATAAACAAACAATCAAATATTTCCTCTTTATAATATTAGTGTAGAAGTGTTGATACTATACGAATAAAATATTCCTACTTATCCATCGTAGTGCATGTAACACGTAGGTCCCTCTTAACAGTTTCCTTTGGCCTCAAACTCAATAGCGGAGAAACTATGCGGTTGTTAAGAACAAATTATAGTGAGTTATGGAGCGATTTTATTGGTATTTGGCAGGAAGTGGCTGGATTCTAGGTTGGCAGATTGGCTTGCCAGTAATCATGCACTATTATAAACGAAATTCTTCACATATCGAACCCTAGTTTATGTAATAACCTACACTTAGGTACTACCTGTAATTACCTCCTTTAAGCTCTGAATGGGTCTTTTCCCAAAATAAAATATGTATTAATATGTTTATATTTATTTTAATAAATAAAAAAAAAATGTATTTCTGAAAAGAGGAGATGCTCACAGTCTATGTACTCAAATGTTTTAAAATACGACCACAGTTATAGTTGATTCACGACGTGGTCGCTGTGAGCGGCAGCTAAGCGCGGGGCGGCGAGCGGCACGATCAAAAGTATACAAATGTTTGAAGCACGCCACGAAACGCCGCCCATAGCGAAACCGCGCGGTTTTATCCGAGCGAATCGCCTCTGCGGCACGCAGTGTGGGGAGCAAGAAAAAAAGTACAAGTGTGCAAGTACAGCGGCAAGGTCCGTGAACGAGCCGTTACATTTAGGTTATGTCCGCGACTTCGTACGCGTGAAACGGGTTTTGTCCGCAACTTTGTATTATATTTTAGAATGATTGTAAAAAAATTAAATGAAGTCGGTCTGTGATTCTAATATAAAGAAATTTTCTCATACAGCCATTTCAATTATATCAAAATTATCTTCATAAGTGTTTTGTTTTACTGGCTGTTCGCTTTTATATATTATCGTTTTATTCGTATACTTTGTATCGAATATTTCATACATAGGAATGCAAATAATATGCTGGCTAATAATATCTCAGTTAGTGGAATGCTGTTTACAAAGGCACGCGCGTATGTATGTATGTGGTCTCTAACGAGGGCTGGCCTGCTTTGATATGGAGCTGAGGGGTCCAAGTGAAAAGAGATCGAGCGTTGTTAGTTTAATATTACTGAGACAATTGTTGAATTCAAAACAATAACGATATACAAAATAATAACGAAGAACGAAAAAGAAAAAAATAATGCCGTTTAATAAAGAGTTCCGGCAGCAAGAACTCTTTGAGACTACGTATTCGAAAACGTAACTCGCGAAATGTCAAAATGGTCATACAAATTTTTTGTTTCACTTTTCACCACGCAGCGCTGCATTTTTCAATACAAGAATAGTTGAAAGCGATACTAAAACGTTGTCGCAATTTATTCATGCTCGCGCCACTGTCCCAATCAGCGCCTCAACCAGGCACATGAGCGTAACCAATAAGGACACATTCATCAATCACTCAATCACTTAGATTGAGTGATTGATCAATTTGTTTTCAGTATATGTTTTGTTGTGGGAAAGTTGTAAGTATTACCTCAGGGTAGATAATATACCTATTACTAACACGAGTCTATAAAAACATTGTTACTAACAAAACGGACACAAACGTCTGAAATAAATTATTTTTTATTATTATTAAAAGGAGTCACGATCCTCAGCAACGAGACCACGATTGATAAAAGAGGATCATCTTAAACAATAATCGCTTCTAACTTGCACCAAACACTGTACGGGCTGACCTCATACACAAAGACATGCTCTAGAGATGTCAACACGCTGTATAACTGATTATAATTATATTAGCAAACTAGGAACTTGCCTTGGAGTAGCTTTGCCTTCTCTCCAGATGGTTACAGGTTCAATTCACGTGGGATTAAACATGTAGGTAGAGATAAATAGTAGGAATACGGAACTGGTTTTGATGCCTCAGACTGCGTTTATGTACGTGCGCGTACGCTAGTTACGCTCGAAGGGTAATATAATAATTATTTACAGACGTATGATAAACATATACAATATATAAAAATGAATCCCTTTTTCCCTTGGTCACGGCATCACGCATGAACGACTGGATCGATTTCGCTAATTATTTTTTATTGGTAATATCTGATTACATATTTATATGTTCAATCAATTTATAGTTCCTTTGAATTTAATAATTAATCTAAGTGAATTAACTCCTTAAAAAGAAAAAAAAATAACCTAATATAAACAATTAAAATAAATAAAACACTTGTCCCAAATCGCTGTCACGCGGGAGGGTGCCAAGAAGGCTGGCAGCATTGCCCCGCTGTATGTAATGCTTTTTGATTTGTGTTTGCTAGTGTCAGGAGAAAGTTCATATAAAGTTTTTTTTTAAAATGCCGGAACCTTTTTAATTTTGCGATAAACTAAAGGTCTTTTTTGCTATGGTGTATTTTGACATATGAATTCATAGCTATAACAGGACATCGCCTGTCGGGACAGCTACTATACAATAATGTTCGGACAATATCACACAGCGCTATCTCCTTAAAAGTTACTAGCTATTGTATATATTTTACTATGTTAATTAAGACCGTCTTAAGTAGGGCTCAACTGAATAAATGTTTTTTATTTTTAATTTACGTGAAGTGAATTATCTAAATTTATTTTATTGGTGTACACAATGAAACAATATAAATTCAGTAACTTATTCATATATTTTTATTTGAAATTTTCTTGGTTTAATATACAATTTGGACTTAAATCTCTGGGCAATATGAACTAAACTTGAATTACTTCAACAATACTGCGTTGGTTATAATTAATAAAATAAGTACAGTAGTCTACAATTAAATTACATCTAACAGATCTGTGATCACGTATGTACAATCAACATGGCAAATGAAATAACTTAGCTAAACATAAAATTATGTTATTAATTGCATTATTAGATGAATGAATAAATTTAATAAATTTTCACGATGTTGAGAGAATAAGACCTTATAACAATGTAAAATCTTATTATGCTTTTTATATCAAAAACTTGTAGATAAGTATGTAAACAAAAGCGAATATACGATTATAAATATATATGTTATATAATCAAATATTATGGCATTGATCATAATGGAACTAAACATACTTTCGTTAACAAAAACCGTTCGATTTAAAGGAGTTACTTATTTTTTAAAGAAATACTGAAAACGGTTACACGGGATAATCCCAAATATTAACGGGCTCCCAAAATATTTTTTTTTTCTTACAAAAAAATAAGGATACTTGTAAGATATAAATTATTATCAAACATTAAACATTTTGTGTATAGATACTAAAAACTAAAATACGATATTGACATTCAATACACAATATTGTAAACACGTCGTTACAATGCAAATAACTCATGAAATATACCACACAACATCACGTCCAATCTCACGGGTTAGGCAGAGTATAAGTGCTTAAAAGCACTTTAATAATTTAACATAATTATTCAGCTATGTATACATTCGATAATAATATTTATAAATATATAACTTTGAATTGTTCACTAATACATATATAACTAGCGGCCCGCCCCGGCTTCGCACGGGTAGACATTTGTCCTGAATTTTCTTTGCTATAAACCTCACGGAGCCCGAGACCTTTCCAACGAATGCAAAACCGTGGAAATCGGTTCGTGCGTTCTGGAGTTATAGCGTCAGGAAGGAAAACCCGACTTATATTTATATAGTAGATATACATATATAACTAGCGGCCCGCCCCGGCTTCGCACGGGTAGACATTTAATTTTTCCTGAATTTTCTTTGCTATAAACCTCACGGAGCCCGAGACCTTTCCAACGAAAGCAAAACCGTGGAAATCGGTTCGTGCGTTCTGGAGTTATAGCGTCAGGAAGGAAAACCCGACTTATATTTATATAGTAGATATACATAATTATGAACAAGAATTTACTAGTTTTATATTGGGTTGTTGATTCAATCATTCAAAACTCGACGTAGGTATAATCTAAGGGACGCGTGGGGTTGCAAGAGTCCGTAGGCTACGGTAAACGCTTACCATAAGGAGGGCCGTATGCTTGTTTATAAAAAAAAATTAAACAAACGTCAAAATTCATTGTGCTCGCTGCATGGTTCGAACGTGGATCAGATATTGTTAAACATTTAAAAACAGTTGGTTACGAACATAGAAATACATTCTAGGTCTACTGTTACGAATTATGCTGATCCACATAAGTGTTAAGATGTTTTATGAGAGAACCAAGTTACCAAAGCAATGAAGTATACTTTCAATAGTTTATTTTTAAAGGCAGCTTTTTAACTGTTCAAAAAGGTTTAATATTATAAAATCAACAACAATATTTTTCTAGTTGGCAAACCAATTCATATATTTGTATAATGACGTATACTAAGCTAACTAAGTATCCATTTATAATGGTAAAATGTGTGTTTGATGAAATAACGCTATGCCCGATAAGATTGTCATTAAATTTATTATAATGTACGACACACAACCACTTCATGGTACATCGTTGATTTAAATATAAATCGTTGTGGTACACAATCTTTTCATACAAGTCCGTCGGCTTAGAGACGACCTTCCGAATCCGGTGGTAGGTGGTAGTATTCTGACATTTTGAAATTACTTGTAAAGGAGAGTCAAATAATGATGATATTGAGTTTAAGTATGAGTTAGAATACGATTTACTATAGGGACCAAAGTGAAAACACAAAATATTTTATCGAATATCCTATCCACATTCAGTTTGTGTCGATGTATTTATAATATTTTATGGCTAAACTAGGGAAACGAATCTTGTGTTAAGGGGAGGTACCTTTGAAGAAAATTCCACATCTCCATGAAATTGGATGTTCGAAAAAGGATGGTCTGAATATTAATATCAAGGATAGACCCTTTGATTATACTGATAGAGTAAGTAAGACTATGTTCTTTAGAATTATGTCTAGTAATTGAAATGTATATTTTAATAGTTGGATTTTAATAGTTGGTAATTGTAATAGTTGGAATATGTATTTCATGAAAGCAGTGACAAAACCAACTTGGTAGCTTTCATTTTGATATTTGTAATTTCATACCAATGTCTAGAAGAATTTTGTTACAAATTGTTATACAATGATTGTTAAATGCAAAAAAAGACAGAGCACTGAGTTTCTTGCCGGTTCTTCTCAGGTGGCTTTTTTTCCGAACCGGTGGTAATTTAAACCTTCATAAGAGCCTTATTAGGGCCTAAACTGAATAAATGATTTTTGATTTTGATTTTGATTTTGTATAATACATCAGAAAGAAAGAGTTTCCAAGATCAAGCGTTACTTCATTAACACGATACATTAATATTCTATGTATAGTTAAGTATATATACATTATATTATATTATCATAACAATTGATTTCCATTAATTTAACATATCGATTATTTTATTACCTATATACATTTTCTCATATTTAAGCGATTCGTATTGCTTTCATTATTAAATAATTTTGAATATACCTAAATATATTTATGATATAATTCCTTTATATTTATATATATATATATATATATATATATATAATGATACACCATTTTAGATCTATCTGGGATAGTCCAAGTGTTTTATAATATATTGTTGATTCGTTTTGGAGGAACATTTAGAAACGTACAGTTTTCGTAGTATATGTTTAATAGAATGTAATGTTTATAAAATCTTATATGACTCCGATAGTAAGGATAGGTTTGTGAACTAACAGCCATATCTAGGGTTTGAACAAATTTCGTAAACTACTTTAGTATTATTATAATTATTTTACTTACCCTCATTTCTTGTCCCATTGTGGACAGGCCAATATTCGTTCTACCCGCGAATCAAGAAGGGGTGGACACGACAATCAGTCAACTCGTGACCGCGGCCAATGCAACACGTACGAAACGTTGACGTAACCAATTTAATATCGCGTATAAGACCCGCTTATATGACATTAATAGTCGTTTATTGATAAAAGTACGAATAAGGAAAAATAATTAGCATATTTCTTAAGTGCAAGTTTAAGCTTGTGAAGAGATGTACTGTTTTCTACATTGTCTTTAAATCGCGAAAGTTTGGTTAATAGTATCACTAAATATTCCTCCACAATGCAATTCACCTTGCGTTTTGGCCACTAACTGCAAAGCCGTAAGAATAACAAACAAATGAAGATGCGACAATGCAGTCTCCGTAATAAACGGAAGTTCTGAGTGATTTCTGAGGAAGTTTTTATGTATACTTAAAAGCCCGTGTGAAACCGGAGCAGGTCGCTAGTTGAGTCGCAGCGAGGGGCTGAGTCTTAAAGGAAAATTAACTGCACAAACTATGAACTGGTTTCATCATCTCTGCTGATGCCTTTGTATAGCCAATATGAGGTTCAGTAGGGAGAAGAGAATATATTTCTTTGTAAACCATGATTTTAAATGTGGCCTTGACTTTTGAGGCAAGACCGTGCGATATTGTATCCTCAATGGAAAATAATACTGTGGGGCGACCGAGGTGATCATGCTCAGCCACCACAATGGGAAGATCTTCCAGCCAGGCGGGTGTTGTGCCTGGGGAACCGCGGCTGCGACTGTTCTAGTCGGAAACTTGTATATATGTTGAATTGCATAGAAAACTTCGCTAGCGCGTGGCAGGATTGTGACGTATGTATGGAGTTGTCATCCGTTGAATGTGGCAGGACCACATTCAACGGATGACAACTTAGTAGATTTCTAACATTGGTTTATGTAGCGGTGAGGTCGCTACAATAGCATCGACATTTAAATTTATTATTCTTAGGCTTCAATATAAAACATTGCCGACTTCTAATAATTATGAACTGAAAATTAATTTGTAGCATACTTTTAAAATAAATACAATATATTTATTATACATACAATACATTATGCTATTCAAGAAGAAAGCGAACATGATTTTCTCAGATTTATGTATATTTTAAATGTACTTTCAGAGCTGTTTCGGCTTAAATTTAAATAATTAGCTTAGCTAGTCGGCGATGTGTTTGTATACTTACGTACATATGTATAGCACATGGCTTTAGTAAATATAATATGGTATATATATAATTATTTAGACATAATTTTGTGCAAACTCGTAAACACTGAAAACTAAGCGTAGCATAATGTGCTTTAGAATTCTCATTTTTATATATTGCAATAATCATTATTATATATTTGTTTGCTGCATACATTTCAGGTATCGATCTAATTGATTCGACGTTCAAACCATTTTATAATAAATTCAAAATTAGATCGAAGCGCACGTCTATTAGTACGATGCCTGACGTCTTTAATTGATTTATAGTTTTAATAATTACTTAATAATTAATTCCATTCTGTGTATTGTTTACAAGACTAGAATCTATTCGTGCTTAAACATTAAAAGCTTTTAATAGCTTTGTTCGAACGCTCTGAAATTATGACATAAAACAAAACAAATCACTCCATTTTTAATCACACATTCAAATAAAGTCACTGTCTTTTCTCACGTTCTATTTTTGATAAATGCTCATAATTGTTTAGTGTTCATTTGTTTTTGGTTAATGAAATTGTTCTAACGGTTGTTTTAACGCGATTGTTGTAGTCAATCAGCACATGTTTTGCAGCACTGCTCCCGGTATCGTTTCAGGGCGCACATGTTCATAACGCGGACATTCTCGCAGAAGCGGGACGTGTCCCGGCAAATGCCATCTGTTGGGAATGAGAAGTCGTTATTGAGATGTTACCAGGGTAGGATATTGTAGGAAAAAGTATTGGAACTCGGATAGAAATTCTATTTATTCGGTGGGAAAAGTAATATTGCTCCTATTCTCGCTCAATGATGTAGGTAATATGACAATAAAAAGAGCTTGTATTATATACTACGGTGAGTCATATTTTAAGAGAGGTAGGGCGTAGGATCCTTCGTGAGTTCCTTTTGGAGATTGTAAAAATTGGAGCCGCCCGACTGGGGACTGTACCTCGACCTAACTGAAGACCGCAGTGAAATAACATTACACTTTGATATAGTGTTGTGTTGCTGCGTTAAATAAGGCTACCAGTGCTCCACGGAGATACGCTGCGGCTGCGCTGATAATAATGCTGCTAGCACAGTGAGTCCTCATCAACGACAGCGTTGGTGATACCCCTGGTATTGCTAGCGGCTATAGGCTACGGTGACTTCTTACCATCAGGTGGGCCGTATGCTTGTGTGCCATTTGAGTGGTATAAAATCTCATGAAAAGTAGATAATACACATGCCTATGGTAGCACAGGCCCGCGGCGCGCAGCCCCGGGCTACGGGGGGGCGAGCTAGCCCCTGACACACAGCTCCCGCGCTGCGCTCCCTCGCCCCTCTCACCCCCCCGGCCCCCCGCGCCCCCCAGCGCCACACACACCGCAGCACGCGATGCTGCCGGCCGATGTTGTTGCATTCACCTATACACTGTACACATACATCCAAAATTATAACGTAAGTACTATTTCGTTCATTAAATTATAACGTAAGTACTATTTCGTTCATTAAATTATAACGTAAGTACTATTTCGTTCATTAAATTATAACGTAAGTACTATTTCGTTCATTAAATTATAACGTAAGTACTATTTCGTTCATTAATTATAACGTAAGTACTATTTCGTTCATTAAATTTTTTATACATCTACACTAATATTATAAAGAGGAAAGATTTGTATTTTTGTAATGAATAGGCTCCGAAACTACTGGACCGATTTAAAAAAATCTTTCACTGTTAGAAAGCTAAGTTATCACTGAGTAACATAGGCTATATATTATACTAGCTGGCCGCCCCGGCTTTGCACGGGTAGACAAAATATTTGATAAATGTCTATTGTCTACCCGTGCGAAGCCAGGGCGGGCCGCTAGTAGTTTATATTGCTTTACTGCTAGCTTGTTGGTAAGATTATCTGAATTTGTTTTTTTAATTTAATATTCTATTTACTAGAACTGTGAACCAAAATAATTAAACAATTTCTACATACCTACTCCTTATTTTGTTTTTAAGTAGTCAAAGTTCAATTTAAGAAACACATAGTAAACCAAACCATTGACCAATTGAATCTAAAAGTGAAATTCATTACGTTTTTTTAGTTCTTTTCACACAGCGCCACCTGGCCTCAAACTAAGCAAAGCTTGTACTATGGGAACCAGCATCTGATATAATACTTATAAACTTTTTTTTTGTAAATATATACTTATAATACATACCAAATACTCAAAAGCAAGGCAAACATGTTTGTCACATAAATGTTTGCCCCGGCGGGAATCGAACCCGCGACCTCTAGCTTAGCAGTCAGGTATACTAACCACTAGACCAGCGGTCTCGTCCTTATATAGTACAAGCTTTGCTTAGTTTGGGGCCAGGTGGCGATGTGTGATATTGTCCAAGCATTATTATTATTATTATTCAAACAAACATTATATGATGGTTTAAAACAAAATATTAATTATTATAATTCAATGATTTGGTTTTGGAATGAGAATCGGTTAGGAGTTTTTGGCGGGAATCAGGCGGAGCGGTTGAGATTTTTTCCAGTGTGTCGTAAATTGTGTTATAGTGATCTTTAATGTGTATTTTTGGTGTCGATATGTGCAGTAAAGTTTCATTTAGTGACTGATTTATAGGAGCATTGGAAATAATGCCATAATACGACTTTTGGGTTAAGTGATTTATCATTTTGGTCAATAGGTTACCTCTAATCTAAAGGCGTGTTACGATCTGCTACTGCCGTGGGTTGTCTCCAGAAACTCCATTGGGCGTTAGAATGCATGACACTAGGCATTTTAATGCGGCAAACACGAGACATTTTGCAACATGAAAATTCTCTAACACTCGACACTGGCAAAAATAGTCCCTGAAGGGATTGATTGCCATACTTAGGAAGAAGAAGAAGAGAATCGGTTAAAATCCTACTATAATATTATAAATGCGAAAGTTTGTGAGTATGGATGGATGGATGTTACTCTTTCACGCAAAAACTACTCAACGGATTTGAATGAAATTTGGAACAGATAATGTATTACTTAACACATAGGATACTTTTTACTACCCGGAAAATATTTAGGTTCCTCTGAGATTCTAAGCTCAGCGCGGAAGTAGTCGCGGGCAGAAGCTAGTAATAGATGTATTAGATACCTTACTCCAGGGTCCGATGGCCCAGGCGGGGCGGCACGGTACGGACTCCCTCCTGGTCCTCTCGGGCTGCGAGCTCAAGTCGCACGAAGAGTCAGCCAGAACTGTGCCATTGTCAGCTACGCACTCTACTCGACGGCGGCGTAAGGCTACAGAATGTTTTACTGGTTAATACTGTGAGAGCACAATACCAACTCGGACTGGACCCTCACCGTTAACCCGGGAATCGTTAAGACAAGCTGACGAATAAATCAGTGCCGGTAGCACGAACTTTTTCGACAACGTATTCGAAAACGTAACTCGCGAAATGTCAAAATTGTCATACTAATTTTTAGTTCCACTTTTCACCGCCGCAGCGCTGTTCATTTTTCAATACAAAAATAGTCGAAGGCGATACGAAAACGTTGTCGCAATTATTCATGCTAGCTCTACAGACGTCCCGACTAAGAAACAGTTTTATTTTAATAGCTAGTGAACTGATCAAAATCAGTTCTAAAGCGGGCTACACACGATCACAGTTTTAACTTTACAGTCGGACTGTGCAGTTTAAACTGAAGGTGTATAGGCAAAACTGACAACTGTGCAGTTCTAAACTGAAGGTGTGTAGACACTAGGGACGTCAGTTATAACTGCACAGTTACACCTTACAGGACCTTACAGAAGACGGCAGTGAAAAACCAGTGCTCGACGAGGATACGCTGGGCTAGTAATGATGCTGATAGCACAGTGACTCCTCAACAACAACAGGGTTGGCAACCCGTTAGTGATATCCTTGGTATTGCTAGCGGCTATAGGCTACGGTGACTGCTTACAATCAGGTGGGCCGTATGCTTGTGTGCCACCTTAGTGGTATAAAGAAAAATGTCAGAATTTAACTCACCAGTTCCACTCATCAGGCACCGTACTCTGGACCAAGGAGCTGGTCGCCACGTGGCGCAGCCCTCCGCCGCGCAGGCCTTCACCACATGAGGCGGAGAGCCACCACGAGAGAGACACTGCTCGGTCTCTACCGTTGTCGTGCTATTGGTGGTCTTGTGCTGGTCGGTTATACAGGTTACATATTAAAAAACATATAAGTGATGTTACTAACTCATCACGAAATCTCAGGAAGTATAAAGCCTACAAACTTACAGTATATTACCATGAGAAAGTTGATATATAAATCAGCTACCATGAAATTTTTATGTATACGAATAATTATTTTTTACTAAATGCCTATGAAAGTGAACACGATATTAATGACAAAAACTATTGAACCGATTTTGATAAAATATATACGGGACCACCTCTGAAGTATGACCTACCAAACGAAAAAAGAATCATCAAAATCGATTCACAATTGGCGGAGTAATCGAGTAGCAAATATACAAAAAAAAACATACAGTCGAATAGACAACTTTTTTTTAAGTCGTTTGAAAATCAGATTAAAATTGTTTTTGTCGGACTCTCTGTCTGTTTGTTTGGGGTAATAACCTAAACGGCTGGACTGATTTGACCGGTACTTTTACTGGCAGATAGCTGATTTGAATTAGTGTAGCATACGCTACTTTTAAAACTAGTTAAAATTCTCGGAGAACAATTTATTTCTTTCCAATCTTTATAGTAAATTTTCCATAAAAATCTTAATGCAAATCTTGTCCTGACAATTACAGACAAAAACTATACAATCCATAGTTAGTTGCTCTTTGAAATAGAGCGACTTACTTTGAAATTCTTATAGTTTTAGAGAACTGTTAATTCTAATCGTAAGTTCGGACATATTGGATTTAAAAACTTAAGCTCCACGCTCCTGGTAATTGTAATAGTTTAAGATATTTATTTCATGAAAGCAAAGCAGTGACAAAACCAACTTGGTAGCTTTCATTTTGATATTTGTAAATAGTTATGTCGAGAAGAATTTTGTAGCATTGTTATAATATCATGATTGTTACATAAAGCACTGAGTTTCTTGTCGGTTCTCCTCAGGTGGCTTTTTCGGAACCGGTAATAATTTAGACCTTCATAAGTGCCTAATCAATGATTTTTTGATTTTAATTTAAGTTTACTTTTTTATTAGCTTAAATTGAAAGTTTCCCGCTCACCTGACACACAGCACCTCTAACTTGATGGCCAGTTTGACCACACGGCGCGCTGCATGGTGACCACTCCGTGGTCAACCATACATACTCCTTTGCGTCTACGGGTTCCGTGACACTGAACAAAGTTACGGTCAGGGTCTAAAAATATTGCCATCCTTATTTAACCCCGCATGAGAAAGGGATAGCAACACTTTTAGACCTGACAAATTAGTTAAGTTTAGGTTTTTTGATCAACAGAATCGACACCCAGATCAAACTCAACATCAATTATATGAGTGATGGAAGCCTCACAAAAAAGATATTGATGCATAGGCTGCCAGTATCATACACTGTCATAAAAAACCGGCGCGTACCATAGATGGATTTGGCGCGCATTTTTTTTATACCACTAAGGTGGCACACAAGCATACGGCCCATCTGATGGTAAGCAGTCACCGTAGCCTATAGCCGCTAACAAAACCAGGGGTTACACTAACGGGGTGCCAATCATATTGTTGATGAAGACTCACTGTGTTAGCAGCACATACTACTAGCCCAGCGTATCCTCGTGGAGCACTGGCAACCTTACTTACCGCAGAAACACAACACTACATCAAGTAGTGATATTTCACTGCAGTCTTCTGTAAGGCAGTGGTACAGACCCCAGTCGGGCGGCTCCAATTTAAATGGGATAACCCACGGGAAATCCCAAATCGCCCTACCACTCTTTTTTAAAAGCTCATGGTGTGATTAATCACTATACTTAAGCTTAGAAAAACTCATTGGTACAGGCTGGGATTCGAACCTGGGCCCATCAGATGACAGGCCGTTGCTTCAACCACAAGGCCACCACGGCTTCAAAGTCTTCATTTGAACTTGTCTTTTGTAATGAATTAAGCGTGATTTTAAAACGGGTAAGATTTTTTAAACGAGGTTTTCCCAAACGAGTACAGCGTGGGGTTCTTCAAGAAGGATGTGAAGAGATTTCTGAAGGGTCTGCAACGCGCGAGTGATCTCTGGTGTTGCAAGCGTCCATAGGCTGCAGTAACTGTTTACCATCAGGCGGCCCGTAGGCTTGTTTGCCACCATAAAAGAGTAAGTTCCAATACCCGAGTTTCTCTACAGGACTTATTTAGTTTTATTTGCTGCCTATTAACGGACTTCTTAGATATACGATGCGAATGTGAGTGGAAGAAGCCGTGGAAGGACAAGGTCTGTCTAGACTACTACTAAAGCCCTCAATAACGGACAGGTAAAGAGTACTCGGAATGGGCAGCCATGTATCAATAGATTGAGGAATGCAGGAGTGAAACGCCGCTCTATACTTTCCGCCTACTCTGTGAGGGACTTGGCGTGATGATATAAAAGAAAAACGTGTCAACCTCAGCGAGTCCGTCACTGGTTTGATTTGAGGTCTATAGAGACCCTTAAGTCCAATAAAATATACTATAAATTGGAATGCTGAATTTTATCGAAGAGCACTGCAGTAGTAGTATCTTTAAGTGCTAGCAATAAGACGCAGACACACCAAAGTACCATTAAACAAAGATAAAAATATAATAATGACATCGTTAAAAAATCTTTAAACATCTTCAGACGAGAAGACCATAATAATATACAAACATATATATTCTATATGTCCGTCATATATACTCTGGGCACTAAGATCATCATTTCACTCTTGACTTCAGTCGGTAAAATCTTTTTTTATTCTACTACAGTCATCAATATCTTCATAAGAAGTCAGCGAGTTCCAATTATATATAACTTATATATCTTTCCGTCATTTCGAATACCTTACATATAGCTAATTTGATGTACAAAGGCTGTTATCTACCATAGTATTTTTGCATTCGTTAACTGGAATTATTTAACCAATTTGAATCCTTATGTTTCATATTAAGGAACGCAGTCTTACCTTATAATAGTGGTAGTTTCCATATCATCAAATGCTTCTTTCAAATTTTCAATTTCATCAATTCTGTTCCTCGTATAATCCTCATTTATAATAACTATATCTGAATCGTCGTCTTCAGGGAATACTATTTGCTTATCTTCTAAGTTAATGACCTGCGTTTTTCTAGGAACTCCGAAATTTTGGTACATTATCACGGAATCCACAGTTCTTTGACCTCTGGAGTTGCCCAGCGTCTGAAAGTTCCAAAACATCTGCAAATATCAATTATAGATGCACTAAATCTTAAAATGTCATTACTATTTTCAACAGACTACAAAAAGGTATATAACTTTGCATCGATACACTTTAGACTAAGGAATGATTGAGTGGAATATAAAATTTTCACAGAAATTGAAGTAAAAAAACAGCGCAATATAATTTGAGTGGGGGTGTACGATGTTGTGGATAAAGGTAGGCATCAGTGAAAGAAAAAAAAGCTATTACAAATAATTATAAATTGCGTTTTGTTTGAAACGACGAATGAAATTTAAAAAGAAAACATGGTCTTAATAGATATGTGAATTTCCGTGAGATGGAAGATGAAGTTTAAATAGAACCGAAAATAAGGATGAATTTAATTTATGCCCTGATGACCAGCATAACAACAAACATATGAATGAAAATATAAACAACCCAAAAGCTAGCATTCATAAAAATATTAAAAACAAAACTGACAATTCATTACAATAAGACAAAATAACGATTAAAAAACAGAAACCAAAATCGACCAAGAAAATACTAAGGAATACAAATTCAAAATTCTTAAAAGCAAAAGAAGGGAACCGAAACACACCAACTGATCAAAATTAAAAAAACCGCATGACACTAGATTAAATCCACTGACACCAGACATGCGTCACCAACCCCACAGTCTCTATTCTGGTAACTCCTCACCTGTAGTTGCATTACAAGATAATGGAGACAGGGTAGTAGTCGAGGTCCACTGCTTGCCTTGGGAGGTAGCATCTTGGATGATACAGCAGTCTCCTAATTACATTTATGATTATATCCCAAGCAGCGTGCGAGAGAACGAAGGCCATGGTTAGAATTCGGAGGTAAATCGCATTTTGATTAGTGACAATTTATGAAAAAATAGCCTAGTATATGACAACCCACGAGGTGCCTTGCTTGTATCTGGAGCGTCTAAACGTAGGCGTACACCATAGTCGTAGATAAGGAACGCTAAAATACTAAAATTATTATGATTTGCAAGGGAATTTTGTAATTGACAGTAAAATTTATCTTTTAGAGACATCAATATATCATTCAAAATAACATCGTTTGGCTGTTAGCATTTTATTAGCGCTATAAAAAATGTTGTAAATTTTATTAACGTTACATTAATATTGAAGTTTGGCCAAGTCTTAAACTTCAATTTTAATATTGGCATCGTAAAATTTGATGTAAGTACAAAACCATTTGTAATATTGGCTGGCTATGCAACTATTTATCAAAAAAAAAAAATGAAAAGTTCTACAATTACTAGTGCTTTAACAGCCTTGTTAAATTTATTTGGCCGATGATCTTTTGTCAAATGCTCCTAATTTAAGTATCAATTTGAATGTTACTTTAAATTTATCGCATCATAATAATTTAAACCACTGTCATCTTTCTCTATATTAAAATAGAGTACCTACTTACGTATAATATTATAATTACAATCATTTCTCAAAATAAGCTTCTCATGACATTAAACTTATCAAAATAACTGATTTGACCTATGTGGTTGAATGAACTTACAATATCAAGAATGGCGCTACATTGAATAGTAGAGTTTCTATAATACTGTCTATTCAATTTAGATTTACCTACACATATTCCACTAGAAAATAATTAACTGAATGTAATATAAATAATTACCTCGTTCTCATCGTATATATCTCTGGCTTGTGAGTTGAAGCTTGGGGATGCTCTGGTGCTAGTGGTAGCGGTGTTGCCATACAAGGCGTCGCGTACTTTGTCTATTTTACCTGCGAAGCATTTAAATGGGGTATTACTAGATATAGAATAGACATTAGTTAAATCTGACTGAAACATGTTTAAGTTGGTATGGATACGAAATGAGAAGACCTGAAAAGACCAGGAGAGTACTGACCTGGAGAAGAGATAAAGAATTCAAATTATCTTTCCCTAATTTGATTTCACAAACTGAACTGCTTTCACATCGCCGATAGAGTTTGACATTCCAGATTCTTATCTTCATAAAAGAGAGGTAGGGCGATTTCCCGTGGGTTATCCCATTTAAATTGAAGCCGCCCGACCCCAGTCGGGCGGCTTGTACTTGGAGGTACAGTCCCCAGACTGTACCTCCACCTTACAGAAGACCGCAGTGAAATAACACTACTTGATGTAGTGTTGTGTTTCTGCGGTCAGTAAGGTTGCCAGTGCTCCGAAAGGATACGCTGAGCTAGTAGTATTGCTGCTAGCACAGTGAGTCCTCATCAACAACATGGTTGGCACCCCGTTAGTGATACCCCTGGTTTTGCTTGCGGCTATAGGCTACGGTGACTGCTTACCATCAGGTGGGCCGTATGCTTGTGTGCCACCTTAGTGGTATAAAAAAAAAACATAAATTGAATCTCAAATGGATTATTAATTAAAATAGACATACATACATGCCATAACGCTAAGTTTCTCGCATTTAAATACATACAGTGTAAAGCAGACAACTAAAATTGAAAGAATCATACTCAGCAGAGCAGTTAGATTATCATTAGACAACACAGACTGTGGTCTGTTTATTCACCTTTTAACAACTCACATAAAATGTTCAGTTGGACTAATATAATGTCAGAACTAAATGTAATGTTGACATCTGTTTCAGTTAATTTGTTCAAAGTATATATTGTTAGCGCTGCATTCAATTACATTTAAGCTTGGATAAATTTGAGCATTAAATTAGCTTTGAGAAGAGTTCTGTTGTATTTTTGTTGTAGTATTATATACCCTTGGTATCTTTTTACAAGTGAGTGCAGTTTTGCAATAAGATGTAATATCAGATATCAGATTAGCCGATACGAATTTTATATTGTAAATTCGTACAAACTTTTAAGACGATTTTACCGATTTGTATAACTGTTGGATTGGAACAATATCGTAATTGGTTGGTATAATTCCAACCTCAGAGGCATCCAAGGCGTTGTAAAGTTTATCCCATGGGACTAGTTCATCAATTATGTACTATCAGGAGACTGACAGTCACAGTCACTGACCTCAGTGGTTCAAGTATTAGCAGTTTTGTTATGTTTAGACGGTTTCTTATAATTTCTTAATACAAGCATCAGTACTTAGTCATTCAGAAAATAATATTTACCTTTTTGTCTACTCTTGTAGTTCTTTCTGGAATCTCCGGGCCGTTGTTCGTGTGACTGATCGTCAGAGGAGCTACCAATCATAGCCCTGTAACGTCCGTCTGCTCTGCTGTACAGACAATACATTTATCAGCATCTATTTATTGTTATGCAGTCAAATAAAATGTTGTATTACTTATAATCGGGTTATCATCATCTTACTATTTTTCAGTTCGATGTTAATCCATACTTGCACTGTAAGTTTCATTTCTATGACAAAATGTGTTTATCATGAATACGTTATTTAAGATGAGCTGTATTAGTATTTTGTAACATTGAAATACTCATTTTAAATTGTGCTTTATGAACATAGACAGAGCATTGAGTTCTTCTACAATCATTAATGCTTTATTAGGATCAGAACTGAATAAACCATTTTAGTTGATGAAACGAAAAAACATCAGTGCAAATAAGGCAACCAATAGATTACTGGACTGCTTTCTGATGGGAAATTGCCACACCCCTAATCTCTGCTAACGACACGGGCAAATTGCAAAGTTATTCAATGACCAATTATAACTACATATATTAATAGCACAACGAAAATAAACTACACCTGTCAGAAAGAGGGGAAGATGGTTCATCCAAAGCTTTATGTCTCTCGATCTCCTCGCTTGAAGGAAACTCGCCAGGCCTAGGCTTCACTAGTAGCGTGAGGTTGGCACTGGAGCGGCCAGCAACACAGGTGTACACTCCATGGTCCCGGAGTGACAATCCTGTGATGCGGAGGGCACCCTGAGATAGAAAAATAAAAAAATATCATTTGAGAACCGCTTTCCACGATCAATGATAAGGTCTGACCAAGCTATGACATTCTTTCAGTGTAATCACTACATAGTATAGTACAAAATCGCTTCCTGCTGTCTGTCTGTCCATATGTATGCTCAGATTTTTTAAATTACGCATTGGTTTTTATGCGGATTTTTTAATAGATAGAGTGATTCAAGAGGATGTTTTTTATGTATAATTCATTTGTGTTTAGCTAATGCTGGCTTTGCGAAGTTACGGGTCGCTAGTTTGGTATATAAATAGTTAAATTTATTTGTGTACAAAAGAAATACTAGCTACTGCCCAAGACTTCGTCCGCGATTCTAGGCTAATCGCGGACGAAGTCTTGGGCAGTAGCTAGCCAAGACTTCGTCCGCGATTAGCCTAGAATTTATCCGGGATAAAAATATTTTTACGCGATAAAAAGTACCCTATGTGTTAATACAGGTTATAAAATATCTGTTATAAATTTCATCCAAATCCGTTCAGTAGTTTTAGCGTGTAAGTGTAAACCAGCATCCATCCTTACATCCAAACATCCAGACTCTAAAACTTTCGCATTTATAACATAAGTAAGATGTTTCTGTCAATAAATGTTGTTGCCTCAGAAACAATGGATTTTTAACTTACCTTTTTAGAAATCTTGTATTTCTTCGACTTCGTGATTATTTGGTTGTCCTTTGCCCACTGTATCTTGGTTCTGTTGTACCCTTTCACTGGACATTTGATTTTCACTTGCGTACCGTAGAATATTGTTGCTGAGCCACCGACCTTAACTGTTACCTGTTCAAAAATAAAGTTCATATTGTAATCTCAATTCAAAACTGTCCCTTTGAATATTTATTATGTCTCCATATCACCGTTGCCATTACCATCCAACTGACACTGGTAGTTCACAGAAATTTTAAGTTTATGTGTTTTGGCGAATTATATGTAATTATTTTGAAAACAATCCATTTATGATTGTATTTTTATTTATTTAATGTTTTTTTTGCAAATACAGCTACATAAAAAAAATCCTACAACTTAAAATAAAAATTCTATATCTGTTCTGGTAGCAAGAACATTTATCGACTATGTATTCGGAAACGTAACTCGCGAAATGTCAAAATATGAATAAAAAAAAAACACTTTTCACCGTTGCAGCGCTGTTCATTTTTTAATATAAAAATAGTCGAAGAAGATACGATAACGTATTGGCTAATTATTCATGCTCGGGCTACTGGTAGCACGAACATCTATCGAATACGTATTCGGAAACACTATCAAAATGTCAAAATGACCAAACGAAGTTTTAGTTCCACTTTTCACCACAGCGGCGCTGTTCATTGTCCCATACAAAAATAGTCGCAGGCGATACGTATACGCAGTCGTAAGTTTAGTCGGCTACTGATATTAAATAATTTTCTACTAACCTTTTTCTTCTTCGGATCATGCTGTATGTAGGAGGAGTTAGCGAGCGATATCTCCGGCGAGGCAGTGTCGAGGAGACAGGGCCGGGAGTTGCACGACTTAGTAGTCGCAGGCTTGGTAGAGCTGCACTGAGCCGGGGGGCGCTCCACCACGTGTGATTGGGCCATTATTTGCTTACATTCCACCTGTTTAGAGTACCCACAAGATTATTAATAAAAACCTAAGTTTATCGCGTTCATTCGATTTTTGTATCCTTGTGTTTGAAGCAACGGCCTGTCTGATAGGCCCAGGTTCAAACCTAGGCCTGTAGCTAATAAGTATTTCTAAGCTTAGGTACATTAATTTGTGATTAATTACACAATTAGCTTTAAAAAGAGAGGTAAGGCGGCATGGTATATCCTGTGGCCCCCCAGCGTTAGGCTACGGCTATATTTCGTATTTGATGAATTAAAATGCCTAGGGTCATGCATTCTAATGTCCATTGGAGTTTCTGGAAACAATCCACGGCAGTAGCAGATCGTAACATGCCTTTAGGTCAGAGGTTTTGACTAAAATTATAAATTACTTAACCCAAAAGTCGTATTATGGCATTATTTCTAATGTTCCTATAAATCAGTCACTAAATGAAACTTTACCGCACATAACGACACCAAAAATACACATTAAAGAGCACTATAACACAATTTACGAGACACTGGAGAAAATCTCAACCGCTCCGCCTGATTACCGCCAAAAACTCGTGAACAAGGTCAATACACTTTAAAACTATCTGAAATAGAAGGTTTTACTGTCTGAAAAACAAACCTCTCTCTGCTTTAACCCGCCACCACAAGTTTTCGAGCACTTGCTCCATTCGCCTGTATGCCAACGGACAGGGCAGTCGAGCACGTTGCAGTACTGTCGATCCGGAGGTGGTGGCTGTGGACACATGCTGTTTGGAACTACCACAGTGTTAGTTCCACCACGAGTTACCTGTTAAGCAAAAAACTTCTCATCATTTTAGGTTCTTGTCGGTGGAGCTATCGGCAAGTCATTCTATCTATCGTCATCTTTTTGACCTCTTGGTACAACATAACGTTAGCCTTGCTTGCAACACCAGGGGTATCACTCGCGCGTTGTCGACCCTTCAGAAATCTCTTCACACCCTTCTTGAAGAACCCCATGCTGCTCTTTTGGGAAGTATTGGGAAGGAATATGTTGCAGATAACTTATTCTCCCTCTACCTCTTAAACAATTATGTCTATCAAATTATCAGGGTGAAAAAATATATTACATAGGTCGATACGCAAGTGTTGACAGAAAAAGAAATGGCTTTAATGCATGTTAATCTGTATTTTAGCACTTTACAATATATAAATAACTAGCGGTCCGCCCCGGCTTCGCACGGGTAGACATTTATATCAAATATTTTGTCTACTCGTGCAAAGCCGGGGCGGGCAGCTAGCCTATGTTAATAAGTGATAGTGTAGCTTTCTAACGATGAAAGAATTTTTTAAATCGGTCCTGTAGTTTCGGAGCCTATTCAATACATACAAAAATACAAATCTTTCCTCTATATTAGTATAGATTAATTTCAATCGCTGGTATTTTCACCCTGAAATAAGGGTCATTTAATAAGATATACGCGCAACACTCATCACCTTGTAAGTAGATATTTACGCTGTTTTTGGATTTAATACCACGACTACAAATGTTTGTTAAATAAGGCCGCAGTAGCTTTAACAACTTACCTCATGAATACATGTGACTTCTCTTGTCTGAATGCCGATACCACATGATTTGGTGCACTGAGAAAAGTCGGTGTAGTTCCACCTGAATAAATAATGAGAAATTGAAGTTGTTGTTTAATATGAAAATTACGCTGGAATATTTGAAATGATATTGCACATCGAATAATCTTTCCTCAAGCAGTTTTGGAAACTTATACAGGAATATAAAAACACTTGAAATACCGAGGAATTTCATTATTATTTTGAATGTTTCAAATATTTCTTGTGTCTACTGTATACCTTGGTGGACATGGATGGTCGTTGCAGGTCCTGACTCGATTCTCAGGCTTGGTGAGAGGATCGCACATGTACGGTGAAGCATTCTTGCCGTCCTCATCTCTTACACATTGAATAATCAGCTCCTAAAGGACAATCATTTACAATTAGGGTTTCTAGTCATGATAAGCCAGTTTCAGTCAGAAATCTCTTCTAAACTTCATACTTCCCACATATTAGAGTGTTACTTAAACATTATACTACCTACTTACTATGACTTCTACGCAAAAATGTACGTGTAGTACTATGTAGTTCTTAAATCATAAAGTTCTTATTTTTACATATTATGATGTGCGGCCAAAAAGTTCTAGAGTGGAGACCACGCACTGGAAAACGCAGCGTCGGACGGCACCCCACTAGATGGACCGATGACCTGATAAAGGTCGCTGGCAAGCGTTGGGTGCGGGCCGCATTGAAACGGTCTGCGTTGAAATCTATGGGGGAGGCCTTTGTTCAGCAGTGGTGTATAGGCTGATGATGATGATGCTGATGATGATCTGCCTTACAGCTACGGCTTAAATTAAAAACACGATGACTTCAAATACCATATTTTAATGAAGTATATTAAGCGTACCTGTACTCCACTGAGACAAGACGCACTGCAACTCGTGTATCCCTTTTCCTTCCAAGAGTAGGATTTCCCAGGAGACCCTGGTGCTACCCTGATGTTGCTTGAAGTTCCGAAGATCAGTGACCTGCTGAACAAACAGGTAAATAAAAAAAAGATTTTTTTGGAACAAAAGTCACATTAACATGTCACATGTCGCATGTCGGTAACGCAACCTATACGTTCTGGCCCTGGCAATTACCGCTCAGTTTTCAGCTTCAGTAAAGAAGTTACCACTTCACGTTTCTTCAGTTTTAACACAAAAAAACTACAAATAAGCAGGAAGAGTAATATCAGCAGCCTCAAAAAATTAATGAAATCTTGCGTATACAGGTTTTAAAACGATGTTTTTATTTCAGAAATGTTTTGCTTTAAATCGGACCACATATATTCAGAGACTTTATTAGTACCTACTATTCTGTTTTGAAACTAATTTAAATGTTATTAAATACAATTTCGCAGCTACTATCATTAATAAAATATAAAAAGGTTAAATAAACATAAAAAAACAATAAATTTAATTTAATTTTAAACACGGCAAATTAAAAACAATATTTGTACATTAACTTCGAAATAAAAATATAAAAGAAAATTACCTAAGACAGAAAGAAAACATTTAATCATAACAACATGACAAGTACAGAAAAATAATGATTATGTTGTCAAGTCCCAACTCAGCCTGTGCTGGGTGTCCTGTAACGGACAACTAGCGCTGATCTTCCGTTAGGACCGGTCTGTGACGTCCGAAGACTATATTCTCCTTGGTGACGTCACTATGAACTCATTAAAGTCACAACAACAAAAAATAATAATACGGAAATATAAATAGTTAACAATACTATAAGTAATTTAACAGGACAAAATAACTTAAAACGTATCGGCTCTTACACAACCATAATTAAAAAAAAACATTAGTGATAAGAAGAAGCTGTACCTATATTTATAAAGTACCGTAGGTAAGTAGGGCAGGCTAGAATGAATCTCAAATTCTACATCGGCACAAGATGAAGTATATTTAATATAAATGGGATAGAACGATATTTAATACTTAATGACTTTCCCTATAGTTTCCTATTTGACTTGAATGTCTGTTTGACTTGTGGCCAATGTTTTATGACAGGAAAGTTTAGTAATATTGCGATGGGTAACTTGAATGTGTTAACTTAAATGTGTAAACCCATGGTTCGGAATACAATTATGCATTAATCATTATAATTTAACAAATTGCAAAACGAAATTTTGTTTTTTTGCCATATCCATTTTTTTTATTTTATTGATAGCCCAGATCTAAAATATTTTTTTTTACTTAGGGGTTTGAAAAATAGTTTGCGTCCTATTCTCAGACCTACCGAATATACACAAAAAAGACATAACAATCGGTCAAGCCGTTTTGGAGGAGTTTTGTTACAAACACTGTGACACGAGAATTTTGTATAATTGAAGAAGATAGAAGAGAGACATCAACTTTGGTCTTTTAATTAAGTAATAAATTGCTGCTCTACATTCTAGATAGTGACATGTCACGTGAAAAAATGACCTGGGGTATTTAGAACCTTTAGAACCTTTTTATAAGAAACTTTGTTGGCAGTAGTAGTGATCCATTGGTACCATAAGCTGATAGAATAGCAATTCCTATCAACACGAGGCGTGTGCCACTACCCCTGGGATCGCAAATATAAATACCCAAAATACAATTTTAAATTATATTGTTTTTGATTTCATTAAAACAACTTACATAGATAAGACAAGTATTTTATCTAAATACATTATTATCGATAGCAACTGATAAACGGTTATCTTATGATTAGTTTTAAATGCGTTACCGTACTTGTGAATCTGCAACTTGAAGTGAAAATGTCTTTGGACGTAAATTTGAGTGAACCTGATGAATTTAACTGTATTGAACTACACAGTAGTTTAGCAGAAGTAGCTAAAATAAAAAAGATAGAAAATTTTGCGTACCATGTTGAATATATTTGTGGTAATGGAGAACATTTTGTTGCAAATATATTCAGAGTGTCCATCAGTGATTCAGATAAATCAGAAGATGGTGTCAGTGTAATTGTAAAGACTTTAATAAATACAATTCGACAAGAACTATTTCAAGAACTGCACAAAAGAGAAGTTAATGTTTACAAAAATGTTATCAACAAATTCAGAGCATTTCAAGATAATTTAAACGATAGTGTTGAACTCCCTGAATGTATATTTTCCTCCATAGAAAAGGGTAATGAAGTAATCATACTAGAAGATTTGAAAACGAAAGGATTTGTATCTAAATGTAAAGCTGAGAGCCAAAACTTAAATTTTAATCAAGTGAGTGAGATTTTGAAAGTATTGGCCAAATTTCACGCCTTATCTTTTGTTTATGAAAGGCAAAATCCAGAAGAATTTAGCAAATTGATACATCAATTCCAAGATGTATTATTTGAGGATAGTTTTCTGAATAGAAGTAAGCTGAGCAACTATTTCTTCGAATCCTTCAACATGTCTTTGAAGAGTGTAACAGATTTGGATGCAAAAAAGGGTTTGGAGAAGGTTTCTAAGAAACTATTGGACCTATTCAGGTTTTATATGGCTCCAGGGAATGTTAGTGTTTTGTGTCATGGTGACTTCTGGATAAATAATATCATGTTTAAAGATGAGGTTCGTATTATTAGTCTGATTTACTGTGATTATACATTATCAAATCGATACCTTACTCGTATTAAATTTGACCACAGTGTAATGTTCTTTGTTCACTGCAGTGAAAATAATGATCAAGCATATTTTATTTATTTCTATATAATTGTGACATAGTTACTGGTTATAACCTAATAGGCTACTGGGAAATAATTTACCTCTTTTATTTTTATTGGAAAAGTATTCTTATTCAGTTATTTTTTGTGTTACGATACAAATGTGGCTTAAAAATATACGGCCGGTCTCGTCGGCCTATGGACGCTTGCAATGTCCGAACTTTTTCTGACATATTGACAATGTTTTATTAAGAGGAATCGCTGTACTAGCAGCATAAATAACCAACAGATGTCTTCACAATTATGATTAAATGATTAACTTTTATATTTTCAGGACGCCGAACAATCAAAACTCTGCGTTCTAGACTTTCAAGCTATGAGATACGCCAATCCAGTCACAGACATTATGTATTTTATGTACATTTGTACTAATTCCGCATTTAGATCTGAATATTTCGAGCATCTACAAACGATATACTATGATAGTCTTAAATCGTTCCTATATCTATATGACATAGATGTTAATTTAATTTATCCTGAAGAACAATTCAGGACAGATATCGAAGAATTTCTACCTTTTGGATTGATAACGGCTTTAGTTCAATTAAGAATAGTGACCTCAGTAGATGAAAATATGTTGAAAGATGCAAATATTACACCACAAACAGAAAATGCAGGAGACACGAAGGAATTCGATAATTTTAAGATGTTGATTAATGATGTTGTAAGAGAGTCAGTGGAAAACGGGGTTTTAAACAAGCTGATTAACAATAATCTTAAATAAAAACAATGACTTAAGACTAATTCCATCTCTGTGCCTTTTTCTGTATCATGAATTCAGCTTTGTCATATATCAGTAGCTAAAACATAATGGTATAAAGACATTCATTCTTTACAAACGTTTTATCCGTCATCTCAGCATCTGTTTCTTCTTTTATATTTCTATCGTTCTTAAAACTTACTTTACTACGTACTTCGGTTTTATTTTACTTTATGTTCAAGTATTTATATGGAATGAACATCATATAGAAGATAGGCTTTTGCTCACTCACCTATCACCACCACCATACGCCGGTGCACTGGAATCGCCAAACGAAGTTCCATACGCCATCGAACAAGGCTCCATCACACATCTCTCTGTCTCTTCCGAAGGTTTAGGCCCCATACATTTACTATCAGGTAGCTTAGCGATAGTTCTACTGAATTCCAAGAAGATTTTGCAATGCACTTCTTTCTTTCGCCATCCTTCCCCACAGGATACACTGCATGGGCTCCAGTCGTCGTCCTTAATGTAGCTGTTGGAAGATGAAAAAATACTAAGTTCTAGACAAGTTGCGATCAATTTAAAGGATTCTATACAAACTAAGATCTAGGAAAATCACTCAATATTATCTGAAAGGTAGTCATGCTAGGTGCATGGGATATAGAAATACTAGAAACACGTAATCGTCAATACAATTCTGGCTGGTTTATGTAGAAGTATATGCACCAGTGTGTGTGTTGTGACTATCCGCCAATCAAATGTTTGTACCTGAAAACTTTACAGAAATGTCAACTTATTTCTCTTTGTGGAAACATGTTGCGTGTTACATTTGAAGTGAGTAAAAATTTTGAGATAAAATTTGTAGCAGTTTCGGTGTTTGTGCCAGAAATGTTGTAATAGGAAAAGTGTAAGAAAGGCAAGGCATGGTCAGTGTAATAGGTGCAAGGAAAGTTAAACTTTACTGTGCAGTGCATATAATAGAAAAGACAATAGTGTAGTTTGTGAGACAGATGGTTGGCGAGTAGGTGACTATAAGGGTGTGAAGGTTTTGAAGGAATAAGTGCTTTGAGAATGAGTTTAATTGATGTGATATCTTCTGTGGTGTACACAATTTTTACAGTGAAAACACTTAGATATCTATATTGCTAATACACTTCTAAGGGATCAGGTACACTCGGGATTGAAAATTATAATGAACAAATGTTCAAAAATCATACATATAGTCTTTACTATTTTTTTTTTAGTTACAGTCACTTTTTAAACCATTTCAAGTGGTGCAGGCTACAGCAACTTTCAGTCAAAGATTCTAAAATAGATCTTAGTTTTATTAAGGTGTAAGTATCATCATTAAACACTTTGACAGTCAGTATTCTTGCGCGTAACTCAATAACTAAGAAATTTCTATTAAACTTATATCAAGATTTCCTCTAGAAATCTTTATATAAATTGTGCCTGTCATATATTTATAATTATTTATTGATAATGGTCAATAATGAAATTTTCATAATGATTTGTAAGTATCATCAAGACAATCAGGCAAATATCTTCATTTATATATTAAACTTATACAATGTTCGTACCACTCCGGTAAACCTGAGATATGTTTTCTGCAAAATTGAGCGTGTGTGTACGCCTCTAGCGTAATAACAGAGACAGTGCTTTATATATTTGGATACTACTTTGCGCTCGTTTATAAATATTAGTTTACAAGACACTGAAAGGTAAATATTTGATTTCAGGCTTATACAGTGTCCATAATGCAAAGCTCACTAAATTATGGCAGTAATAAATGCTCAATGTTAGATTCTGACGATTTGAAAGTACTTGTTTGTAAAGTCTAGTCAAATAAAGGGTTTGAGTTTGAGTTCAATTATTTGGCTGACAGATTTCAGATTCGTGGTAAAGTAGAATATTCAGTTATAATAAAGGTAAAAAGATCAGAGACCTATATTAATACTTTGTTGGATTCGTACGGACTGTCTTCATGTTTTGCAGAATTTGTATCAATATCTCTGACTGGCAATACTTTCATTGTCACAGCACCAATAAACTAGCTAGGGAGTCTACCAGCAATTGCGGTGAGGGATTCATGTCAATAATTGTCAATGTGTGATGTTTGATTGAAAGTGATTTTAGTTGTTCCTTTAGGTACAATACCTTACATACAACCAGCCACAGGCAAAGAATATTTTGTAATTGCTGAAAGAGACAACAACAAAATACTCTGAGCTCTTGGTTATAAGAATTAGTTTACAATAGCATATGTCGATGATATGATGGTTTATGAACAGTAAATGTTATAACAGATAAATTGGTCTGATCCACACGGCGTGAATGGGAGTAAAGTTACCAATTAACATTTAATATTTTGCACATATATCTTGCCATATTTCATTTGACCTTTCCGTGATACAATATTTTTAATTAATACTTTCTGATAATTCATATGTCGTATAAATTATCTACAATAATAATTATGATTGTGATACATAAATGTTTTATAAATAAATACGTGTTTACAAGTGATTGACCTAAAAACCTAATTTTATACAAAAGTATTTTTACTAAGGATATTTCCATTTCTTTTTCCATTACTCAACCCTTCTGGTATATATTTTCGTGATAATGGCAATAATTGTATACCAAATACAACAATGACAAATCGCATTCATAAAAAGTATGTCCTGATTATTTTGGAGTGAGTGAAGTCTAGCCAAAGACCAGTATGATTTGTATGACTAGCCAGGCGCACATCAATTAAAAAATAAATGCTCTGATATTATTTTTGAGATAAAAGCGTTTGAAGAATTTTCAAAACAAAGTTATCTTTAATTATGTTTGCAGACTAAAAACAAAGGATACAATTATTACTCTAGACTAGGATAATCTGAAGTTTACGATTATCAAAGCACTCATCTGAGCGCAGTTATTCGTTAAGTACTGCAATTCTATTATTGATCCCACTAATCACAATAGAATTTAACAATTAGCAGCCGGAACTTTCTAAATAACAAAATCGGATAGATAGCCGAACTATTGCTTTTTGAAGTTTTTACAAAAATCGGATTTCTTCACAAAGTTTTTTAAACACATTCTTCTACAAAGCTATTAACTTACGTGGCTTCCACTGGTACTTCTGGTTCCCCGATAAGGCGCTCCGCCTTCGCTTGTGGTGGGGGGTAAGGCTGTATCAGAGGCTGTGTGTGATACACTACCCCAGGTAGAAGGTCGTCTATGTCATCCTAAAGAAGAAGATTAGGTATATATTCTTATATATTTATTTAATGGCCACACATAAAGTATTGATGATGAGACGAGTGAAGAAGAACTGCAAAATAAGATGTGCAATGCGTATGCGATTTTGAGTGGAAGAAGAAGTCGTGGCCAAGGTTTAATTTTCTAGATCAACTTGCCAAAGTACTCAATGATAGAAAGCTAAAGAGTACTCGGAACCGACGGACATGTATGAAGAGAACATGTAGATTGAATTGAAAATTTAGAAGAAGCAAAGGAGGTGTGCATTGTGCATGTCAAGGGTGCAGTGGCGCTATATACTCTCTGCCTACTACTCCGTAAGGGATATGGCGTGATGATATGTAGGAATGCATATGAAAAGTGAGTCCCACGCAAAAAGTAAAACATGAAATAGAGGCCCCATTTTCAAACTGAAGATATTTGTCGACAGGCGATTAAACTAAGCACACACACACACACAAACTCTCTTTTCATTTATTTATTTTGTAAATTTTTAATTTGTTTTACCTCTTATAATTTGGGAACTGTATGTCATAACATTGTAACCGTATTTACTAATCGTTGACTGGTCTCCTGCGATACAAGCTGCGCTTAGTGCAGGGACCATCGGACCATGTATACACTGCAATTTATCACTCAATAAACTATTATTATTATTAGCTTTTGTAGAACCTACGTCAGGGTCATCGCTCTCTCTGTAGGCAGGACAGCTGATGCCAGTAGAGCAGGGTCGAGTGATTTCCGGTCTCGTGGAGGTCTCGCAGCCACCCCCCGCTGGGGTGCATTCCACCCCGCGCACTTGAACCCCCTCACCACAAGACACTGAGCACTGAGTAAAAAAACTTTATTTAAATAAAAATATATTTCCGCATGTTGAAAGAACATCAGTTGAAAAGTCAGATTTTTATTACGTATCTTTTAATTGACAGAAAATGTTTTGTAGAAGAAATTTTAAATTGAGAAATAGTTACATTGGATAAATTGCAATTGTTGCCAATTTGACATAAGTAAATGTAATTAGTAAAACAATTGCAATTGTTGCCAATTTGACATTTACTAATGTCAAATTGGCAACAATTGCAACTTAAGAACCCGATGCTAGATAATAATAATTATTATAACAATGTTTTAACACAAACAAAGTTTTAGTATTTTTTATGAATATTGTAAAATTATACCTGTGTTATGAAACTAAATAAATAATGGAAAAAATGATAAGTTGCACTTGTATAAGTCCCATGTGCCATCTATTTTACCTCTACCTTCAAAGGAGGCGAAATCAAATAAATAAATAATAATATAGCAGAGGTATTTAACCTAGGAAAACTAAGTTCAAACATTGTTACCTACTAATTGAATGAATTAACCGATCACTTTTAACTTAGTCTAAAGTAGTTTGGCAAACTAAGATTGAAGCGGTTTAGCAACCGTAAGCTGAAGTTAACTAACTAGACTAGTTTTAAGTCTAACTTGGTGACACAGCATACTTAACTTAGATGTATGTAAGCTTCAAAGGCTTTCATAATGGATACATTGATGATATTAGTATTTTAGGGTTCTGTTCCTTAAAAGGAAAATAGGAACCCTTATAGGATCACTTTGTTGTCTGTCTGTCTGTCAAATTTTTTTATCTCAAGAACGCGTGGAGGTATAAAATTGAAATTAATATAAAATACCCGGGTCTATGGTTGCTTTCGGCTGTTAAATAATCAAACCTGTAAGTCAATATGAAGAAAAGATATGACCGTTTATGTCGCAAATTTTCGCATATTTTGCGATTTCACAAGGGAATCAAAAACTACAGGGTACTTCCCGTTTACCTAGAACTATGAACTTGGCAGGCAGCAGTGTCTTACAGCACAAGTAAAGGAAAAAAATCTGAAAACCGTAAGTATGTAAGTAAGTTTTTTTTATAATATGTAGGAGGGAAGCAGGTCTACGCCTGTAGCCCGAGCTAGAAAGACTGGCGACTGCAAAGGTATTCGAAAAAGTCACTCAAGTATGAAAAAACATATAAATTTTTAGTTCCACTTTTCACCGGCACAGCGTTGTTCATTTTCCCATACAAATTGAAATATAAAATAATTGTTTACCTAAAATAAAAATAAAATTTGGGGTCGTCAACCCTTATCACTTATGGGTATGTAAAACAGTTTTTGTCCTATTCTCAGACCTACCGAATATACAAAAAACATAATAAAAATCGGTCATGCCTTTTCAAGGGAGTTTTGTTACAAACACTGTGACATGAAAATGTATATTTTAAACAAAACGGCGTGCCGGTGTATCTTCAGACTGACTAGTGAATCAAATACAGGATCTCATAGCTCGAGCCAAGCTTGTGAATGAGTCAGATTTTTTTTTAAATAACTCAGTTTATTTTGTTTAAAAAACTGGTATATATTTTTAACTACGAGAATTGTTTCCGAACTTCAGTCAGTTGGTACTTTTTAATTGGCCGAGTGTGTAAATTAGGTTCTCGTTGCTTTGGCTTTGTCTAATTAAATGTCGCTTTGTAACTACTACTTTTTATCATAAAAAATAAAACAAAATATTTCCATAAAATGCTATACTTATTTTAAGATGGTGGTATCCTCTCAGATCTCTGGTGAATTACTGACTGCAGGAACACAACACTATGATATAAGACCAGGTGTTAGATGGGTGACCGTTCAACGCCAATTTGCGACGGCCGCCATGATGGATTTAGAATAACGTCACTTGACTTAATGTTTTTCGCTCATCAAGCCCTTTCATTGGATATCCAGATCATAGAGGTTAATGTGGAAAAGACAAATCTCCGCCATTTTGGATTAAAAATGGTGGCATTTAGGTGATCGTGCATTGGCACGAGAATCAAACGTGTACGCTAAATTATAGCTCAATCAAAAACTTGCAAGATTTAATAACACACTGCGGACGGGGGAAAATAAATACAAGCTTGTAAAATAACGTGGGATGCTACTCACCCCAGACCAGGGACCCGCCACCCAGATCGGACACTCATGTTGGTTGCAGGGCTGCGTCGACCTCGGCGATGGAGACACACAGCCCGGCTCAGAACTGGATCCTAGCAAACAAGTGCACATAATAATAATAATAATGTTTGACATTACCACACAGCGCCATCTGGCCCCAAACTAAGCAAAGCTTGTACTATGAGAACCAGTAGCTGATATTATACTTATATACTTTTTTTGTTTGTAAATACATACTTATAATACATACCAAACACCCAGACGCAAGGCAAACATATTTGTCACATAAATGTTTGCCCCGGCGGGAATCGAACCCGCGACCCCTAGCGCAGCAGTCAGTTATACTAACCACTAGACCAGCGGTCTCGTCAAACGTACATAAAAACATACACGTATACATGGCAAGTCTTGAAGCAAAACCATTGCAGTGTCAGAAATTCTGCTACCAAGCACTGTATATAATGCACTGTAGCTAGCGAGATTACTTGTTATTAAGAGAGGTAGGGCGATTTGGGATTTCCCGTGGGTGTTTCCATTTAAATTGGAGCCCTACTAGGGACTGTACCACCACCTTACAGAAGACCGCAGTGAAATAACACTACTTGATGTTGTGTTGTGTATCTGCGGTAAGTAAAGGTGCCAGTGCTCCACGAGGATACGCTGGGCTAGTGGTAATGCTGCTAGCACAGTGAGTCCTCATCAACAAAATGGTTGGCAACCTGTTAGTGATATCCCTGGTATTGCTAGCGGCTATAGGCTACGGTGACTGCTTACCATCAGGTGGGCCGTATGCTTGTGTGCTACCTTAGTGGTATAAAAAAAAATGCACCTCACCAGGTTCATAGGTATCCGCTCTGGTAACATTGGCTGATCTGGCGCATAGAACGCGGCGCGTGCGCACGCCCCCTCCACACGTGACACTGCACGAGGACCATTCACCGACATACCATCTAGAAACAACAAAAAAAAATCATCATCATTAACCAGACGTCCACTGTTCAAGAATGCCTCCCTCACAGATTTCCACAATGACTGATTTAATGCCACTTGAATAAAGTCTGGAAGACAGGCTCACTTCCCTCCATAATGGTTGAAGAGGGCGATGGCTGCATTCGCGTCATACTTGTGGACAGGTGCTGCTTGCGGAGGCTGGTCATCAAGCGGCCTTAATTATTAACTACTTTTATTAGGACACCGAGACCGAATAATGAACTGTATTTAAAAACAAACTGTTATAAGAAAGCACGTAACGACCGCCAACTTACAGAGAATTGCAGTCAAATAACACTACTCTGCTGCAGTATTGTTTCTGCGGTAATTAGAAGTTAAGCATTTTGTAGTAGGTTACCAATATACATATTCTTCATGTTTCGGGGAGCACGTAAAGCCTCGGCTCGGTTAGCAAATTATACCTTTGACATTCTGTAAAGGTCTGAAAGGTGAGGATGGTTATTTTAAGCCATGACACTGATTTGCTCAGTAAATTGTGAAATAGGTATTCATGTTAAGTTAGTATTTGAAATGTAGACAATATGTAATTCTTTTGGTTTTAAAAGAGTAATTGCTGAGTTTCTTGCCGGATTCTTCGCAACCAAACCGACCTTCCGAATCCGGTGGTAGATTCTGACGATTTGAAAGTGCTTGCCTGTAAAGTCTAGTCAAATAAAGATCTTTTTGAGTTTGAAACTGGGCTTCGAAGTTCAGATGGCAGTCGCTTGTCGATAAATCAGATAACCAGCCACATCGAGCTAGAACTAGTGTTGACCCAACTGTTTGGGATACCCAGGACAATGATGTAGACTTACTTGAAGGGGCAAGGGTGTGTGTTACACCGGACCACAGAGCTCTGCGGTTTGCTGGACGCGTCGCACAGCTGTTCTGGCGCGTCGGAGCCGGTCAGTCGGTCTCGGCATACGGCCAAGGACATCTTGTAACCTGGAAATGATTGTCACTACATAGTATAAAAATGATGTCGCTGCTGCTGACGGTTAGCTTAGATCTTTAAAGTACTCAATGGTTTGAATGCAGTTTTCGGCAATAGGTAGAGTGATTCAAGAGGAAGGTTTTATATACAATTTAAGTAGGTTTTGGAAAGGTAACCCTTGCAAAATCGGAGCAGGTCGCTAGTTTATTATAAAACACATACAATATATATATATTTATTAATCTGCAATCAGTCATTAGGACTATAATCAGGTTTGTGCTGAGTAGAATCGCGTTTGGGAGGGTGGCACAGACGTCCCAGCTTCCCCTAGGCAGGCAGCACTTCGGCTCTCTTGAGTCTTCGAGTGGTGTTGGGAACTAGCAACACCTGGGACAGTGGGTTTGGGTGATTTTGTAGTCGACCCTTGTATTTGTCACCATAGCTTTTAGCCTCTTCTTGGATAGTTGGGAGTTCGTAGTTGTGTAAGTTATAGCCCTCAGAATGTGATTTGAAACATACAATATGAAGGTGTTTTGTTTTTTTTTAGTTGTGTAAAGGTCCTAACTAATCAAAATTGTACGAATTCACGGGTTTACATAATCGTTAAAAAAATTAAATACTTCTTTGGTATATACAAAGGTAAGGTTTATCCGGTATCGAACCGACGACAGCTAGCTTAGCCGTCAGGTTTGCTAGCCACTAGAAAAACGCACAAATATCGGTATCCAAATTTAAAACGAGATGAAAATTAGCGACGTTTCAGTTCATATGAAACCTAATTATCTTTCCATTAAAGAAAAATCTTTTCCAGATAAAATTACTTTGAAACGAAAGAATAAAACGTTATGGCCAGAACTTGCAGTGTTTAAATAGCCATTAGGAGCGTCAGAACGAAATTACCAAGGGTGCTTCAAAATTACTGGACACGATATTATGGTAATGGAATTTGTGACTTTATGACTGCAATCTTATCAGTACTCAGAACCGAAGCATGTATGAAGAGATTGTTTTTTTTCTATACTACTAAGATGGCATACAAGCATACGGCCCACCTGATGGTAAGCAGTCACCGTAGGCTTTAGCCACTAGCAATACCAGTGGTATCAATAATGAGTTGCCAACCTTGTTGTTGATGAAAAGTCTCTGTGCTAGCATTACTTCTAGTGCAGCGTATCCTCGTTGAGCACTGGCAACCTTACTTACCGCCGAAACAAAACGCTACATCAAAGTAGTGTTATTTGACTGCGGTCTTCTGTAAGTTGGAGGTACAGACCCGGTACAGGAACGATTTGTCGGGCCGCTCCAATATAACGGGAAAACCCACGGGAGATCCCAATTCACCCTAACGGTCTTTTTTAAGCTCATGGTGTAATTAATCACTGTACTTTAGCTTAGTAAAACTCATTGGTACAGCTGGGGTTTGAACCGCGGCACCTCAGATGACAGGCCGTTGCTTCAACCACAAGACCACCACGGCTCTAAGATGAAGAGAGAAGAACCAAAAGATGTATTTGTCATAAGTCAATAGACACAATACTAGCAGTCTACGCATAGAGGGACTTCGCATGATGATATGTATGACTGCTATCTTTGGCTGGTTTAGATCGATACAATTTATATACACTGAATAATTCGCACTGAAATAATGCTGGTAAAGAGTACTCGGACTCGGCGGGCATATATGAAAAGATAGATGAATGTATAAGAAGCAGAGGAAGTAAGTCAAGAGTGAAATGTCGCTCTCCATTCTCTGCCTACCCCGTGAATGACTTGGCGTGATGATATGTATGTATTCAATTGATGCATGAAAAAAAACTAATTTCCCTCGACGCCCATCTTAACATAACCTCTAAATGATCGCCGTAATCGGCCAAAATACCCTCCAAAGCCTAGTTAACTGTACCGCGGGTAGATTTGACCCCATCGTGCGGTAACCGAGAGGTTCGCGTACTGGTTACGGCTAAACACGGTAGTAGTTTCAAATTAAATAGGTTACACAATCTTTTGTGAAGAACAAGGTGGACTTTTTGACAAGGATATAATCGTCTGATATTTTTTTTAGAAAACTAAACTGACTTCCAGATCTAGACTATCGTATCGCTATATTGGAATTTCGTTTACTTGGATGACATATTTTTACGGTTATTTAACTTGTTTGGTTATTTCGGTGTTAATTCTGTTGTACAAAATCATGAAACTAATTTGACAGGACTAAAAGTATTGCTATCCTTATTTAACCCTGCATGGGAAAGGGAAAGCAAGACTTTTAGTCCCGTCAAATTAGTTTAGTTTAGTAATTTGGTATTTTTTTCATCCAGTTGATTTACTGCCTATATATACATATTTACTTGTTATCTAAATAATTCTCGATAGTTCCAGAAAGCTGTCGAATCAATTCCAACCCCTAGCGAAGCTCACAAAAACTAACCGTTCAAAACGCAGGGTTGTAGATCAACCCTTTACTACCACGGGGCCTGACAGACCCATTTATCATTAGGACACTGACGGCTAATTAACAATTGAAACGGCCACGGGTCAGGGAGATAATCTTAAGGTACGGCTAAGATTTGTGGCGGGCTAACAAGATTTAACACGCATTTAAAACGGGAGCTTAACCACTAGTGGTGTCGCCGGCTCGTTGCATAGCGACCTGCCCGCTATTCAGTAGTCTTAGCAAGAAACCACTTTCTACGTATTCGTATCGCTTTCGACTAGTTTTGTATGGAAAAAAACCGGAGTGCGAAAAAGTAAAAGAAAAATTGCGAGTCGGACTCGCGCACCGAGGGTTCCGTACACACTTGTAGGTTAGGTTAAAAGTAGGCGAACTTCAAATGAGGTCATTATTCGTCGGTGACTCTCAACATCAAGAAAGAAGAATATTTTTTTAGTAAATTCGCATTTAAAAAAAAAACACATATTTACAGTTTTCAGATTTCTTTCTTTACTTGTGCTGTAAGACACTGCTCCTTGCCAATTTTCATGGTTCTAGTTCAACGGGAAGTGCCCTGTAGGTTTTGATTCCCTTGTGAAATAGCAAAATTTGCTACATAAACGGTCATATCTTTTCTTCATATTATTAAATCAAAATCAAAATTTGAGATTATTGACTTACAGGTTTGATTATTTTACAGCCGAAAGAGACCATACACCCGGGTATTTCATATTAATTTCAATTTGATAACTCCACGCGTTCTTGAGATAAAAATTCTTGACAGACAGACAGACGAAATACAGAGAAAAATAAACAAAATTTCTACATTAAAGTTTCCATCAAAAGTATCCCTCATTACTCCGCACGCAAGAGGATCATATTAAATCCACCACAATCACCGCGGAAGCCAAAATTAATGTTTGCCAAACATTTGGCCCAATAATTTGATCCAGGGTCTCAATCAACTCGGCTCGCGTCGGGGTTTGGACAAATTGCGCTTACTTCGCGGGAGTGCTAATTCTTATCAGGGTATTCATCTTTCAAGGGTTCTTAATTAGAATCTGCCCTCGAAAATTTCTCGAGAATCGGTTGGGCAGACGGGCGACTTTTTTGTCGTAGGACGATTTGTCGCACTTGATTTTTTTTTTAAAAGCTGATCTTTTCAAACTCTTCACAACTTTGTATATAAGATTATATCAAAATTATGGTTTATTGATTTTAGACAAAAATACATATAGGTATGATAAATTTTACGTCACAGATGTGTGTAAGTATCCATGTTTTCTGTCAGAACTTTGTAACTATCTTCTTGTGTTTTTTCTTTTACCTTTCTTAACTAAATTGCTGAACCAATATTGGTGAAAATGACAATGAATGTATGCACTAGCCAGTTGTATATTTCAGTTAAATCTCGACCTTATGAAACTTCAACATTCACGCGACAAAATAGTCGCAACTGCAGAAGCACATCTGCGAAGTTAGTACTAAGGAACTGTTGCTTAGAGATCGGAGACAAAAGGAATTTCCACTGATTTATCGCGGGCCTCGACTAATGGTGGATTGTGTTATAAATTACAGGCCCCGGCCTTGCTATTAACAACGAGCGCTGCTGTGTCGGTCTGTTTGTGATCGATTGCTACAACTATTTAAAAAAGGAATACAGTAGAGGGTTCTTGAAGAAAAGTGAGATTTTTTTTACAAGCGAAAGATTGAAACCCCATCTGGCTTAGCCATGTTTGCTATCTACAAACGTTAACGCTATGGAAAATTAAGAAAATATATGGGGCCTAAAAACTTTTACGTTGTGTCACGTGGTCAAGTTTATCTAATATATAAAATTCTCGTGTCACAGTTTTCGTTGCCATACTCCTCCGAAACAGCTTGACCGATTTTGATGAAATTCTGTGTGCTTATCCGGTATCTATGAGAATCGGTCAACATCTATTTTTCATCCCCATACATGCAAAAAAAAATTGTCCACACGAGCGAAGCCGGGACGGGCAGCTAGTAGTTCCTATAAATTTCTTTCGTTTTCTATAGCGTTACAGATTTAAAGGCAGGAAACATGGGTACAGTAACTGGTGTTGAAAACGTTTATAGGCTACAGTAATAGCGATAAGTATCCGGATACATATAAAAAATAAAAAAGGCAAATTAATTTTATCGAATTAGTAAAATAATATCTATGCGATAACCCCCATGTATCTATAAATAGGTATGCATGGTATGGTACATTACTAGTGATATCGTACATAGGGTTTCCCTAAAGTACTTAAACTGGTCATAACCCTTTGATATGTTGAACCGATCGTATCATATCTACAGCTCTCTTCAGAGTAGATAATATTATACTGATGGTACTCTAAGGCCGCGCTTCTAGTGACTGGCCGATTATAATAAATTAAGGAAAAAAAAAGTATTTAAGAGATAGGGAGCTGTCATGACTCCTGTCATGAAGAAAAATGTTTTAATTTAAAATAATTTAATAATTACTGAATAAATTGTATTCAGAGCTATATGGCGTTTCATTCGATGCCACAGTACCAACCAATATCAAAAGTAATTTTAGTTTAGGCCCTTATAAGGCACTTACGAAGGTCTATTTTCCACCGAGGCGTAATTTAAAAAGTAAGTAGACACTCACCGCCCCCACAAGTGGCAGAGCACAATGACCCCGGGGTAGGCAGCCAGTGGTACCGCGGTCTGGAGCAGGACGAGCCATCGCCTCCGCAGACACCGCACTCGTCCACTCGGCGAGTCGAGCCCACTCGAAGATCACACCCAACGCGCTGTGGACAATATAATATGACGATTTATAAGAACGGCGACGTAAGTTCTATAATACAAGAATTTACACACACACACCATTTCTCACTTTTATTATTCTTGTATTAATATAATTATTACTTTTGATAAGTTTCATCATAAAATGTTTATCGGAGGTGGGCGTTGTCATCTGCGTGCAACACAGTTCTAAACTTCTGCAGATGGCATCGATTCTTCAACATGTGAACTAACTTATATTAATAAATGATAAATAAATAAACATATATAAATAAAATTTAAAATGATTAACTGTGTGTGTGTGTGTGAAGTGTGTATAAAAATTACAAAATTTAAATACAGTCTAATGCCTGAATACTGAAACGGCATTTAAAGTATGAAAGCCCACGTAACTGTTTAAAGCGACAACCAAATACAAATTTCGCATTAAAATCGAAGGCCACTCACAATGGTGCCAATTCTGTTGTACCAAGTCACTTATACTATCACTAATTTGACAGGGCGAAAAAGTCTTGCCATCTCTTTCTCATGTGAGGGGCTAAATAAGGATGGCAATACATTTCGGCCTGTCTAATTAATTTAGTTTAGTGATTCTGAATAACAGAATCGACACAAATATGAGGGTAAAATTAAGAAGTTTTCGGAAGTGATTTAAAACAAAACTTTATAATTGCACTAAAATCACGTAATGATACAGTTGTCCATCAATCCACCCACTAAACGATTCAAACAAAATGACAAGTTAAGCCATTAACACGGTAACTGTCTAGATGAGTTTAAAGATTTTAGAATCACAAGGCCCATCCTACCAGCTAAGTATATTTAAAGCGTAATATATATGTAAATCCCAATAAAATCAGACCAGATAACGTGAAAATAAAGCCGAAATCTTTATAAAATGGTGTGCGTTACCATCTATTTGAACACTTCCCGCCCATGAATATTCTATAAGGTTGCCAAGTAACTCGAGCGATATGTCACTCGGGTACCTTACAGATATATTACACTTACAAACAACTCTATCTCGGGGGGATAGAGCTCATTATGCGACGCGTACCAACACATGCTCCTTGATATTTTATTGACGTTTATTGCTAAGGGATCAGGGTCTAATTTGAATCGATGATTTGACGATTTTGGGTCAATTATTGAGGGTAATGCGTTCTTCATGCTTGGTTGGTGAAATGGTACATTACATATTTAGAAACATGTCGGCATCACCTGATCATTGAGGTGTAGATAGAGAATTTATGAGATGCTAAGGATCTGCCAACGGACAATCTCTATCAATCGAATGATCTTTACTGATATAATTAATTATAGTTTTATTTTTGAAGAGAGGTAGGGCGATTTTGGAACTCCCGTGGGGTTTCACATTAAAATTGGAGCCGCCCAGCCGAGGACCCTGTACCTGAGTACCTGTACCTCCACCTGACTGAAAGCGGCAGACAAATAGCACTACTTTGATGTAGTGCTGCGTTACAAAGCGTAATACGTATACCGCTTGCTATTTTAGTAGTGTAAAAATACGATGGAGGCTTAAAACTTCTAAGTATAGTTACAAACGGAAAGAGTAATAAGAGTTCTCAAGTATAACACTTCTCACCAAAGAGATGTCATCCGACGATAGGAAACTTCCAAAACAGCCTCGCAAAAAGTGTAACAACTTTAGGAATCGCCTGTGCGCTGCTCTCAGGCGATATTTGCATAATTTCATATATTATTTAAGTGGGAACCCCACGAATATCGTTTGCATAATCCGCCTCGGAGGAACCTAAGGAATACTAATTTCGTGGTAACTTTTAACGTCCTGCAAAGACGATTGGCCTCTACAATATTTTTTGCAGTATTTCTCACGCTTTTCAAAACTCCACACATTTAAGCCTTATTTATAGTTTGGTCGTGTTGATCACTCGTGGTAGACATGTCATAGTTGATCAAGCTGCAAAGTTAGGCAACATAAGCCTTGGCACTACATAATAATGTTGGAAGTCCCTCTGTGAATTCTGGTTGTCAATTTAATACCTTTGGTAATCTTTAGAGGTGTATATTCCGTCTCTCAGAAGCAGAAAGACTGGTAACTGATTTAACCTAGGAAACCTATTTTTGCGTAAATGTGTGGCAAAGGCCAGATGGCAATCACGAAGTCACTACAGCACCTGGGCCTCTGCAAGAGAGGGCCCTGACAATAGTGATTACGAAAAAAAAAAACAAATTCCGACGAGTTAAATTTTTTTTTTTTAAATTGTCCTTTTAAAAAAAAATTAGGGGCTTACACTCCTTCGTTGACCCTCGGCCTCCAACCTCTAAATCCGACCCTGACTCCAACTGTCGCAGGGGTCAAAGTGTCAAAAAATCTGTTGATACACAAGAGTAAATACGACTGTGATCATCTGTGGGGTGGAGGTTGTTACATATCCCTATCTAACTGTAAATTTTATGAAAATAAAAAAACACGTCTTCAAAATTAAATATTCATTTCGAAATACTGTTTTTGTATAACCCTGCTATTTCGAGAAGCTCGGCAGCCGCAACCAATTATAGCGAAACCGCGCTACATTCACGGCCTTGTTAGCGGAGCTCCGCAATATTGTCGGTTTACAATATGAAGAAAAGTGGTAACTGTTATTTTAATACGAGCTGGAATATGG
This sequence comes from Falcaria lacertinaria, assembly GCA_951449985.1. Lineage (NCBI taxonomy): Eukaryota > Metazoa > Arthropoda > Insecta > Lepidoptera > Drepanidae > Falcaria > Falcaria lacertinaria. The sequence continues at coordinate 6,483,800 of OX602132.1, read as the reverse complement.
AATGCTTGGTATTGTAGTCTCAGCTCTAGTACTTTACATTTGAGTTCAGTTAGGAATACCAACTACATCATAACATTTCGTAATAAAAACTGTTTTGACATGGACATTTTGACATGACAGTTCAGCTATTTCCTAAGACGGGTTTCAAGATTTGAGGAGAAAATACACCTATTTTATGCTTCATAATTTTAAGCTTTATATCAAACTGGGTTATCTTCGCTCTTTTCCAGTAGCTTGCGTAGTTTCTAAAGAGTCTTTATCTAGGGAACAAAACAGAATGGGTATTGAAAGTCACAATGTCGGATGCGACCTGACATCATCAGTGGATGGAGCCGCGAAATAATAAGGTATGGGCTGTGGTCCAATGTACAGGCGGGAGACTATTTAATTATGTTTGTGTACAATCGCCTAGTGATCGAAATTCGATCGCATTTATATTTCTTGTGTCAAAATTCGTTCAGTAAGACCAATACTAAATTAATGTATTTACAATGCGTTATTATTTGAAATATTCGATTTCCGGGCACCTTCCCAATTACTGAGCGTAATTTATGTTCCTCCGTCCGCGTAACTTTCGTGAAAACGGGTAGAAAATTTTGTTTCACGTATTAATATTATGATAATATACAATTTAGTTTCTAGATTTTAATTTGTATTTGTCAGTTCGAGGTCGGTGGGTTTCTTAAATTACAGTGTATGTCATTATTAGGATATTTTCAATATACTTTAGGTACCATTCTTAAAAAAATGCTATTTTATACTCAGTTTATTACAGAATTTATTGGAATTATAAATGAAAATAGGCAATAAAAATGATCTTAACTATCACATATTCTACAAGCTTGTAAAAACATTAATCTTTAATCGGAAATTATACAATAATTCCAATTTGGGTCCTAAAAGGTCACCGGGTGTAAGTAAAATTATAGCAGTAGGATTGACAGCTACGAAACTACTTATCTTAATACTGAATCGCTAATCAAATCAGATGCCAAATTAGTCATGAATGGCCTCAGATTTTACATGCAAATTCATAATTTGACGACGCTTCAAACAGTAACGTGACGTTGGCCCTCAAACTTTGTATGTCGTTTTGCGTGTTCGACCGTTAGCCGCTTATAACTTGCGTCCTTAACGAAGCTCAGTACTATACGCGCCTTTGTCCTACAAGCAATGTTTGCTCCCGTTTTTTTAAATTAAAGGAGGGCTTGGAATGTTAAGCTCGTCATATTTTTCTTTGCCTCACTGGTGGTTTGCTAAGTTAAGCGGCACCCAGTTTTTAAACAACAGAGCTACTGCCTATTACCATGGCGAAAAAAATATTTTACTTACGATGGCGCATTTTTTTTAGTCTAAAGAAAGATTTATTTATTTATTTAATTAATTAATTAGAACGGCTACGAGCCAATTATACTAATTATTAGTTAAACCAGTCATACACTCAACTCGCAGTACTCCAAGCATGCTAAAACTAAACTAAAATATGCATCCTATTACAAAATATATGCATCGTTTGAACAGGTTTTTTGTTTGATTCTGACAGTGCTCAGCTCAAATTTAGTGAAATTAAGGTAGTCGGCATCGTTACCTTCTTAGAAGCATTACTTATGTTACTCGTAACAATAATCATAGTGTAATCTTCATATAATTATTTTTACTAGCTTCTGCTCGCGACTACGTCCACGTTGAGCTTAGAATCTTAGAGGAACCTAAAATTTGCACGGGATAATTAAAAATCCGGGATAAAAGTTTCCTACGAGTATGTGTTAATCCAGGTTATAAATTATCTGTGATCAAATTTCATCCGAATCCGTTGAGTAGTTTTTGCGTGAAAGAGTATTCAAGCATACTCACGAACTTTCGCATTTATAATATTAGTAAGATAGTAGGAAGTAGGATAGGATGCGATAGACCACGAAGGAGGTGGCGCGACGAGCTGAACAACACAACAGGAGTCTGGACAATACTAGAATTAAACATACACTTTGGGAAGTCATGGAGGTAGATTTTAAGAGAGGTAGGGCGATTTGGGATTTAGCATAATATGCATAAATACAATAACTAATGTATTTTGTCATACATAAGCTTACGACGATTTCCAACTAACAAATATCAGTTTTTAGATGGTGTTTCACATACAGTGAAACGCAACAAAAGATAGAAATATTAATAGTTTCTTTATTGGAATTAGCTTAGAAAGTAACGAATGTTTGTTAAACATAATAAGCAATTAAATGTATAAACTTAATATATTGAATTGATTCAGGTTTTACTTTGCGGAAATTCATATTTATAGAATACAAAATATATTATAATTTGCTTTGTCCGCTTAATGAGTGTGATACGGTCGAACGGCCTGCGCCCAGGTGAGCTCAGCCGTGGTTTCTTCCGACACGTGTTTCAGGACTTCCACGTCCCATCATCAGGGTGCCGCCGCGTTGGTCGAGCAGCGTGATGTCACATCGAGGTCTGGATGCTGGAGCAGCTTCCGACCATCGTGCTGCGGCGCTGCTCCAGCATCCAGACCTCGATGTGTCATCACGCTGCTCGACCAACGCGGCGGCACCCTGATGATGGGACGTGGAAGTCCTGAAACACGTGTCGGAAGAAACCACGGCTGAGTTCACCTGGGCGCAGGCCGTTCGACCGTATCACACTCATTAAGCGGACAAAGCAAATTATAATATATTTTGTATTGTATAAACTTAAATTAAAAACTAAAACTAAAAACCTTAAAAAAATCTAGCTAAAGTCTTAAAATACTTGTGAATGTGTGTTTAATTAAATAAAGATTTATAAATATTATTCCCAATAGTTATTTCAATTCTTAGCCTAGATTGTTTTTTTTTTCAATTTTCTTAAAAAAAACTGATATTATAAGAAAATCCACCAAAACTAGAAAGCCACCGATAACGAGGCGCGAGCCCAAGCTACCGGTGGTTAGGTAGAGTGAGGAACCTCCTGACAATGCGTGCCGTGTCGAGGAGTACTGCCTTCTGTATCCTTATTATTATACGAACTCCGAAAAAAACTGATTGAACCGATTAAAATAGAACTGGGAACTTAAACATTCCCAATATTGTCATTATTCTTTCCTGAAGACGGTTTTGATGTCAAAGCCATAGTCACAGGAGTTTATTATAACCAATTTTACTCTTTCACTATCATAGACACCAGCATGTTGCTCTTAGCTGCTCGATCTATAGAAATTATCTAAATAACAAACTGTTACATCCTTAATCTGTGGTCACTCTTGTTTCTTCAATATCAGTGGACCAATCACGGTCTACCCTAAAACTTGGTTTTTTTTTTTTAATATTTCGTTATCTTGTCCATGACGGTGAGAATTGCATCATTGAAATAGCACTTCACTAAGGTAAGTTTGTTCAATTTAATGAAACCATTGTCATTAATATTTTTCATTTCAACGACGTATCGATTAAAATTTATCAAAAAAAATCCGGCTTATTCCAGCCTGGAGGCAGTGGGTGAACGGGTCACGACCCAATAGAACCTTCTCTAGACTTTGTTATACTTCGCACTACTAAGAATTCTAACCATATCTTTATCAGTAAGTGCATATTTCTTCATAAGCCGTTGTATTTTACTTGATACATTTTGGTACTCATAATCCAGCATGGATGATATTAAGCAGCTCGAAAACAAATGGACGGATTTAGATTTATTAGCGCCACTTTCTTTGGCACATTCAACTCCAATCCAACTATACTCTTCAGGTACGAGTTCTTTGACTACATCCATATCGATGCGGTTCTCTTTGAATAATACATCTGTTTCGTCCAACACACATAAGGATACATATAAGCCTCGGAATTTATTCAGCGCCACAAGGTCACGACCCCAATTCTTTTCAATATAATCTGGCTCTGAACAGAGGTTTACTGGTAGTGTTGCAATGATCTCGTTTCCGACACGCCGCTGTGAAAGATACATTTCAAAATTTCATCTAGGAATGTTAAAAGACATGCAAATTGCACAATATATTATAGTTCTATGGAGGTAGGGCGCATTGGGATCTTCGGTATATTATGTGGTAATAACTAATTTATATAGAGCAAAGGAAATTGCTATGTTGTGTTGATGATCAGATTTTTTTTATTCCACTATGGTGGCACACAAACATACGGCCCATCTGATAGTAAGCAGTCACCGTAGCCTATAGCCGCGAGCAATACCAGGGGTATCACTAACGGGGTGCCAACCATGTTATTGATGAGGACTCACTGTGCTAGCAGCAATACTACTAGCCCAGCGTAACCTCGTGGAGCACTGGCAACCAGTGCTCCACGAGGTTACGCTTACTTACCGCAGAAACAAAACACTACATCAAGTAGTGTTATTTCACTACGGTCTTCTGTACGGTGGAGGTACAGTCCCCAGTCGGCCGCTCCAAGATTAAAACAAACTCCTTAATTTTAACCAGAACAACAACAAAACACACTTGCCTGTTCTTAATCCTAGTTACTTGACTATGACTCCAAATAATGCCCTATACGACCACGAAAACACTTTACTTATAACTTCCGTGAAAGTAAAATAAGTAATTAACACAGGACTATGATAAACAAATTAAATTAAGCTCACCACATCATCGTCTGCAGGCCTAGCATCGCTGAGGCCAAAGGTCAGAACACAGAACACCAACAGCTTCAACATGATGATGTAAGGTCACCAACTGTAGACACAAACTGGGGTAGACAAGCCACTGCTGCGACTGCTGCTGGCGGAATGAACTCTTGGCCGGGTTACTGCGCTTTTATGCGCAAGACAATAAGAAACATCCCAGTGAGCTCATTGGTATATCCCAGGATAACAATATATTAACAGAAAATTGAATAAAAAATATGTTTTGTTCTTTTTTTAAGTTCCTTCAAGTAACCACTTCGGGTTAGATCAATTGCCGTACTAGGTATTTGGCCAGAACAACGAAAACTTGTTTTTTTTTCTAAGAAACTCATTCAATTGTAATCTTCTATTAAGGTAATTAAGTGTACCGTATTGTATGTAATTAGTTTTGGAGGGACTAAGTATATTATTTATTACAACTCGCCACTGTTTCCTATTTGAAGGCATTATAAGCATGGCATTTATTAGAATAGAGTTAAGTGTCAGTATCCAATACAGACAAAATCAAAATCAAAATCAAAAATCATTTATTCAGTTTAGGCCCTAATAAGGCACTTATGAAGGTCTAAATGACCAACAAGGTGAGACATTGAGTTAACGATAATACGTATTCTGATATACACTAAGCATTTTTTAGCTTTTATTTAGGTACACCAGTCCAGTCTGTGTGTGTGTGTGCGTGTAATGAAATCTTGCAAGTTAAATTTTGACCCACTTTCTAGTGTCGATTGTGCTGGAACTTGTCATAAACGTTGGTTGGTGGTTCCCGTCACAATATGCGATTAACTAAATGCCGCCATTTTTCATCCATCCTATTGCTTATACTATGAAGTTGGTCCTCCTGATGGTAAGTGGTCTACGTAGCTTACATCAAAGTGGGGTTATTTCACTGCGGTCTTCTGTTAGGTGGAGGTGCAGTCCCCAGCCAGGCGGCTCTAATTTTAATAGGAAAACCAGCGGGAAATACACTTTTCAAATTGTATCATTATTTTAGCGGCTACAAAATATAGTCGTCATGACGTGATATTCAATAAATACTTATCTGTTATCCTTGCAATGCAATGCTATCACTGTACTTCTCGCACATTTTATTACCAAATTGGTGTCAAAGGTTAAGTTAATATAGTACAGACGTTATCTGAGTCCTCGGATGAAAAAAATCTGTGTCAATAAAATAATAAGTAATATTCATGCCTCACAAGGCGTGGGCAGAGGTGATACAACACCCACTTTCCACCGAAGATAATTTGGTGCCAACGTGACAGATGGTGAGTCCTTCGCCGTCTCTTAGGCACTACATACGTCCTTGAATTTCTAAGACGTATGTAGGTTTCTTCACGATGTTTTCCTTCACCGTGAAGCTCGTGGTGTGACTAATCACTGCACTTAAGTTAGAAAAACTCATTGGTACAGACCGGTGGATTCGAAATGACGTCGCTAGAATAGCAGGCAACGTTTTTACCAATCGGCTGGTGGACACACTGTCCCAATCGTTGTGTAAATGTGCAAATCACTTTCAAAATACCGATAATTTGTTCGTCGCTAAAATTGTGCGCATCACCGCTTATTTATTTGTAATAGTTTAATTTGTTTTAAATAAAGCTCATGCTAAATGCACAATACCAATAAAAACGACAATCTATTGCTTTTGTAGGTAGATGTACACTTTATACTAATACAACAAAATTGTTAATCATTATTTCATTTTTTTATACCACTACGGTGGCACACACCTGGTGGTAAGCAGTCACCATAGCCAGAGCCGCTAGCAATACCAGGGGTATCACTAACGGGTTTCCAACCGTATTGTTGATAAGGAGTCACTGTGCTAACAGCATTACTACTACCGCAGCCTATCCTGGAGCGCTGGAAAGTCTGAAAGCATACTTATAGCTATACAAAACGTAAGATAATATACAAAGAGGTAGGTAGGTACTAACGAGGCTTGAAAAATATCCCTTTGTAAAAAATAATAATTCAATGATGTTTACCAGTAACCTTATCGTATTATATTACAATCGTGAACATAATAATGAAGACCAATTAATTAATTAATAATGCAACAATAAGAAGGAAAATGTCACGTATTTTGAAATTTCATATCAATGTAGAGTACCGCAGTGAATGCCGTGGTTTCCCCAAAGGAGTAAAGCATGGGGTTCTTCAAGAAGGGTGTGAAGAGATTTCTGAAAGGTCGGCAACGCGCGAGTGATACCTCTGGTGTTGCAAGCGTCCATAGGCTACGGTGACCGCTTACCATCAATGGTGGGCATTATGGTGGGCCGTATGCTTGTTTGCCACCTAAGTAGTATAACAAAAAAATATGCGATAACGAAATTCACCGTTGGTCCATTGGTTAGTAAGTCCAACTGCTCCGCTAGGCACCACGGGTTCGATTCCCGGCGGGGTAAACTTAGATTAACATTTATGTTTGCAATGTGTAAACTTAAACATATTCTTTTTTATTGTAAGTTTTAGGGTCGGCAACGCGCGTGTCTGGTGTTGCAAACGTCCATAGGCTACGGTAACCGTTTACCTTCAGACGGGCCGTATGCTTTTATGCCACCTTTGTGGTAATGGTCAGCTCAAATTTAAACATATTATTATTAAAAAGTGTAATTTCTTCACAATGAAATTGGTCCCCCGAATTCGGGGGTAATTTTGATGATTTGAACCCACTTCCTCATAAATCGCCTATGTACGGAACACCTACAATAAAACTTGGCTGAAACCGCTACTTTACTGATAACATTGTTCTAATTCATAAGATATCAATTGAATAAAACTTTACGATCTTCCTGTTTGTTCTATTCAAATAAAAGCGCAATAACCTCGCTATCAGTTCATTCCGCCAGCAGCAGTCACAGCAGTGGCTTGTCTACCCCAGTTTGTGTCTACAGTTACCTTACATCATCATGTGGAAGCTGTTGTTGCTCTGTGTTCTGATCCTTGGCCTCAGCGATGCGAAGGTAAGATATTATTGCTTTTTTATACTACTAAGGTGGCACACAAGCATGCGGCCCACCTGATGGTAAGCAGTCAGCAGTCACCGTAGCTTATAGCCGCTAGCAATACCAGGGGTATCACTAACGCGTAGCCAACCATGTTGTTGATGAGGACTCACTGTAACAGCATTACTACTAGCGCAGCGTATCCTCGTGGAGCACTGGCAACCTTACTTACCGCAGAAACACAACATTACATCAAGTAGTGTTATTTCACTGCGGTCTTCTGTAAGGTGGAGGTACAGTCCCCAGTCCGGCGGCATGATGTGACTATTCCCCGTACTTAAGCTAAGAAAAACTAATTGTTACAGGCTGGGGTTTAAACATGTTCCCATCAGATGACAACCGTAGCTTCAACCACAAGGCCACCCCGGCTATAAAACATGTATGTGCCTTTGTGATAATTATTCCTTCTTTTGCAGCCTGTAAGCTCCGAAGAACATGTTAATCTTATCGTTAAGCTTTGCAGAACCCCGAACTATATTGAAAGCTTATGGGGAACAAACTTAGAAGAGATAGTCTTGATGAGAGAATTCTACGTCGCCCTTTGTATCCTTAGGGAATCAAGGATATTATACAAAGATGGTAGACTCGACGTGAATATGATAAAAAGTATCCTACCCTCTAAGTACGGTACAAATGTTGAGACCTGCGGTAGAAGAGTGGGCAAGACTAAAGCAGCAACAATCCGTATTTTTTCAAGTTGTCTGATCAAATCTATGTAAAATGCACTTTAACAAATAAGCAGGGCAGATACGAGAACTTCAATCCAAAAGCCATCATACTGCTAACTACAGTGTCTGATATCCTGCCGTCAAGCTATACTGTAAATATTGTGTACCGATTTTATGGAAGTAGGAGCTAGCGACATTACTGGGCAAAGAAGACTGATGAACTAAGGTGTCGAGGTGACGAGCGCAGTGCAGCCACGCGGGACTTTACGATCAAAGCTCCTGGGTGGAACCGCATCTATTGCATGGACGACTTAAATATCATTGTCTTATGAAATTAAAAAGCCGCGGTACGTTATGCAGTCAGAGAGCTTTAAAATGAGGTTTACTTGAAACTAAGAACCGATGAAGAGAAATACCAGCTGCTATTAGGTGGTAAAATATTGGGTCTATTCCCACTAGTTCAGTTGCACAGTTCAGTTGACTGAACTAGGGGATTTTTTTATCGGTTGTTTAGTTAAACAAGCTGTTGCACCTGGTTCTTGAACAAAACCTTTAGATTCTCTATTTTTTATTTAAAAAACCCGTTAGATGGTCGAATGCTATCTACTGCTTAAAATTAGATATAATGTATCATGTACGTTCATTAAAGAATTTACGGTTAAATTGTTTTTTTATTTAGACCCAAGGAAGTGGCACTAAAAAAAGATTAGTTTTTCCTTATTCCTGCCTACAAGTCTGCTGCATAATTTTTCTTGTATTTTGCCAATTGCAAGTAAAAGGAACGATTTAAAAATATATTAAGTGGGGCCAAGATATTAGGTGATTTGAGACAGCCAAATAAGTGACGTGAGCCAATGGTAGCACATCGATTAAAAATAGGTTAAACAAGTAGTCAGATTTTCTACTTCCAACAGACAGACAGAATTACAAACACATATAGCGAGCAGCCCCTTTCGGTGTAGACAAAGTGCATAAAACGTTTTTCCACTCTTGACGTGCACCCTTTTGATTTTATAACATTCATCAATCTCTTCATACATGCCCTCTGTTTCCGAGTACTCTGTAGCCTATAAGTGATTTCATTTACCTTTGTATTCGCAGAAGCCTCGCTATGTAAATACACATTTATCGTCGGAATACTATATACCTACATGAAGTAAATTATCAAGTGACTGGAGCTTAAAAGCGCAGAAACCCCGCTATCAGTTCATTCCGCCAGCAGCAGTCACAGCAGTGGCTTGTCTACCCTAGTTTGTGTCTACAGTTGGTGACCTTACATCATCATGATGAAGCTGTTGGTGTTCTGTGTTCTGACCTTTGGCCTCAGCGTTGCGACACTTGACGATGTTGTGGTGAGATTTTCAAATGTTTTGTAATTCATCTTTTTGTGTTTTCTTTTTAATACCACTAAGGTGGCACACAAGCATACGGCCCATCTGATGGCAAGCAGTCACCGTAGCCTATAGCCGCAAGCAATAACAGGGGTATCGCTAACGGGTTGCCAACCATGTTATTGATGAGGACTCACTGTGTTAGCAGCATTACTACTAGCCCAGCGTATCCTTGTGGAGCACTGGTAACCTTACTAACCGCAGAAACACAACATTACATCAAGTAGTGTTATTTCACTGCGGTATTCTGTAAGGCGGAGGAACAGTCCCCAGTCGGGCGGCTCCAATTTAAATGGGATAACCCACGGAAAATTCCAAATCGCCCCACCTCTTTTTTTTAAAGTTCTAGGTGTGATTAATCACTGTACTTAAGCTTACAAAAACTCATTGGTACAGGCTGGGATTCGACCCTGGGCCCTTCAGATGACAGGCCGTTGCTTCAACCACAAGAAACATTTTTGGTCCAACCATTCAGTTGACATTTAAGTGTAGAATTTCGTGATCGTAAAGTATTAACTCCTTTATTACAGGAAGACAATATTAATACTACATGCAAAGCACCAAACTATATTGAAAACCTCTGGGGAAGCGATTTGGAGCAACTGGACACACAAAGAGATCTATATGAATGCCTTTGCGGTTGGTACAAACTTAATGTGCTGTATACAGGCGAGACAAATCTCGTTAACGTTGACTTCTTAAAAATTGTATTCCCTCCAATATACAAGGCCAGTGTAACCAACTGCGGCAGCGAGCATGGCTCGAGCAGACGAGCGACCCTTCGATTGTTCACAAGGTGTCTCATTAAATCCATCCAAGAAGTTAATAGAAATTTGTCACAGGCCGATTCAATGAAATACCTGGCTCCCGGCTCTAACGCTACAATATTGACGACGGTAAAAAAATATTTTCAGTAGGGCGAGTAAAGGCGAATTTCAAAACGAATATTCAAGTTATTGAGTAACCATTGTATAAAGTACGCGAACGTTGTTTCTAAGCGTGAGCGTACCCTTATTATGTGTGGGTTAAGATACTGTTCTTTTATAATTAACTTATATCAAATGTATATATTATAAATAAATAAACGTTATTAAATATTAAAATGTAACATTATTTTTAATCTCTAACTAGTACACCCAACTGGAAAATATGTATGAAGGGATTGTTGAATGTAGAGCAAAAGACGTGTGCAAGTCAAGAGTAAAATGGCGCTCTATACTCTCTGCCTACCCCGTGAGGGACTGGGCATGATGATCAACTTAATAAAGGAATTTTGAAAGTCATGGTGGCAGTGTGGTCAACGTGGCCTGCTATTCTAGCGATGCAAGTTCTAATCCCACCAGTCTCTACCAATGAGTTTTCTTATTAGTCACACCACGAACTTTACGGTGAAGGAAAACATAGTTAGGAAACCTGTATACGTCTGCGAGTATTGCAAGGTAGTCCCTAAGAAGCAGCGACTGACTCCGCATCTGACACGTTGGCACCAAATTGTATCATTAGTATAAAAATGAATCGCTGAATGTGTTGCTAAGCGCAAATCTCGAGGGCATTTGAACCGACGTCGCTATTTTTTGTTTTTTTTAAATTGCCTGAAAAATTCTGAAAACGGGTAGACAAAAAAAATGTCTACCCGTGCGGAGCCGGGGAGAGCCGCTAGTGTTCTATAAAAAAGACTACGTAACACCTCTGCCTACCTATTCGGGAACCCCAGTGGGAAGGCGTGAAGATATTATTATAAAAACCCTTTGGTAATAAATAAGTCAACTGGACTTTTCAATACCACTGATAACAAATACTTTATATGTTTACCAGAGGAAATTATCAAGAAAGGTATTTCCAGTACTAAAGCATCATATCTCTCCGGGGATCCGCAGCAAACGAGACCGTTGGTGTAGTGGGGTTCGATCCCCGCCGGGGCAAATATTTATGTGACAAACATGTTTGCCTTGCCTATGCGGAGAAATGAGGATAACGTGGTAAGAAAGGTTTTATGTATGAATGTAGATGGGTACAGGGGTCGAGGTAGGCCTAAGAAAAGATGGATGGATTGTGTGAAAGATGACATGGCCAGAAAGGAAGTGAATACAGAGATGACGGCTGATAGAGAAGGATGGAAGAGCAATACATATTGCGCCGACCCCAAATAATATGGGATAAGGGCAGGAGAATGAAACATGTTTGCCTTGCGTCTGGGTGTTTGGTATGTACTATAAGTATGTATTTCACAGCCGTGGTGGCCTTGTGGTTGAAGCAATGGCCTGTCATCTGATAGGCCCATGTTCGAACCCCGGCCAGTACCAATGAGTTTTTCTATGCTAAGTACAGTGATTAATCACACCATGAGCTTTAAAAAGAGAGGTAGGGCGATTTAGGATTTCCCGTGGGTTATCACATTTAAGTTGGAGCCGCCCGACTGGGGACTGTACCTCCGCCTTACAGAAGACCGCAGTGAAATAACACTACTTGATGTAGTGTTGTGTTTCTGCGGTAAGTAAGGTTGCCAGTGCTCCACGAGGATACACTGGGCATGTAGTATTGGTGCTCACTGTGCTAGCGCACAGTGAGTCCTCATCTACAACATGGTTGGCAACCCGTTAATGATACCCCTGGTATTGCTAGCGGCTATAGGCTACGGTGACTGCTTACCATCAGGTGGGCCGTATGCTTGTGTGCCACCTTAGTGGTATAAAAAAAAAGAAGGTAGCAAAGAAACAAACAAATAAATAAACAGAGTTACTTTTTAATTTATAATATAAATATGGATCAAAGGTCCTTAACCGTCTCTGTCTGTCCGAACGCGATAAACTCAAAAACTACTGGACGGATCTTCATACGATTTCCACCAACGAACATACTGATTAAAGAGGAAGGTTCAAGCAGATATTTCATTGATTTTTTGTGTAAATTAGCTGAAATATGACGATGTTTGTGATATCGGAGAAAATCATCCTTGCGGATAAAATTCGGTAAAAAATTACGTAGGCATAGATAGGCTGGTATGTGTTCTACTAACCGTGCGAAGCCGGGGCGGGTCGCTAGTAATTGTTTATTTAACTACGGAATACTATATTGTTCTTTCAGCTTACTCTTAGCGGGTTATTTACATTAGAAGTAATTTATCACTTGCATCCAGTATAAAGGCGCAGTAGCCCCGCTATCAGTTCATTCCACCAGCAGCAGTCACAGCAGCTTGTCTACCCCAGTTTGTGTCTACAGTTGGTGACCTTACATCATCATGTGGAAGCTGTTGGTGATCTGTGTTCTGGCCTTAGGCCTCAGCGATGCGAAGCCTGCATCGCCATCGGTGAGATTTTCTTTTTCTGCATTCTGTTCCTTTCTTCGAGCTTGTGTTTGAATTCCCATTAAAGTAACAATTGTAACTAACAAAATTTGGATCTGTCTATACACATGAATAAAATTGAAGTGTCTGCTTTAAATGTCAAAATATCAACTTTTTACTTAATGCATATGAAAGTAAATAAAAAAAAAAACACGAAACTAATGACAAAAAAACAATTTTAAAAAACATGTCCGTCTGTCTGCTTGTATGTTTGAGGTAATCTCCGGAACGGCCGGACCGATTTGAACGTGACTTTCACTGGCAGATAGCTGATTTTACTAGGCGTAACATAGAGTACTTTAATTTCGGAAATTTTGTTAGCGTTCCGCGCAAAAAAAACACTCATAACATTGTATACTAAATTAATTACAATTCCAAAGTCGCGGGCACAGCTAGTCTGAAATCAAGAACTATTATTATTTTATTTTTCTGTTAAGTAATTTGTCTCCGTGTAAATTAGGTGTAGTAATTGGTTGGCACAAGTGTTTTTTTTTTTTTTTTTTTTTATACCATTAAGGTGGCACACAAGCATACGGCCTACCTGATGGTAAGCAGTCACTGTAGCCTATAGCCGCTAGCAATACCAGGGGTATCACTAACGGGGTGCCAACCATGTTGTTGATGAGGACTCACTGTGCTAGCAGCACTACTACTAGCCCAGCATATCCTCGTGGAGCACTGGCAACCTTACTTACTGCAGAAACACAACACTACATTACATCAAGTAGTGTTATTTCACTGCGGTCTTCTGTAAGGCGGAGGTACAGTCCCCAGTCGGGCGGCTCCAATTTAAATGGGAAAACCCACGGGCAATCCCAAATCGCCCTACCTCTCTTTAAAAAGTGTGACAGATTTCGATTGTGTTTAGCGCTTTTGTATGAGAGTGAGTGTCGCATTTGGTGTGTAAGATACGTTTTAAGAGTGTTAGGAGTAGAGATGTCAACGTTGGCTGATTTTATTCATTCGTTAAACCGTTATTGATAAATAAAAATATCGATATTTTTAACGGTTGAAAATATTAATTAATATAATACCTACTATAAGTAAGCTCGTTGGACGTGGTAAAACATGTGTCAAGCGCCTAGTCACTGATTTATTTACTACTAGCGGCCCGCCCTGGCTTCGCACGGGTAGACATTTATCAAACATTTTGTCTACCCGTTTTTAGACATTTCAGGCAATTAAAAAAAAACTCTCCGTAAGAACCATCTTCGTACTTCAAGGAATATTGTAAAAAAAGAATTAGCGAAATCGGTTCAGCTGCTCTCGAGATTTGTGCTTAGCAAGATATTCAGCGATTCAGCGGCGAGCTAAACAGGCACCGTTTTTTTTGGAAAATTCACCCGTGTGAAGGCGGGGCGCTATGTTAGTACGGATCCCATAAGGAATAGTATAACCATACTTCAGACATATATAAAAAATGCGTTTTGCATCATTTGTGTGTTATTATTGATCAATTGACTATTCTAATTTGGATTTAGTGCGAAATTATAGGCGTGCTTTATTTATATTTAAAACAGGCCTGTCATCTGATGGGCCCAGGTTCGAATCCCAGCCTGTACCAATGAGTTTTTCTAAGCTTAAGTACAGTGATTAATCACACCATGAGCTTTTAAAAAAGAGAGGTAGGGCGATTTGGGATATCCCATGGGTTATCCCATTTAAATTGGAGCCGCCCGACCGGGGACTGTACCTCCGCCTTACAGCAGACCGCAGTTCAGTTAGTGGTATAAAAAAAATAAAAAAAAATCTGAGAATAATAAAGTAATACAACCTATTTATTACAGCCCTCCGAGGTCATATGCCGAACGCCAAACTATATTGAAAACCTATGGGGCAGCGATCTTGAACAATTACAAATCGGACGAGAGTTCTACATAGGGCTGTGCAGTTTTGATAAACTAGATATGTTATTTAAAAATGATCAGATAAACGTGAATTTGTTTAAAGCATTATTACCCACAAAATACACAGACATTGTAACGGACTGCTCCAACAGGCAGGGCTCGAGTAAGAGAGAGACTGTCCGTTTGTTTTCAAGATGCCTCATTAGATCTTTGCAGGAATTCGAAAAAAATCTATCACAGAACAATCCCTTATATAGACCCAGCTTCCTATAGTAAAGTCTCACTAGACTTGAGAATATGCAGGTACTGACCGGGACACACTGCTTATATGTAAAATCAAAACGAATATTACTTACTACAAGTAAAGCGGGCCACGCACGTTGCGGCGGTCGTACGGACTGGCATCGGCCGAATTGGCCACGATCGTACGATGACACGATGCGTTCTCGTCGTGCGATAAGTTCAAACACACAGATTTCATCAGAGTGTCCTATTCGTCCGAATGTCCTACAGTGATCAAACGATCGTTATTAAGCATTTCATGTGCTCGCACGATTACTTGCGAGGTTCAAATAGGACACTGATGAAATCTGTATATTCGAACTTCGAATAATATATGAACTTTCGAAAATGCGCCCTATAATTAACGAGTTTAAGTCTAAATTTCAATGCATTCAATTTCAATTATGTTAGTGCGTTACAGTTGATATTTTTATTTGATATCATTAATTTTATTTACTGAATATGATAATAATTTTTAGTTATTCGTTAATTTTAATGGTTAATGAATATATTCGACATCTCTATTTACGACCAATACGATCGTACCTGTCGCATAAGACCAATATCCGTGGGACAGTCCGTACGACCGTCGCAACGAGTATGGCTCGCTTAATTGTGTAATGTACGTAATATACCAATGTATTTTGTACGCCTAAATAATATTTTTAAGGAGACTACCCTCAAATATAGCTAAATGCAGGCTATTTGTATACCTAGTTACCTATATGTATCGATATATAAATAAATAAACAATATTGGATGTTAATATGTAACAAAGCTTTTATTCAGTTTCACCTTTCCAGTATGTGTGCACGATGCACGATTATCCAAATGCCGCCATTTTAATTCAATATGGCAGACGTAAAAAAGAACAAATATATCATGGCCAAGGTGTACCTTGATGCTATGGGCATCAAACTAAAGGCTTCACGAGCGAAAACTGTTTTTTAATTAGCGTTTATTAAAAGCTTTCTTTAAAAAAAATTTTTACCGTCATTTTTATTCTCTAACCAGTATTCGGAACAAGCGGGCATGAATGAAGATAATGGTGAATGTAAAAGAAGAAAAAGAGACGTGCATGAGATATTGCGCTCTCTACACTCTGCCTAGGCAACGTTTTAAGATATTATCTCTTTCTTTGGTGATTCTCGTCACCACCTTACAGAAGACCGCAGTGAAATAACACTACTTGATGTAGTGTTGTGTTTCTGCGGTAAGTAAGGTTGCCAGTGCTCCACGAGGATACGCTGCGCTAGTAGTAATGCTGCTAGTACAGTGAGTCCCCATCAACAACATGGTTGGCAACGCCTTAGTGATACCTCTGGTATTGCTATCGGCTATAGGCTACGGTGACTGCTTACCATTAGGTGGGCCGTATGCTTGTGTGCCAATTTAGTGGGATAAAAAAAACTGCTTCGAACACTATAAGATAATGAAACTTTTGAAAGCTTTTTTTTTACAGAGTCCCTCAGTCATATGCAGCGCCCCAAACTATATCGAAAACCTATGGGGGAGCGACCTGGAACAACTTGAAAAGTCCAGAGATTTCTATGAGGGCCTTTGCATGCTTGATGTTTCCTTGGTGTTATTCAAAGATGGTCATCTGAACATTGATTTATTTAAGGCAATGGTGCCAGAATCAAGTAACATTATAACAGACTGCGGCCGCACGCAACGTGCTAGTAAGAGAGAGACGATCAGATTTTTTTCAAGCTGTCTCATGAAACGTATTCTTTGAAAATACTGTAAATTTTTTTATACCACTCAGGTGGCATCTCAGCATACGGCCCGCCTGATGGTATGCGGTTTCCGTAGCCTATGGACGCTTGCAACACCAGGGGTATCACTCGCGCGTTGCCGACCCTACATATACACATAATTCTCAAAATACAGTATATCCGTAAGTAAGTACAAGAGCCGGCAACGCGCGACTGAAACCCCTGGTGTTGCAAGCTTGAACAGGCTACGGTAACCGCTTACCATCAGGCGAGTCGTATGCTTGTTTGCCATCTCAGTGGTTACCTATACTATGTTATTCCTAGAACGGTAAATACGCGCACACACAATTTATTTGCTTCAATATCTTGCCAATCGAACGCTGGTGTGGGAACCTCACTCTGTCGCCTCGCACACGACTACTCATCCTTCAAACACATTGATTTGAGTCTTAAAGATCCCAAATTTAAAAATCTGTTCTTGGATGTCTTATCATCATGTTTTTATTTATATTTTCTATCTAAATTTTGTATCTATAATAAGCCAGTAGTAATTTGGTAATACCTTATTATTATTATTATTTTGTTGACGAGGGGGAATCCTTCAAAAGGTACCCGCCTGCTTAAGGGGAGCAGACGGGGAATGTGCGATTTTGACTCACTAAAACCCCGGTGGCCATCCTCCGTGCTATAGGAGGGCTCCGGGATCTCCAGTGCTACACTCAACAATATATTTTTATTTCTAGTTTTATGATACTGTTCGATTACGGTTACTTGTAACTTATATGATAAGTAAGTAATGTATTCAGTGTTGAAGAACCTTAATAAATAAATAAATTAAGCTACCCTGCAGTTACCCGTAACAACTCTATGAAAATACATGTTTTTTTTTAAATACCACTTAGGTGGCACACAAACATACGACCCACCTGATGGTAAGCAGCCACCGTAGCCCATAGCCGCTAGCAACACCAGGGGTATCACTAACGCGGTGAGGTTCATGAGGACTCACTGTGATAGCAGCATTACTACTAGCCCAGCGTATCCTGGTGGAGCACTGGCAACCTTACTTACCGCAGAACACAACACTACATCAAAGTAGTGTTATTTGACTGCGGTCTTCTGTATGGTGTAGGTAAATTCCCCAGCCGGGCGGCTCCAATTTAAATGGGAAAACCCACGGGAAATTCCAAGTCGCCCTACCTCTCAAAATGTACCTAATAGTCTCGGCGATAAGCGTGTCTTCTGTAATCTTCTCCAAGCATTCTATTCTGTTACGCTCCCTTAATCACCCGCAATCGATTTTTGACATATATTTTGAATGTAACACGCACCAGATAAGACAACACTATTCGTTTTTACCGACTACGGTAAAGTAAAAAGAGGGTTATGATCTTGAAAAATACTTTGTACGAAGGTAACCTCTAGATAATACGATCCCGGTTCACTTCTCTGATTCCGGGATTACGGGATTGTCTGAAGATAATACCGGGATCCAAGATAATCCCGGGATTGTAGGATAGTAAAAAGTGAGAAAATCAATTTCAATTATTCGATTTGTCTTTTGGTTAATGTTATCGGGCCTTCTGAAAAAATAAAAATTTATGGATACATTTGTGTTTTCTTTTCGTGCCAAGCGGGCTGGTTAATTTGCTAGTTATTAATAAAAAAAAAAATACTTTTTATAGCTTTTAAAGTAAACAAATAATAATAGCTAGCTAATTTGGAGGACAAGGTTATGCTGGCATCCAAAAAGCTCGGTGTGCTCAATAGAGCGAAGCAGTACTTCACATCGGGGCAAAGACTGCAACTTTATAAGTCGCAAGTCCGACCCCATATGGAGTACTGCTGTCATCTGTGGGCGGGGGCACCTGGATGCCAGCTTGCGCCTTTTGACTCGGTTCAAAGGCGCGCTGTTAGAATTGTCGACGACCCCAAGCTCTCAAGCAATTTAGAACCAATAGTTTGAAAAGAGATTTTGCCTCTCTGAGTGTGTTCTACCGCTTGTACGTAGGCCGTTCAATAAGTTGTGAGAATGACTAGGTAAGAAAGAATCTAGGTATGATATAATTTTATTTTTCTATAAATTCATCATTTAGCTTTTTACTTTATTAGTGCATATAATAATAACAACAATTTGCTATAAATAATTACAAATTGTAAAACTAAACCTTTGACAAACACGTTATTTATGTATTCTTCAGATAGAAATTAATTACCGGTAATGTACAAGGAAAAAGTATTCTTCGTACATAACCGGGTAATGTACAAGGAATTATTTTTTCTTTGTACATAACCAGTTACATTACCGGTACTGTGCAAGGAAAAACTATTCCTCATACAAAACCGGGTAATATTAAAGGAATTATGTATTCCATATACAAAACCATGTTGCATTACCAGGGATGGCAGTGATGTACCCACCAGGAAAAGTAATTCATAGTAGACATACATTTATTTCCAGATATACGGTAGCCAGGTATATAAGATCGTGAAAAACGGAGATCATATTATACTTAAAATAAACAGACACTTCATGCATGTCTTACTTATTTGTATTGCGAAAATAAAAAATAAAAAATAAATAAATAGAAAATAAAAAATAATATTGAACTCAACGTTTCCTCCAAGCCTTCTTCTCAGTTTTTTTTATACCACTAAGGTGGCAAACAAGCACACGGCCCGCCTGATGGTAAGCGGTTACCGCAGTCTATGGGCGCTTGCAACACCGGGGGTATCACTCGCGCGTGGCCGACCCTTCAAAAATCTCTTCACACCCTTCTTGAAGAACCCCATGCTGTAATCCTTTGGGAAAACCACGGCGGGGAGTTCATTCCACAGTTTAATTGTGCGCGGGAGGAAGCTCTTCTTTTCTCCTGTTGCACAATATTGCAAATACCTTCATAGTACACATATATATACGCATGTAGAAGCTCAAAAAGCACATTTGGGCTCGATAGAAGTTACAGGAATTATCAATAAGTATTGAAAAGTTTGCTCTACATTTTAGCTCCGAGAGGAATGTGTTTTTGAAAATCCTGGAATTTGTTAAATTGAATCACAAAATATTCGGGACCAAAATACGACCGGGATCCCGGGATCCCGAAACTCAGGATCGAGACCTCTAGTTCCCTGACATCTTTAAAACTGCATAATCATAATTTGACAAGTAAGGTATCGCTGGAAGCATCATAATGGTCGTTTGACGTCATTGAATATGGCGTCATGGATTAAAACAAAGTGTTTTAATTATTAGGTCTCTTATGTGAGCACGTAAACGATTCAAAGTCTTGTTAAAATCTGACTGCCCCTTCAAGCGGGCCCGGGGCAGGTGGCCGCACGACGTGGCAAGTACTGTCAAGAGCACGCGAGGGTTCCAGGGGCGGCGACATGGCTGCCCCCGGGACGTGCTCAGGCAAAGTGCTGGAGGGCACCGGTGCGTTCCACTGGAGATCCCGGAGCCCTCCTATAAGCACGGAGGATGGCCACCGGGGGGGTTTTAGTGTGTAAAAATCTCACATACCCCGTCTGCTCCCCTAAAGCAGGCGGGTACCTTTTGAAGGTTTCCCCCTAGACAACAAAAAAATAATAAAAAAAGGGTGCCGTTATTGTCCCTGACCCTTGTAGGCATAAAGATATTATTACAAAAACCCTTTGTAATTAAATAATTCAACTGAACTTGTCAATACTAGTGATAACGAATACCCTCGGTGCAGTAATTTATATGTTTACCAGCGAATTGTCAAGAAAGGTATTTCCAGTACTAGCTCAAGGCATCATATCTCTCCGGGGATCCGTAGCAATCAAGACTGCTGGTGTAGTGGGTTCGATTCCCGCCGGGGCAAATATTTATGTGACAAACATTTTTGCCTTGCGTCGGGTGTTTGGTATGTATTATAAGTATATATTTACAAAAATAAGCATATAAGTATTATATCACCTGCTGGTTCCCATAGTACAAGCTTTGCTTAGATTGAGGCCAGATGGCGCTGTTTGAAAAACAAAAACGCGAAAATAGAACACTCACTAAATTACACTAATATTATAAATGGAATAATACATGCCGGATGACCGGTTCCCAGTTCCACTTGCAGTAACCACGCTATCACTGTCACTATATGTCTTAGCCGTGGTGGCCTTGTGGTTGAAGAAAGGGCCTGTTATCTGATGGGCCCAGGTTCAAATCCCGGCCTGTACCAATAACTTTTTCTACGCTTAAGTACAGTGACTTGTTTGCCAGTGCTCCAACGGGATACGCTGGGCTAGTAGTTGTAGTAGCTGGGTAGTAATGCTGCTGGCACAGTGACTCCACAACAGGGTTGGCAACACGTTATTGATATCCCCGGTATAAAAAAATACGTAGGTGTAGGTAGTGTGGTGTACCTATATGTTCTACTACCCGTGCGAAGTCGGGGCGGGTCACTAGTAATTGTTTATTAAACTACGGAATACTATATTGTCCTTTCAGCTTACTCTTAGGGGGTTATTTACATTCAGAAGTAATTTATCACTTGCACCTAGTATAAAAGCGCAGTAGCCCCGCTAGCAGTTCATTCCGCCAGCAGTCGCAGCAGTGGCTTGTCTACCCCAGTTTGTGTCTACAGTTGGTGACCTTACATCGTCATGTGGAAGCTGATGGTGCTCTGTGTTCTGACCTTTGGGCTCAACGATGCGAAGCCTGCATCGTCATCGGTGAGATTGTCTTTCTTCTACATTTTATTCCTTTCTACTATATTTAGCCGTTTCGGTCCCACAGTTAGGTAAAAACCTTTCACCTCCTTTTTTCGCCTTGGTTCTGAGCTTCGCTTGGCGAATCACCATTAAAGTTGCAAAAAATATATTTGAAATTTATATCTATACTTCTATATCTATATCTATACTCTATACTTACTTTATTACTATATATTACTTTATACTATATTACTATTTACTATATATAATAATAATATAATTATAATTATCATTATAATAATTATAATATTTAATTAACATTTTAAATTATTATTATAAAGTGGAAAGATTTGTATTTTTATCAGTTTGTATTGAATAGGCTCAGAAACTACTGGACCGATTTCAAAAATTATTTCACCGTTAGAAAGCTACATCATCACTGAGTAACATAGGCTATTTATTATACTAGCTTCCCACCCCGGCTTCGCTCGGGTAAACAAAATATTTATAACGTCTTGACGTCTACCCGTGCGAAGCCGGGGCGGGCAGGTAGTCTGAAATAAAGAAATTTATTTTTGGTTTTTTGTTCGGTATATTGTCTCCGCGTAAATTAAGGGTAGCAATAGCTGGCACATGGCCATAACTAAGTTTGACAGATTTTGATTGCATTTTGCATTTGGAGCGCGAGGTACGTTTGAATAGCGTTCGGAGTGTTGCCGGTATTATTATTATAAGACCTTACAAATCATCCACATGCGCTATGCTCTACCAAGACAGCGAACGCAGACAGGTGGTGACCAGTGCCGGTAGCAGAAACATTGTCGACAACGTTTTCGTATCGCCTTCGACTATTTTTGTATTGGAAAATGAACAGCGCTGCGGCGGTGAAAAGTGGAACTAAAAATTAGTATGACAATTTTGACATTTCGCGAGTTACGTTTTCAAATACGTTGTCGACAATGTTCCTGCTACCGGCACTGATCATATATATATATATATAAATATATGTTTGCCCTGGCGGGAATCGAACCCGCGACCTCTAGCGTAGCAGTCAGGTATACTAACCACTAGACCAGCGGTCTCGTCGTGAACGTTAAGGATGAAATAGAGTTGTGCAAGACAAGAGAGATATTGCGCTCTCTACTCTGTGCCTACCACGGGAGGACTGCGTGATGATATGTAGTATGTACGGCAATTTTTTTAAGATATTCTCTCTGTCTTTGTTGATATTCGTCACCGTTTTGAACATTGTGTGATAATGAAACTAATGCTTTTTTGTTACAGAGTGCCTCAGTCATATGCAGCGCCCCAAACTATATCGAAAACCTATGGGGAAGCGACCTCGAACAACTTGAAAAGTCCAGAGATTTCTATGAGGGCCTTTGCGTACTTGATGTTTCCTTGGTGTTATTCAAAGACGGTCACCTGAACATTGATTTATTTAAAGCAATGCTGCCAGAATCAAGTAACATTATAACAGACTGCGGCCGCACGCAACGTGCGAGTAAGAGAGAGACGGTCAGATTGTTTTCAAGCTGTCTCATCAAACGTCTTAACTGATGAAAAACCTAGCAGAAAATATTGTCAATTTTTTTTATATCACTAAGGTGGCTAACAAAGATACGACCCGCCTGATGGTAAGCGGTCACCATAGCCTATGGACGCTTGCAACACCAGGGGTATCACTCGCGTGTTGCCGACCCTAGATATACACATAATTCTCAAAATACAGTATATCCGTAAGTAAGTACAAGAGCCGGCAACGCGCGAGTGAAACCCTGGTGTTGCTAGCGTCCATAGGCTACGGTAGGCGGTAACCATTTACCATCAGGCGAGTCTTAGTGGTATGACCTATTCTATGTTCTTCCTAGAACGGTAAATAGGCGTGAAGCGCACATACAATTATTTTTTTAGGGTTGGCAAGCGTCCATAGGCTACGGTGACCGCTTACCATCGGGTGGGCCGTATGCTTGTTTGCCACCTTAGTGGTATAAAAAAAAAATTGCTTCAATATCTTGCCACTCGAACACATTGATATGAGTCTTGAATTAAAAAAATCTGTTCTTGCATGTTTTACATCATGTTAGTTTAGTAGCTCTATTTAATTTCTTTTCTCTTATGTTTAATCTTTATCTTAGCCACAACGTTGTCGTCAAAATTTTTAAATAACATGTGGTCTCGTAGAATGTGATGCTATTGTTTATCTCTGTAACTTATTATTACTATTCTTACTTTATATGTATAATTGTTTGTGTTCCCAAATAAATAAAAAAAACTAGCTTGGAAATTCACCCTTATTTTATGTTATTTTTTCCGTACTGTTTCTTCTTTTATAGTATTTGTGTTTTAATTCTTTTGGTTTTTAAAAGAGTTATTGCTGAGTTTCTTGCCGGATTCTTCTCAGCAAAACCGACCTTCCGAATCCGGTGGTAGATTCTGAAGATTTGAAAGTGTTTGCCCGTAAGTCTAGTCAAATAAAGATCTTTTTGAGTTTGAGTTTGTATTGTACCGTGACAATGAAGCCTTCAGGACTCCGCTCTAATCTAGATACAAGTTTATTCGTAGTTTGATGTGGGGGCGCTAAATGATGGATCTACCTGGTTCATAGAGATTATACTATTTACTAGCTGTGCCCGCGACTTCGTTCACAATTCTATGAGGTTATAATTTGTTGCGGAAAGCCCTATGTTTCCAATATAAATGAAGCCTAAGTTAAAGTCTAGTAAAATCAGCTAAATTCCAGTGAAAGTCGCATTTAAGTAGGTCCAGCCGTATCGGAGATTACCCGGAACAAATACAGACAGACAGACAGACAGTAATTATTTTTTATTGAGGGTTTTGTTATCAGTTACATGTTTACTTTCATTTGCATTGAGTAGAAGCTGTTACTTGGACATTACAGACTGACACATCGATACTATTATATCTAGCTAATTTGGTAGGTGGTAAAAAAAGCTCGGTGTGCTCAATAGGGCGAAGCAGTACTTCACACCGGGGCGGGCAAAGACTGCAACTTTATCAACCGCAAGTATTTTATGTCTCAAATATAAGTACTTAACTAAACAATTCAAAATACTTGTTAAAAAGGGTGTCGTTATGACCTCTGTGCCGGTAGCAGGAACATTGTCGACAACGTATTCGAAAACGTAACTCGCGAAATGTCAAAATTGTCATACTAATTTTAAGTTCCAATTTTCACCGCCGCAGCGCTGTTCATTTTCCAATACAAAAATAGTCGAAGGCGATACGAAAACGTTGTTGACATTGTTCCTCCTACCGGCCGGCACTGGTCATGAAGATATTATTATAAAAACCCTTTGGTAATAAATAAGTCAACTGGACTTGTCAATACCACTGATAACAAATACCCTCGGTGCAGTAATTTATATGTTTACCAGAGGAAATTATCAAGAAAGGAATTTCTAGTACTAGCTTACACTTAGTGGGTTATCTATATATCACTTGCATCCAGTATAAAAGCGCAAAAACCCCGCCAGCAGTTCATTCCGCCAGCAACAGTCACAGCAGTGGCTTGTTTACCCCAGTTTGTGTCTACAGTTGGTGACCTTACATCGTCATGTGGAAGCTGATGATGCTCTGTGTTCTGACCTTTGGCCTCAGCGATGCGAAGCCTGCATCGCCATCGGTGAGAATTTCTTACTAATACATTCTTTTCCTTTCTATTATATTTAGTTGTTTCTGTCTCACAGTTAGGTAAAAGCCTTTCTCCCCTTTTAATAGCCTCGGTGCTGAGCTTCGCTTGGCGAATCTTAAAGTTGCAGTTATAACTAACAAAATATGGATTGTTAAAATCTTAAATAAGAACTGTACTTTTTTTTTGGTAATTTTTTTTATACCACTAAGGTGGCATACAAGCATACGGGCACCTGATGGTAAGCTTGATGAGGACTCACTGTGCTAGCAGCATTACTACTAGCCCAGCGTATCCACGTGGAGCACTGGCAACCTTCCTTACCGCAGAAACACAACACTACATCTAGTAGTGTTATTTCACTGCGGTCTTCTGTAAGGTGGAGTTACAGTCCCCAGTCTGGCGGACTCCAATTTAAATAGGAAAACCCACGGAAATTCCCAAATAGCCCTACCTCTCTTTAAAAGGTATATTGTCTCCGTGTAAATGAGGAGTATAAACATAGACTGAGTAGCTTGCCCTAGAAAGACATGGTGCTTTGTTCTGCCACGAGGGCGAAGCCCGATAGATAGGCACCAGACTGCGGTGGTTTTAACCGTAGCTGAAAGGTAGCTCTTTCAGCCATTACTTCACAGAATTCTATTCTTATTAGCGACATCATCGAGTGTCCATTCAACCGTATTGGCATGACTGAGTAACAAACAGACATTCGCATTTAATATATGTATTTGTATATTCGTAGGATAATGATGCCAGTTATATTGATCATTCACAATGTGCGTAAATAATACTCGACGAAATCATTAAACTTAACTAATTTTTCAGTACCAACGTCTTGCTATCCCGTTCTCATGTGAGGGGTTAAATAAGGATGGCAATAGTTTAATCCTGTCAAAAAGTTTAGTGATTTTGTACAACAAAATCGACACCTTTATCTACTATGAGCTGCCCGCCCCGGCTTCGCACGGGTAGACATTTATATCAAATATTTTGTCTACCCGTGCAAAGCCGGGGCGGGCAGCTAGCCTATGTTACTCAGTGATAGTGTAGCTTTCTAACGGTGAAAGAATTTTTGAAATCGGTCCAGTAGTTTCGGAGCCTATAGACATTTATCAAATATTTTGTCTACTTGAGCGAAGCCGGGGCGGGAAAATAGTATAATATATAGCCTATGTTACTCAGTGATGATGTAGCTTTCTAACGGTGAAAGAATTTTTGAAATCGGTCCAGTAGTTTCGGAGCCTATTCAATACATACAAAAATACAAATCCTTCCTCTTTATAATATTAGTATAGATGAGCTGCAAGTGAGCTTGTTTGACGCTGTAAACATGTGACAGGCACCTAGTCACTGAACGCCTTGCGGCAAGAGTAGTTGTACCCTAAGAGAGTTACGGCAAAATGGGACCTCCCGTGGGTTTTCCCATTAAAATTGGAGCCGCACCCACTGGGGCCTGTACCTCTACCTTGCAGAAGACCGCAATCAAATAACACTACTTTGAAGTAGTGTTGTGTTTCTGCGGTGAGTAAGGTTGCCAGTGCCCCGCGAGGATACGCTGCGCTAGTAGTAATGCTGCTTGTACAGTGAATCCTCATCAACAACATGGTTAGCAACCATTAATTAATATCCCTGGTATTGCTAGCGGCTATATGCTACGGATACTGCTTACCATCAGGTGGGCCATACGGCACTCGAGTGCCACCTTAGCGGTATGAAAAATACCATATTGCAGAAAATCAAATTGAGTAATACTCATTTGTGTCTTGTTATTTGTCAATAGACGGTTACAAATTGGATTTGGGTATTAATAAAGCTCAGAATAACGACTAAATCTTGCTAATATAATCTAAATATATATATAACTCAAAGGTGACTGACTGACTGACTGACTGACATAGTGATCTATCAACGCACAGCCCAAACCACTGGACGGATCGGGCTGAAACTTGGCATGCAGGTAGATGTTATGACGTAGGCATCCGCTAAGAAAGCATTTTTGGAAATTCTACACCTCAGGGGGTAAAATAGGGGAAGAAAGTTTTGTATGAAAATCCGTCATTTTTGAAGATAATCGCATGAAATTTGGTATTTGGCCTTTCAGTTAAAAATAAAAAAAAAAAATTGAGGATTTTAGAAATTCCACCCTTAAGGGGGTAAAATAGGGGATGAAAGTTTGTATGAAAATCCGTCACTATCGAAGTTAAACGCCTGAAAATTGGTATTTAGCCTTTCACTTTACTTTATCCACGCGTGCGAAGCCGCGGGCAAAAGCTAGTTAAGTAATAAAACCTTTTTATTACAGCCACACACAGCCATTTGCAGAACACCAAACTATATTGAAAACCTATGGGGCAGCGATCTTGAACAGTTACAAATCGGAAGAGAGTTCTACATAGGGCTGTGCGGCTTAGATAAACTAGATATGTTATTTAAAAATGATCAGATAAACGTCGATTTATTTAAAGCATTATTACCCACAAAATACACAACCATTGTAACGGACTGCTCCAACAGGCAGGGTTGGAGTAAGAGAGAGACTGTTCGTTTGTTTTCAAGCTGTCTCATTAGATCTATCCAGGAATTCGAAAGAAATCTATCACAGAACAATCCCTTATATAAACCAAGCTTCCTATTGTAACGCCTCACTAGATTTGAGAATATTCAGCAACCGACCGCGCCACCCTGGATACATGTAAAAGCAAATATCAAAACGCATATTACAAGTAATTACGTAGTAACCAATGTATAATGTTAACGAAAAAATGTTTGAACAATAATGTACCCTAAAATATAATTTTATTCAGGGTATTTTATACGTATCTGTTTTGATTAAGATACTGTATACCTACTAAGGTTTAGGTTTAAAGAATTTATTCTCATAAAAACATACATGTTCATTGACAATGAGATACAAACGTAATAAAATATGATAAGTATATTATAGTATAAGTAAAGTAAATAAATCATTTATGGGAAACTGCGTCCGTTTTTACAATAAAATCCCACAATCTATTACCGAATTAAATTATGATAAGTTTAAGACTCATGTCAAAAGAGTTTTGATAAATAAAGCCTATTATAAAATTAATGATTATGTAAATGATAAAAATGCTTGGAATATATAGACTCACTCTGCACAAGTGGCTCCCCGCTCCTGGTAGTTGTCATCATCATATATTTAAGAGCTAGGCTCTTGTCGGTGGAGCAATCGCCAAGCCGTTCTATCGTTAGCCATCTCTTTGACCTCTTGGTACGACATAACGTTAGCCTTCGTCTTTATCTGTTGCAGGTAACTTATCCTTGGCCTTCCTCTGCCACGCTTTCCTTCGATCTTTCCCTCTATGATATTTCGTATAAATGCGTCATGTCGTAACAAATGGCCCATCATTTTGCCCCTCCTATTTTCAATCGTACTTATAATCGTTCTTTTTTCTCCTACCTTCTTCAGAACGTCCTTTGTTGTTACCATTTCTGTCCAACTTATTCTCTCCATTCTCCTCCAGCACCACATTTCAAATGCTTCCAACCTTTCTCTGTCTCTTTGCGTCAGTGTCCACGTTTCACATCCATACAGTACGATACTCCATACGTATGTCTTGATAAGCCTTTTTTTAACTTTTCTATTCATACCAGATCCAAAAAGCCTTTTTTTATTATTAAAAGCTTGTTTTGCTATTGCAATTCTGGCTTTAATATCGTGACTACATCTGGAATCACTGCTAATAATACTACCTAAATATTTAAAGTTATTTACTTGTTCTATTGCATTATTGTTAAGTTTGATAGGTGTATGTCTGTAAGGTATTTTGGATGTCGTTAGTGTTTTGGTTTTATTTATATTTATTTTTAAGTGAAATTCTTTAAATATCGTATCCATGATGCCCATAAATTTTCCTAGTTTTTCCCTGTTTTCTGCGAATGCCGCAATGTCGTCTGCAAATCTTATAAAGTGTATTCTTTTGCCGTTAATTTTTATACCTCCCTGTTCTGATTCTGTTATCTTCCTTATTGCTAACTCTATAAATAAATTGAATATTACTGGTGAAAGTGGACACCCCTGTCTTACGCCTTGTCTTATCTTTGCTTTTCTTTTTTCTTCTCCTAACTCTATCACAGTTTCTTGTTCTCTATAAAGCTCATATATGATTCTCCTTTCTCTGTAATCCACACCAGCTGTCTTTAGAGCTTTCATCATTATTTTCCAGTTGACTTTGTCAAATGCTTTTTCTAGGTCTATAAAAGCAATGTGAGTGTTAAGTCCTAGTTCCAGACGTCTGTCAGTTATCATACGCAGTGCCAGAATTGCCTCTCTTGTGCCTTTGTCTTTTCGGAATCCATACTGATCGTCGCTCAAACATTCTTCTATTTTTTGACGAATTCTATTTTGTATAATTTTGAGTAATATCTTAGATGCCTGTGATATGAGACTTAGTAGTCTGGTAGTTGTAATAGTTTAAAATATGTATTTCATGAAAGCAGTGACAAAACCAACTTGGTAGCTTTCATTTTGATATTTGTAATTTCATACCAATGTCTAGAAGAATTTTGTTACAATTTGTTGTATAATGATTGTTACATGAAAAAAAAAGACAGAGCACTGAGTTTCTTGCCGGTTCTTCTCAGGTGGCTTTTTTTCCGAACCGGTGGTAATTTAGACCTTCATAAGTGCCTTATTAGGGCCTAAACTGAATAAATGATTTTTGATTGATAGTTGTTTCTGGTCTGTTACTGTATACATATAATTCTTAAGTTTACTTTTAAACATAAATACGCTGTCACACTCTTTTATATCATTATATCAATTCATTGTTTACCTGTACTCCCTCAAACTACTAACTGTAAGTGGACTAACATGTACATATCTTAATATAAACGAATAAACAATATCATATGTTACAATGTATCCTTATTTTACTTCTCTAACTTGTACTCGGACCGGCGGGCATGTACGAAAATATTGATGAATGTAGAAAAGAAAAATAGATGTGCAAGTCATCAGTGAAATTGTGCTCTATACTCTCTGCCTACCCTGTGAGAACTTGGCGTATGTATATGACTGGACCTATTTTCCCAAATACTGATTTTTGTTGAATATTATAAACTACCAGCTTTTCACAGCAACATAGCTACAAGAAGGAATATACGCCGCGTTACACAGGCATAGTTTAATTATTTACTAGTGAAATATTTCCAAAGATTACCCCATACAAACAAACTCACAAGGACACATCGTTTGGATTAGATATAAGGTGACAGCAAAATCGACTTCACACTTAAGTAATTGCAAATAAATGACCACCGCGCCTCTCACCATCGGAGGGGAATTCAGCCTCACCCATTGGAACCGCAATGGTCTCGCACGGCGCGGTTCCAAAGGAGCTTTCTCCCGCGCACGATCATATTGTGGAATGAACTCCCCGCCGAGGTTTACCCGAAAGAGTATGTACATGGGCTTCTTCAAGAAGAATAATATAACTTGCGACATTATCACACAACGCCATCTGGCCTCAAACTAAGCAAAGCTTGTACTATGGAAACCAGTAGCTGAATGAATACTTATATACTTTTTTTTTGTAAATAAATACCTATACTATATGTTATATTAAGGAACGTAAGTGAAAAAACTGTAGCTGTACGCGCACTGCCGCGCATTTATTGGTTATCGCGCCATTATGACAGTTTGCAGGTTTAGCCGACAGGTGGCGCTAGTTGTTACATACACAACACTATACGTACCAAACACCCAGACACAAGGCAACAGGTTTATCACGTCAATGTTTGCCCCGGCGGGAATCGAACGCGCGACCTCTAGCGTAGCAGTCAGGTATACTAACCACTAGACCAGCGGTCTTGTCCTTTTTTTCCCCACTGTTTCTTCTTGTGTTATACCGCGACATGTGTATTTTCGACATTATACACTGTGTCTAAATTAGCATACGACCACGGCTATCCTCCGAACAGCACTATGAACATCTATTAAATTATCATATTTAAAATTCCCTAGCGGGAATTAAACCACGACACGCGAGCATAGCAGCCCGGCTTATTAACCATTAGATTAGAACTACAGTACCAGCCAACTAATATATAATATTCAAATATAAAAGCGTAGGTAAATACCACAAATCACACGAAATCTCAGAAATATAAAGCTTTATGAGTAGAATATGAAGGGCGAGCGAGGTGATCATGCTCAGTCACCAAAAATCTTCCAGCCAGTCGGTTGTTGTGCCTGGGGAACAAGGCTCCGACTGTTCTAGTCGGAAACTGTACGTATGATACTGTGGGGCGAGCGAGGTGATCATGCTCAGCCGCCACAAAGGGAAGATCTTTCAGCAAGGCGGGTGTTGCGCCTGGGGAACAAGGCTCCGACTGTTCAAGTCAGAGACTGTAGGACGAGCGAGGTGATCATGCTCAGGCGCCACAAAGGGAAGACCTTCCAGCCAGGTGGATGTTGGGCCTGGGGAACAAGGCTCCGACTGTTCTAGTCGGAGACTGTATGTATGATACTGTGGGGCGAGCGAGGTGATCATGCTCAGCCGCCACAAAGGGAAGATCTTTCAGCAAGGCGAGTATTGTGCCTGGGGAACAAGGCTCCGACTGTTCAAGTCAGAGACTGTAGGAAGAGCGA
Source organism: Falcaria lacertinaria (assembly GCA_951449985.1). Classification (NCBI taxonomy): domain Eukaryota; kingdom Metazoa; phylum Arthropoda; class Insecta; order Lepidoptera; family Drepanidae; genus Falcaria; species Falcaria lacertinaria. The sequence goes on along the minus strand of OX602132.1, from coordinate 6,451,942 downwards.
GGTGATCATGCTCAGGCGCCACAAAGGGAAGACCTTCCAGCCAGGTGGATGTTGTGCCTGGGGAACAAGGCTCCGACTGTTCTAGTCGGAGACTGTATGTATGATACTGTGGGGCGAGCGAGGTGATCATGCTCAGCCGCCACAAAGGGAAGATCTTTCAGCAAGGCGGGTGTTGTGCCTGGGGAACAAGGCTCCGCCTGTTCAAGTCGGAGACTGTATGTATGATACTGTAGGGCGAGCGAGGTGATCATGCTCAGGCGCCACAAAGGGAAGATCTTTCAGCAAGGCGAGAATTGTGCCTGGGGAACAAAGCTCCGACTGTCCAAGTCAGAGACTGTAGGAAGAGCGAGGTGATCATGCTCAGGCGCCACGAAGGGAAGACCTTCCAGCCAGGTGGATGTTGTGCCTGGGGAACAAGGCTCCGACTGTTCTAGTCGGAGACTGTATGTATGATACTGTGGGGCGAGCGAGGTGATCATGCTCAGCCGCCACAAAGGGAAGATCTTTCAGCAAGGCGGGTGTTGTGCCTGGAGAACAAGGCTCCGCCTGTTCAAGTCGGAGACTGTATGTATGATACTGTAGGGCGAGCGAGGTGATCATGCTCAGGCGCCACAAAGGGAAGATCTTTCAGCAAGGCGAGTATTGTGCCTGGGGAACAAAGCTCCGACTGTTCAAGTCAGAGACTGTAGGAAGAGCGAGGTGATCATGCTCAGGCGCCACGAAGGGAAGACCTTCCAGCCAGGTGGATGTTGTGCCTGGAGAACAAGGCTCCGCCTGTTCAAGTCGGAGACTGTATGTATGATACTGTAGGGCGAGCGAGGTGATCATGCTCAGGCGCCACAAAGGGAAGATCTTTCAGCAAAGCGAGTATTGTGCCTGGGGAACAAAGCTCCGACTGTTCAAGTCAGAGACTGTAGGAAGAGCGAGGTGATCATGCTCAGGCGCCACGAAGGGAAGACCTTCCAGCCAGGTGGATGTTGTGCCTGGGGAACAAGGCTCCGACTGTTCTAGTCGGAGACTGTATGTATGATACTGTGGGGCGAGCGAGGTGATCATGCTCAGCCGCCACAAAGGGAAGACCTTCCAGCCAGGTGGATGTTGTGCCTGGGGAACAAGGCTCTAACTGTTCTTGTCGGAGACTGTATGTATGATACTGTGGGGCGAGCGAGGTGATCATGCTCAGCCGCCACAAAGGGAAGATCTTTCAGCAAGGCGGGTGTTGTGCCTCGGGAACAAGGCGCAGACTGTTCTAATCGGAAACTGTATGTATGATACTTCGCTAGCGCGTTGCAGGATTGTTGCGTATAGAGTTTTCATGGATGAAATAATAAAGCAGTTAGTACATTTCCATTGTTATGTAGCGAAGAGGTCGCAAATATAAGTTGATATAAAAATGATTACCAACTTTATATGCGGTCAAATAATAACACGCTATTCAAAGACTGCGAAAGCAACGTGTCAGCAAAAACGACTTGATAACACAATTTTTTATTGCTCCCGAAATATATTTGTCTATAAAATTCACATGAATTAAGTATCGCGATTCTTAGCACACCCTTGACCTTTTGTTATCTCTCTTGTCATACGCAATTTCTAATAACTAAGCGTCACATTGGTCAGAGGTTCAATCTAATCACTTGTTTACCGTAATAATTTTTAGTAATTCCTTGACGTACATTTTTAGAGTTATAAATATATAGACAAATGGAGCCGTGGTGGCCGCGTAGTAAGAAGCGTGGCCTGTTATTCTAGTGACGCAAATTCGAATCCCACCGGAAAGTACCAATAAGATTTTCTAAATTAAGTGCAGTTTTAAGAGAGGTAGGGCGATTTGGGATTGTGCAAATAAAATTGTCAATAAAATTAATTCCACGCGTACGAAGTCGCGGGCACAGCTAGTCATTAGTACAGTGTTTACTTTCATATGCATTTAGTAAAGAGCTGTTAGTTTGACATTACAAACAGACACAAACCCATAAAATTGATAACTATTTAATTCCACGCGTACGAAGTCTATAAAGTTATAACAGGCCCGTATTTGAATGTTTTGTTGCGCGGAATCCATTTTTTTTATCAATTTTTTTTCCATTTTTTCCAAAATTAAAGTAGCCTAATTTACGCCACATAGCATCAGCTATCTGCCAGATCCGTTCAAATCGGTCCAGCCGTTCGGATTTTGTTCACAACTTTATGTTTTTTATTCATTGTGCGGAACCCTAATATTTTTTCTAAAATTAAAGTAGCCTATGCTACGCCCAGTAAAATCAGCTATCTACCAGAGAGTCTCGTTCTAATCAGTCCACCGGTTCGGATTTTGTTCACAATTTTATGGTTTTTTATTCGCTGTGCGGAAACCTAATTATTTTTCAAATAAATAGTATCCTATGTCCGTCTCCTGGCTCTAAGCTACCTCCTCACAAATTTTTAACCATATCGGTAAAGCCGTTCTTGAGTTATAAATAGTGTAACTAACACGACTTTCTTTTATATATATAGATCATAGTGTAGAGTGTAGAAGTGTAGAAGTGTAGATGTAGATGTAGATGTAGATTGTACAATTGGCGGTCTTATCGCAATACTATATTCGGAAGTCCAACTTATTCTGAGTGAGTTTTTTTTTATTATGGCATAATTTTAAAAAAACAGTCATTACTTTACAAATGTGCATTACATATTTCTTTTCTTATGGTGATAAACCTTAAAGTACCCAAATACATTTTACAAATACATAATCGTCGTAATCGGGTGTAAGAGTCGTCATAGAATAATGACGTTTGTCACATACAATATTTGATATCTTAGGGGAATTCACGTTGTACCATAGTTTTCTTGAGTAGGTTTAACGATGTAGAATAACGATATAAAATAGATAAACGCCCTCTCACTATCACAATTGCTGCGTCCTATAAACAGGGTGTGCACTGTGTATTAGTATAATTCTAAAATGCTGTACATTATTTGCAATAAAAATTTATGATTTATGTATTAATTAAATCTAAGTCATTGTATTCTGTATTAAATGTGTTGGTGGAACGATGAGTAAACGAATATCTTGTATTATTACAGTAAACCGTACTACGTGAACTCAGTATAAAAGCGCTGTAACCCGGCCAACAGTTCATTCCGCCAGCAGCAGTCACAGCAGTGGCTTGTCTACCCCAGTTTCTGTCTTCAGGTGGTCTTACACTATCATGCTGAAGCTTTTGGTGCTCTGTGTTCTGACCTTTGGGCTCAGCGATGCGAAGCCTGCATCATCAATGGTGAGATTGGCTTTCTTCTACATTCCAGTCCTTTCTATTATATTTGTCCGTTTCGGTCCCACAGTTAGGTAAAAATCTTTCCCCTCCTTTTTCCAATAGCCTTGGTTCTGAGCTTCGTTTGGGGAATGCCCATTAAAGCTGCAAAATATATATTTGAAATCTTTCACCGTTAGAACGCTACATTATCACTGAGTAACATAGGCTCTATATTACTACAGGAAGCAGAGTGGTGGGGTTATCTTATTTTTATGTTTGTGTAGTATTATAAATTGTAGTGACATTAGTTTTGGTGTTGTGTTTCTGCGGTAAGTAAGGTTGCCAGTGCTCCACGAGGATACGCTGAGCTAGTAGTATTGCTGCTAGCACAGTGAGTCCTTGGCAACCCGTTAGTGATACCCCTGGTATTGCTAGCAGCTATAAGCTGAGGTGACTGCTTACCATCAGTTGGGCCGTATACTTGTGTGCCGCCTTAGTGGTATAAAACCTGTCATCAATGTATTGTATTAGCAATACATACTGTTTATTCTGTGCTAGTACGCGGGAAAGTAGACTGGACAGTTATATCTCCTTGTCTGTAGACTCGCCACCGCTTGGAATTTATGTCTGATAACTAGTAATAATACTTTTTGTTTCAGGAGCGCATCAGCGAGAGTACATGCACATCACCAAACTACATTGAGAATCTTTGGGGGAGCGACCTTGAGCAGCTGGAAAATTTTAGAGATTTCTATGTAGGCCTTTGTATGTATTATAAGCTATCGTTATTTAGAGGTGATCACATTAACGTAGAACTCATAATTACGTTATTTCCACAATACGCGGACAAGATAACTAACTGCGGCACCAAGAACGGGTCCAATGAGAGGGAGACCGTCCGCTTGTTCACAAATTGTTTTGTTAAAACTTTAGTTGAGACCTCAGAGTAGATAATATACGTTGAGACTGTAGAACGTGACAGTAGCTTATTAAACTTACTCTTCTAAATACTCACCAGTGTTTGATATAATGGTTCGTTACCCATCCACCCACTATTTTCACCCACTAGTGGGTGGACGCCTGATCAAGAAATTTAACAGTTACCCGTCCACCCACCGCCTTTAGGGTAGAATAAATTAAAAAAAAATACGATATTCTTTATCGATACGTCGTTGAAATGAAACATATTATAATGACAAAATGTTTAATAGTATTTTCGTTATTTGGCTAATAAGTGACCAACGCTTATCTTATGGCTCTGTTCAACCTCTCAAGGAATAAAACTTCTTCATACTTGTAGTTGTAGTTGTAGATATAGACAATACTTTTATTTTGAGTTTTGATAGACAACATAACAATTTGTGTACAGCTCATACCTTGCCTTCCGTCAATCAAACCATAGTGCGATTCACATTCTTAAACACGACATCTAGTGGCAAGATAGGAACTAAAGTAATAAACATAAAAACAATTAAATTATTATTACATTTGAACAGGCTCATTAGATGCGTCTGAGCATTTTTTATCTGTTTATCTCTTATCAACAAAAATACATGTTGCCCGGAATGGTACCAGGTAACCTGTAGATAATATACTAAAATGATGGCGTGATGATGTGAATGGACTTAACCATCAATTTTTGACTTGTTGAAAGTCCTTAGGGAAATCCTGTGTTTGGAAACCCTAAGTCCTTGTAAAAAACACTAGTGACGCCGTGTTTACCATCGTGCCTAAGTAGGGATAAGTGTGGGGCATCACATCAATATTATGTGGATGTCATCGTTTCTCAATTTGTTTCTAGCCATAAGTTTCTTGTATTATTAAATAAATAAATCAATTTCAATTTTAATTTTGTCAGCTTAAAATATTTATTTGTCATAAATTTTCTACTACTACTTTTATTTTAGATTCTAAATCATATTATTGACCGGAAAGACAATAACTCCTTTATTAAAATATATTAGTCTCTTCTTTTATGGTTCGTACCGTACCGAGGGAAGTGAACACTGATTCCATATATTACATGTATCAATAAAATATAATATAATATATTTAGTATAAAAGAATACTAGAGAATCTCATTTTATCATTAGGGTCGGCAAAGCGCGCGTGATACCCCTGGTGTTGCAAGCGTCCATAGGCTGCGGTAACCGCTTACCATCAGGCGGGCCGTAGGCTAGTTTGCCACCTTAGTAGTATACAAAAAATAATCTACTTATGTTCAGGATAAGGTTTTCAATAATGTTTATCTATAACATGAACACAATAAATAATAACAAAATTGTGGCTCCTAGGTTTAGACTAACAAATTTAAATAAATCATTTATTTACACTGGGGGAAACTGTGTCCGCTTTTAAAATAAAATCCCACAATCTATTACCGAGTTGAATTATGATATGTTTAAGACTCATGTGAAAAGAGTTTTGATAAATAAAGCCTATTATAAAATTTATGATTATGTAAATGATAATAATGCTTGGAGTATATAGATTCACTCTGCACAAGTGGCTCCCCGCTCCTGGTAATTGTAATAGTATAAAAATATGTATTACATGAAAGCAGTGACAAAACCAACTTGGTAGCTTTCACTCTAAAATTTGTTTAACTTTTTCAGATATGGTTTTTTGTAGGTTATGGGTGTTGGGAACTGGAACTGGAAGTGGGTATTTAAAAAATACATATTAATAATTTTAAATTCCAACATTCTAATTTTTTATTTTTTTATTTTATGCTCCAAGCATTAGGCTATGTTATTTTGTTATATTTATTTTTGTCTTTACATTTTGTTTTATATTATAATATATTTTCCAACTTTATTATGTTATCATAAGTTTACTTAGTTTACTGCAATACTGTGGTTACCTGTAATTGGGTTGACATATATGTAAGAACTACTTTGTAACGTTTTATTTATGTAATTTCATAATGTTTTAATCTGTTGGTGATCCAAATAAATAAATAAATAAACTGCAATGTCAATAAGGTAAGATTTTTATTTTATTTTATCCTGTACGGTTATATCTGGCCCATTGCAGCGAATGGTCATATCTGTAAGAATGGCGTGATCGTAGCAGTTTGTGTGTTTTCGGGGATAGTGTGTGGTGCGTATTTATAGTAAGGAGTGTTTGTGTTTATTATCAATATTAATAATTATTTAGAGGGTAAAACTTTACATAAATGAAGAATATACGAAGGAAATTATGATAATGTATATCATCAGCGTTTATTATATCATATAATATAATTTATATTGATTTTACACTGGTGATTACGAGTTATTTAAATATTAGAATAGTTGTAGTATTTCACTTTTGTCTACATTTTTGCCTGATCCTGTAAAAAATTTAATGAAACAGCTTGTAAACAATCGGACGGTCTCTCTCTCACTAGCACCCTTCTTGCTGCCGCAGTCGGATAGAATGTCTGTATATTTTGGCAAAATCACCTTAAAGAGCTCTACGTTAATGTGACCATTTCTAAATAACGATGCCTTATGAAAAATACAAAGGGCTACGTAGAAACCTCTAACATTATCCAGCTGCTCAAGGTCGCTCCCCCAAAGGTTCTCAATATAGTTTGGTGATCTGCATGTACTCTCTACGAAGCGCACCTGAAATATAAAAGTTTAATTTTATCCCACATAAATAATTAAAATCGGTTGCGAGAGCCTACAGACAAATTGAAGCCGTGGTGGCGTTATGGTTGAAGCAGCGGCCTGTCGTGTGATGGGTCCAGGTTCAAGCCCCGGCCAGTACCAATGAGTTTGTCTAAGCTTAAGTACATCATGGTTAATCACACCATGAGCTTTTAGAAAGAGAGGTTGGGCGATTTGGGATTTCCCACTTAAATTGGAGCCGCCCGACTGGGGACTGTACCTCCACCTTACAGAAGACCGCAGTGAAAAAACACTACTTGATGTAGTATTGTGTTTCTGCAGTTAGTTAGGTTGCCAGTGCTCCACGAAGATAGGCTGGGCGAGTAGTAATGCTGCTAGCACAGTGAGTCCTCATCAACATGGTTGGCAACCCGTTAGTGGTACCCCTGGTATTGCTAGCGGCTATAGGCTATATAGCTATAAAAAGCTTAGAAGATATCACCGATTCAATTTACGTGCAACCTTAAAATACTTCTACGTATCTCGTGAACCCCTAACAGACAGACAGCTAACATTTTCACAGAAAGTGCATTGCTTTGCCGCTATTAGAAAAAAAAAGTGTTGCCCTGCTAGAAGTGTGTCTTTAAGCCTTTTTTGCTGTATATTAATAATGGTAACAAGTAGAAGCTTTAAATGTTTATATAGAGTGTGAGTATATTTAAAAAAAAAAGTACAATTATTACAAACAGGAACCAGGAACCCTCGAGTCCAGCTTGACCTTTTTTTCAGTTACGTCAAAACTGATATTGTTCCTGTTTTGGTACACTTTACTTTGTGCAAAGAGGTGACTGGGAATATAAGGGCAACACGTGAGCGCAAAGACAACTAGACATTAATGTAATAAATATAGGAAAACCTCACCGCATCGCCTGCAGGACTCGCATCGCTGAGCCCAAAGGTCAGAACACAGAACACCAACAGCTTCCACATGATGATGTAAGGTACCAACTGTAGACACAAACTGGGGTAGACAAACCACTGCTGCGACTGCTGCTGGCGGAATGGACTGTTGGCCGGGTTACAGCGCTTTTATACTGGGTGTAAAAAACCGGCCAAGTGCGAGTCGAACTCGCGACCCGAGAGTTCCGTACATACTTGTAGGTAAGATTAAAAATAGACAAACTTCAAATGAGGTCATTATTCGTCGGTGACACTCAACAGCGCGATTCAGGAATATTTTTTAGGAAATTCGCATTATAAAAAAACCAATTATTTATTTACGGTTTTCAGATTTTATCCTTTACTTGTTCTGTAAGACACTGCTTCCGGCCAAATTTCATGGTTCTAGGTAAACAGGAACTACCCTGTAGGTTTTGATTCCCTTGTGAAATTGCAAAATATTGCGACATAAACGGTAATATCTTTTCTTCATATTGACTTACAGGTTTGATGATTTAACAGCCGATAGGGACCACAGACCCGGGTATTTCATATTAATTTCAATTTGATAGCTCCACGGGTTCTTAAGATAAAAATTCATGACAGACAGACAGACAGATGGACAGGCGGACAACAAAGTGATCCTATAAATGGTTCCTTTTTTCCTTTTAAGGTACGGAATCCTAAAATAAATCCAAGAGCTAGTTGGACTCGCTCACTGAGGATTCCGTAAAATAAACTAGGTTTAATGACAAACTTATCTTTGCCGTTCGATCCCTAGACACGGCTATTGCAACAACCGCAAATAATACGTTTGTAGTAGTATATTTGATGTTTTTTTTTAGAAAATATAGCATTTCAAGCGTCTGTTGCCATTAATAAGAAGAAAATAAATATGTTTTTAATATGGGAGCATTTTTATTATTAGAAGATGTTGTAACGGCAACAGAAATACATATTCCGTGCAATTTTCAACCTTCTTCCTATAACGGATCAATAGATACAACTCACTGACATACAGAAGAACGCACGGACGGACAGCGAAGTCTTAGTAATGGGGTTCCGTTGATTAATCCTTCGGGTGCGGAAAACTAAAAACCCATTTAACAACCCACGGCTGGACCGATATGCACGCAACTTTCACTAGCAGATAGCTGTTGTTATAGGGCGTAACTTAGGCTACATTTATTTCTGGAAAATATGTCACGAGTGTGGGTCCTGCCGGGCAAACATTTATGTGATTAAGAATTTAGTCTGCTTTGCGGCTTGCTTTAACTTATAGATTACTAGAAAACAGCCCCGTCTTCACACGGCCAGCGTAAACTAAATACCAACAAAACACTAACTAGTTATACATGAAAAACAACAGGGTTGGCACCCCGTTACTGATACCCCTGGTATTGCTAGCGGCTATAGGCTACGGTGACTGCTTACCATCAGGTGGGCCGAATGCTTGTGTGCCACCTTAGTGGTATAAAAAAAAAGTCATATAGCTTTACTCCGAAGTACCTACTGCGCTTCTCGACGTCGTAAATACATTCGGCACGGAACCCTACAATGATATTTTTCGCAGAAGTTGATTAAGTTTCCTTATACTGTAACATATTATAATATTAAAACACGCAAAAGAAAACCCAAGTTGATAAGGATTCTGGTTACTAACGGTCATTTGTTTATTTCGATAACATAAATATATTATAAAGGTAGGTATTATGATAGAATACCACTAAAGTGAGAACAAGCATACGGCCACTAGATGGTAAGCGATTACCGTGGCCTATGGACGCTTGCAAGACTAGGGGATAATAAGTGGATATAACACTAAGGTGGCACACAAGCATACGGCCCACCTGATGGTAAGCAGTCACCGTAGCCTATAGCCGCTAGCAATACCAGGGGTATCACTGAAGCGTTGCCAACCATATTATTGATGAGCACTCACTGGGCTAGCAGCATTACTCGTGGAGCACTGGCAACCTTACTTACTGCAGAAACACAACACTACATGGTAGCGGCTATAGGCTACGATGACTGCTTATCATCAGTTGGACCGTATGCCAGTGGTATAAAATACGTTTTAGCGTGAATGAGTAGATACGGACAACCACCACACATCCGTCTCTTTGTCGGGAGACTCTCACCACCGCATTTGATTAGGCGACTACCATCTGCACGCGACTTCGTCTGCGTTGCGCTTGGAATCCGAGAGGAACCTAACATTTTCCCGGAATAAAAAGTATTCTATTTGATAATTCTGGTTATAAAATATCTGTGATCAGCAGTTTTTGCGTGTACGAGTAAGAGTAACATATATCCATCCATATTCACAAACTAACACATTTATAATATTAGTAGGATAGTAGGATAGGATAATTATTAATATATTTTTTGTTTCAGACGCGCATCATAGAGAGTACATGCAGATCACCAAACTATGTAGAGAACCTTTGGGGGAGCGACCTGGAGCAACTGGATAATGCTAGAGATTTCTATGTAGCCCTTTGTATGCTTTATAATATTTCGCTTTTGAAAAATAATCACATCAACGAAGATTTAATCAGAACGTTGCTTCCACAATACAAATACATTATTACGGAATGTGGGAGCAAGAGGGGTACGACTGAGAGAGTGACCGTCCGTCTGTTTGCAAACTGTTTCCTTAAATCATTGTCAGAATTAGAGAAAAATGAACTGAACACTAATATACTAAAACTGTTCTAAGTACTCTATACAATATATTGTTTGTAAGTTTTCAATGTTGTAAAATTACAAACAATATATTGTATAAACCTTTTATTCATACCACTAAGGTGGCACAAGCATACGGCCCACCTGATGGTAAACAGTCACCGTAGCCGCTAGCAATACCAGGGGTATCACTAACGGGTTGCCAACCCTGTTGTTGATAAGGAGTCACTGTGCTAGCAGCATTATTACTAGCGCAGCGTATCCTCGTGGAGCACCGGCAACGTTACTTACCGCAAAAACTCAACACTACATCAAAGTCTATACATTTATTGACACAAAACAGATTAAACTATTTACAAAAACATATCTTAACCTACCTACTTATAGATAAAAGATGTGACCCAAACCGGAATCATGCGGTAGCGTAGTACATCAAAGTAGTGTGTATATGTTATTCGTGATTTGAGAGCCGCTCGACCGATACAATATTATCAACTTACCAAATATTGCTATTTTGCATCAACTCTTGTGATTGATATTAGAAATATTTGTAATACCTGTGCTTCACGTGTGTATTCAATAAAAATATTATTAAATTTATTCAACTTTTTATTAAGCACTAGGTGTTACCCGCGACTTCGTCTGAATTTGTTTAATAACAAAATATAGACATTTCCCAGGCTATAGTCTATCTCATAGCCAAATTTCATTACAATCCGTTAAGCCATTTATTCGTGAAAAGGTAACAAACAAACAGAGTTACTTTCGCATTCTGAAATATAAGTATGGATACCAGTTGGCTGGAGTTGGCTGGAGTTGGCTTAAAATTGCAAAAAGCCTGCTCTTTACATAGAAGTTAATAATTACTGTTGAATAATAGATAACATTGGTACAAAGTCACTAAAGTAAACAAATTGGACAGTTCTAAAGGTATTGCTATCCTTATTTAACCCCGCACATGAGAAAGGGATAGCAAGACTTTAAGAGCTGTCAGATTTATTAAGTTTAGTAATTTTGTACAACAAAATTGTCACTAATGTTTGTATATTAATTATCCCACATTACCATTATAGTAGGTCCTCATACTTACAATATATATAAGGCTTATGTAAATGCTGCTCAGCAAAAAAACCTATACATTACCATCTGTCTTAGTATGTACATAGCTATGTGCCCATCAAGTATTTTAGTTGGCAACTCCCTGTGAATGTAGCACATCAAAGCAATGGGAATCCGGCCAATCATCTACCCGTAAAATATGGGGTTTACGGAACAAGTCGCAAAAATGAAGGGAAATAAACAATTGTATACTCTCATTGTTGTTTCTCGAGTGATTTCCGTCAAAGGATTGATTGTGACATACTTGTGATGTCGTGCGTTGTAGAAATGTATCGTACAAAATAGTTTGGAGCATATTTGCTACTACTTGTAGTTACCTCTCCGCTCAGGTCAAAGTAAAAACGGTACATGGAACTTTGCGAATAACGAAATGACGCCGGTTAAAACTACGCCTTGTAGTACATATACACAATTACACGCACACACCTACAACGAATGCAATGAAACTACGCCTTTACCACGCACTACATTTTTACGAAACACAACACTACATCAAGTAGTGTTATTTCACTGCGGTCTTCTGTAAGGTGGAGGTACATTCCCCAGTCGGGCGGCTCCTATTTAAAATGGGAAAACCCACGGGAAATCCTAAATCGCCCTACCTCTTAGACTTAACTTTTTAAAAGCTCATGGTGTGATTAATCACTGTACTTAGCATAGAAAAACTCATTGGTACAGGCCGGGATTTGAACCGGGGCCCATCAGATGACAGGCCGTTGCTTCAACCACAAGGCTACCACTGCTTCAATTCCAACCAGTAGTTACTGAGATTCGCGCGTTTAACAAAACAAACAATAAAAACAAAAAAAACAAACAACAAACTTCAGCTTTATAATATTAGATTAATATCACGTATAAGACTTTTTTTATGTTACTCAATATTGTGAATTTTATTACCAAGCCTTCGGACATGGTGTTTTAAGACCGCAAATAAAGTCACTAAACTATCCTTAAGTCTATTTGGAGATTTACACATTCACTTCTTGCCACAGGGGTCCCCGAAGGGGTAGGCAGAGGTGCTACAACACCCACTTTCCACCGAAGATAATTTTGTGCCAACGTGACAGATGATGAGTCCGTCGCCGTCTCTTAGGCACTACATACGTCCTTGAATTTCTTCTCAGACGTATGCAGGCTTCCTCACGATGTTTTCCTTCATCGTAAAGCTCGTGGTGTGACTTATTACTGCACTTACTATAGAAAAGGTAATCGCTACAGACCGGTGGGATTGGAACTTGCGTCGCTAGAATAGCAGACAACGCTTCATACCACACGGCCACAATTGACAAGAGATTTAGATAAATTGATTAATCACTCATACATATTAATTGTTGAAATTGATAAGGAAAATATGGGTCTCCTGACTCCTGAAATTAATGATTAAAAACTCAAAACGTTCTCATGTGTTAGGTACATTTGTCTTGATGATGAATAAGCGGTGATTATTTATATTATAGTGAAAATATATTATTCATACACTTACCTTAAGATTTAAAATTTGTATATGATTATACAAACAAAATATGCCGGTAAAATAGCAATCCCCAATATATCACAGTTGACAGGAATAAAAAACCTTTCTATCCCTTTCGCATGTGTGGGGTTAAATAAGGATGACAATACTTCTTGTCCTGTCAAATTAATTTAATTATTTCGTACAACAGAATTGACCATACATTTAAAAAAATCCTAGGTCTGTGGAATTGACACCAATATCGTTGTTAACCTTAAACACTTTGTTCATGTATTGCGTAGATGTCCTGGGAATAAATTTGTATACCTAAATAGGAGCCGTGGAGGTAAAATAAAGTTATGGATGTCTGAAAACAACCGAAGCTTTTGTCTTTGAACCAACAGAATAACAATACCATCCGGAACCCATGTTTTCTGCTAAAAAGTTAAGTACTATTGTGTTAACTTTAAAACACATTAATAACCGGAGCAAGAATAATTACGACAACGTATTCGTATCGCCTTCGACTATTTTTGCATTGGAAAATGGACAGCGCTGCGCCGGTGAACAGTGGAACTAAAAATTAGTATGAAAATTTTGACATTTCGCTCGTTACGTTTTCGAATACGTCGTCAAAAATATTCTAGCTACCGGCACTGATTACTTTTTGTGTCGCCTAGAACTCCTAGAAGTCAACGCACTGAATCTTTCCGTGGTAAATATGATAACGTGTTTGAAGCACACCTGTAAAATGGACACATAAGTGTAAAGCCACTGACCTGACATCGTCCATCGATGCACATGTCTAAGCTGCCAGTACGACACCTGGTGCCGTCGGACACCCTCGCAGCCAGCACGGCTACCACCACCCTGTCTTCTTCACCAAACGAAGCCGTCTGCAACAAAAAAAGAATTTACAAAATCGGTCCACAATTAGCGAAAACATCGGTCGATGAACATAGACAAGAAAAAAATTTATTCATTAAGACGAATATAGAGCCTCCTTCTGTTTTGAAGTCGGTAAAAAAGTGAATTGAGTAAATTGGAGTGTCTGTTAGTGATGTCAAAATAACATCTACTTAAAATGCATATGAAAGTAAACACGATACATTTGTCATTACAAAACAACGATTTAAAAAAATTTGTCCGTCTGTTTGTCTGTCCGTTTATTCCAGGTATTCTCCGAAACGGTCTCCATCGATTGAACCTAACTTGCACTGGCAGATAGCTAATGTTACAAGACTACCAAAAATAACAAGGTTTCCGCGCAAGAAAAAAAGACCCATGAAGTTGTGAGCTGCCATAAATTCCACGCGAACAAAGTTGCGGGCACAACTTGTTTATTATAACAGAAATAAAGCGAGTGGGTAGCTAGCAAAACTACGGAGCAAATTTTCTAAGCTTACCGGTTCAATTTGCGGGGAATGCTGAGGCAAGCCGCGGCAGGTGAGCGCGCACGGCTCAGCATCATCTCTATGCGCCTTCCAGTAGAACAGCTCTCCACCATAGGGAGTGTTGTCATGCGCACCACACTGCTGCTCCCTCCAAACATCTTCCTCTAGAAGCGAAGAGTTGGCTCGGCAGGGCTGTTAAAAACAATACATTTATTTTAAAGAGAAGTAGGGCGATTTGGTATTCCCGTGGGTTTCCCATTTAAATTGGAGCCACCTGAGTGTACCTCTGCCTTACAGAAGACTGCAGTGAAATAACACTACTTGATGTAGTGCTGTGTTTCTGCGGTAAGTAAGGTTGCCAGTGCTCCACGAGGATACGCTGGGCTAGTAGTAATGCTGCTAGTACAGTGAGTCCTCATCAACAACATGGTTGGCAAACCGTTAGTGATACACCTGGTATTGCTAGCGGCTATAGGCTACGGTGACTGCTTACCATGGGCCGTATGCTTGTGTGCTACCTTAGTGGTATAAAAAAATACCACATAGGTAATATACGAATACGGCCCATCTGATGATCGGGTTTAAACCGTGGTGGCCTCGTGGTTCAAACCCCAGCCTGTACCAATGAGTTTTCTAAACTATACAGTGATTAATCACACCACGAGCTTAAAAAGAGAGGTAGGGCGAATTGGGATCTCCCGTGGATTTTCCCATTCAAATTGGAGCTTATAGAGCGATTAGAGTGATCACCATCGCCTATAGGCAACGATTACTGCTCTCTACAAGCCGTACGTATTCACGTTCACTCTAACATAATACGGATACTTGCAACACAAACACATTGTAGGGTAGGTAGGTAATACCAAGCAAATTGCCGTTCCAAAGATCGATACAAAAATCCACTAATACCGACGCTAAAAACCTTCACAGCACTCAAAAGGTTTTGTTCCAAAAGCGTGTACTTAAAAAAAACATCGACCCGCCATTTTGTAGGATCGCGGGCGCCACTTACACCGTAGCGAATTTGCATTCGCTGAAAAGGATACAGTCCGATCCACTTATGAGTTTAATCGGCTTCTTGAGTTCTTTGCGATCCGGGGTGTAGGGTGTTTGGGGTGGCAAGCTTAGGGTTGGGATTTTGCTTCAAAGTGGAATATTTTTTGTTCAATATGTTTATTTCAATGTGGCGACCTTACTAATCGCAGAAATACCACACTACATCAAAGTAGTGTTATTTGACTGCGGTCTTTTATAAGTGGAGGTACAGTCCCCAGTCGGGCGGCTCCGATTTTAATGAGAATCGGGAGATCCTATTTCCTTCCGGCTCCAAATGATCTCCGGTGGAAATAGGGTGTTGTAACACTTTCTCTACCTCTTCGGGGCTCTTGTGAGGGGGCGTGAAGAAATGTATACTTATACATCCTACTATCCTACTTATATATATGTGAAAGTTTGTAAGAAAGGATGTACGGATGTTTGTTGCTCAATCACGAAAAAACAGCTCAATGGATTTGTGTCAAATTTGGCACACGTATAGTTTATAACCTAGATTCATAGCATTTTTATCCCGGGAAAATGTTAGGTTCCTCTGGTATTTTAAAGCTCAAGGCGGACGAAGTCGCGGGCAGAAGCTAGTACATACGAATAGAATCGTGTTAAAGAGTGTTCAATATATTCATCCCGTGCCAACCCTAGCGCGTAAGCCCGTCTTCGAAGATCGCGTAGTGAATGACAATAAGTCACTCCCCTTTTTCGAGTGCCGGTTTTTTATCTGATTGAGGCTGTGTTTCCTCGTTCATTTATTATAGACGATTTGTTCGGTGTATCACATGATATCAATATTAGTTTGGTGGTGAAATAGGATAAAGTAGACTAAGCTAATATTTTAAGTTAATATTTTTCCCTAAGCCCCGCGGCCTGTATCAATGAGTTTTTCTAAGTACAGTGATTAATCGCACCACGAGCTTAAGAGAGTAAGGACAAAAATGAGATATCCCGTGAGCTTTCTCCTTAAAATTTGAGCCGCCAAATAATACTACTTTGGCGTAGTGTTGTGTTTCTGCTCCAGTGCTCCACGTGGATACGCTGGGCAAGGAGTAATGCTGCTAGCACAGTGAGTCCTCATCAACAACGGGGTTGGCAACGCGTAGTTATAACCCTGATATTGCAAGCGTCTATAGGCTACGGTGACTGCTTACAAAGAGGCAAAAAAATATACTGACGCAAAATTAAAATTTAATCGCATAAATTTTGCCCGGACAGGCATCGAATCCTCGACATCTAGCTTAGCAGGTACTCTAACGACTAGTCCTACGGTGTCCTTACAAAGTAAGAAGAAGGGTAAATTGTAATGAATATTTTCATCTGTGTACATTTAATTAAACTACACTATAAACTCCTGTACAGACAGACAAGAGGACCAAATGGTTCAACTTGACGGGCAACTACAATAAACAAACATACAAACAGCAAACCGAGTCGCAACATTACAATCATGCTGTCACTGCCTACGGTAATTGGTTCGGCTATTACACTGCCGAGCAAAATTATTGGGACGACACAATATATCAAATATTGTTACAAGAAATATCCTATAGTAGAAGTGTGTTTGGAATAATATAAAAGCTAAATTATTAATTTATACTATATGTATTATTATTATTTTTTCATAATAACCTATTCCTGACTATAACAAACACAAAAAAGCATAAGCGAAATCGATCTAGCCGTCCACGCGTGATGCCGTAACCAAGGGAAATACGGATTCAGTTTTATATATATCGATATAATATCGACAATTTAAAAGACACATTGCCCTGATTCATGTCCCAAACTGCACAATGGTTGAGGCCGATCCTGCTCTGACATACTGCACAATGGTTGAGGCCGATCCTGCTCTGACATACTGCACAATGGTTGAGGCCGATCTTGCTCTGACATACTGCACAATGGTTGAGGCCGATCCTGCTCTGACAAACTGCACAATGGTTGAGGCCGATCCTGTTCTGACATACTGCACAATGGTTGAGGCCGATCCTGCTCTGACATACTGCACAATGGTTGAGGCCGATCCTGCTCTGACATACTGCACAATGGTTGAGGCCGATCCTGCTCTGACATACTGTTGTCGCGCACTTTATTAAATAAATGTATATATTTGGAACAATGCCCAGTGAGCGATGTACATTGCAATACTGAGTTACAATACACTTATCACTCTACAAACCGGAAATTCTGCAAAGGGATTCCCAACAACGACTGAATTTAACTGTCATTCGACTCTGGGTCATAGCTCGGAAGCTTAGCTTTTTAAGGAGGTCTCACGTCGCTGGTCACGTTAGTTACATCCTTAGCTTACATCGTTGTTCCATCCATTTACTATGTCAAAGTGAAGTATTAGAAAAATTCTCTCTGTCATCTCTGATTACACGTCACACTGTCTTCCAATCCTCAGAATAAGGGTTGAAGCAACGGCCTGTCATCTGATTGGCCCAGGTTCAAACCCCGGCCTGTACCAATGAGTTTTTCTTAATCACACCATGAGCTTTCAAAGAGAAGTAGGGCGAGTTGGGATACGAATACCCACAGAAGGGGTATTCGCATAAAAATTGTTTGGGAACTGTACTTTCACCTTACAGAAGACCGCAGTCAAATAACACTAATTTGATGTAGTGTTCTGTTTTTGCGGTAAGTAAGGTAGCCAGTGCTCCATGAGGATTCGCTGCGCTAGTAGTAATGCTGCTGGTACAGTGAGTGGTTGCCAACCCTATGTTGCTGAGGCAACATAGGGTTGGCAACGCGTTAGTGATACCCCTGGTATTATTAGCGGCTATAGGCTACTACTACTGCTTACCATCAGATGGGCTGTATGCTTGTTTACCACCTTAGTGGTATAAAAAAGCACTGAAGACACCCTGACCTATCAGAACTCCGTTTTATAGATCCTAATGTGAGAAATTCAACCTATTATTTTTCGAAGAGAAGAGAAATGCTCTGCTTCCAAAACAATATGGCAAACAATGCTATTATAACCGAAAGCTATTAAAATCAGTACGCCGCGCGCCGGAGCGAACTATCACAAACTGTGAACTATACAACAAATACTGGGCGAGGTGGGAACTTAGCTTTTAACGTGAACTTCGTAATACGGTGTGATTAATAGTCGATATGGATTTAATCACACCGCAAGATTACATTTAACCAGTTACACATAGTAACATGATAATTTTGTTAAACATTTTCGTTATTGCTATATCATGGTTGTTACATAAAAAAGACAAAGCACTGTGTTTTTTGCCGGTTCTTCTCAGGTGGCTTTTCGTTCCGGACCGGTGGTAATTTAGACCTTCATAAGTGCGTTATAAGGACCTTAAAACAACAAATAATTTTAGATTTTGATTTAATTATATATTTATTTCACGCGAAAATGTTGGAACTTCAAACTAGGGCAAAAATAATGGTATATGACAATTATGTTACTGATAGACTAATAAATTGAGGCTATTTGGTCTAAATGGAGGTACACTCCTTTCTTGGGTCTATAGTTAAATTCAAAATCTACGCCAAGTTACGTCTTATTTACGACAGATGGCGTTATTTTGCTCATTAGAGTCTTGAAACAATTGCAAAACAACTATAGAAGTTTTGTTTCAATGTGCTCAAGTACTATAAAAATCGTTAAATAGCCTTAATCATTTGTATGTAATGTATGGAAAAAGTGACAAGATTCGAAATCTAAATAACATTATCTAACTTAATGATGAAAGAATAAGACAAATTACGCGTGGGTGTGAATGGTGAACGAAATTTCAATCAATCCAAAAGCGGGCTAACAGGCGAACTTTAAAGCGACTTGTTTTATTAAGAAGCAATTGTTTTAGTGAATAATGGTTCGACAATTTAATCAATCTTAGTTATTAGCAACATGTTACAGAAGAATATACGACGTTAGAGCGTTAGCGTGTTAGGACACGTCTGCTCCATCGACCATCGGTCCTTCCACAGACGTCACCAGCCCACTGACACTTCAGCTTGCTGATCCTACACTACGTTAGCCACTCCGCGGTCTGCACTCTGGGACACGTCTGCTCCATCGACCATCGGTCCTTCCACAGACGTCACCAGCCCACTGACACTTCAGCTTGCTGATCCTACACTACGTTAGCCACTCCGCGGTCTGCACTCTCGGACACGGCTGCTCCATCGACCATCGGTCCTTCCACAGACGTGACCAGGCCAGGCCACTGACACTTCAGCTTGCTGATACAGTACGTTAGCCAGAAGTAACAAATGTGCTAACAGCGTGTTCATATAAGAACTGACCTGCATGTTACATATCTTGTATCGGACGGGTTCCCCACGGCACCCTGCTGGGGACGAGCACGTCCGCAGCTGTCGGGACACC
Organism: Falcaria lacertinaria; assembly: GCA_951449985.1. Classification (NCBI taxonomy): domain Eukaryota; kingdom Metazoa; phylum Arthropoda; class Insecta; order Lepidoptera; family Drepanidae; genus Falcaria; species Falcaria lacertinaria. The sequence continues at coordinate 6,432,113 of OX602132.1, read as the reverse complement.
CCACCGTCACACGTTCGAGAGCAGAGGGACCATTCGCTCCACTGAGACCAGCCTCCATGTTCCTGTGATATAAACACGCCGTTAATTACTTGTTATTTTTATCTATATCTTCTATACTTAATATTATAATGAGGAAAGATTTGTATTGTTGTGTTGAATAGGCTCCGAAACTACTAGACCGATTTCAAAAATTCTTTCACCGCTAGAAAGCTACATTATCACTGAGTAGCAAAGGCTATATATTTTACTAGCTGCCCGCCCCAGCTTCGCACGGGTAGACAAAATATTTGATAAATGTCTACCCGGGTGAAGCTAGGCCGGCCGCTAGTTAACAATATTATAATATAGTAAAATTTGTAGACAAACGGTGCGAATGTCCGCGGAAGAAAAGGCTTTGGAAGGCCAAACTCAAACTTTCTAGATTATACCGCCAAAGTACTCAATGATGAAAAGGTAAAGAGTACTCAGAACCGGCGGGCATGTATGAAGAGATTGATCATTGTAAACGAAACAAATGAGATATGCAAGTCAAGAGAGAAATACGTTTAAAACGCTTGATAATTTATTCAAATCAAAATAAAAAAACGTTTTTCCATTTAGATCATAATTATTTTAATTTTTTATACGACTACGGTGGCACGCAAGCATACGGCCCACCTGATAGTAAGCAGTCACCGTAGCCTATAGCCGCTAGCAATGCCAGGGGTATCACTAACGCTTTGTCGACCCTGTTGTTGATGAGGACTCACTGTGCTAGCAGCATTACTACTAGCCCAGCATATCCTCGTGGAGCACTGGCAACCTTACTTACCGCAGAAACACAACACTATCAAAGTAGTGGTATTTCACCGCGGTATTCTGTAAGGTGGGCGGCTCCAATAAACACACGGGAGATCCCAATTCGCCCTACCTCTCTTTAAAGACTTTCGAAAGTCTACTTTACTTCATAGACACGCAGTGAATGGTATGGTACTTGAAGTTTACATAAAATTAATGTAGCAATTCCTACACAATGGTGTTGTGAATTATCAAAAGAACGATTCGGAATCAATTCACGCGCGAGCTGTTGAAACTCGCACAAGTATTGGACTATAGTAGGGGCCGAGCCCTTTTATCGAATTTTCCAACTGACGTAATTCATCTGGATGAGAGGAAAACACGGAATTATGTTGCGATGGAAAACGTGACCATTTTGTGTTATGTGTTCGTTGAAATAAATTTATATATCATGTTTTATTTTTAATTAATGGATTAAACTATTTACAAGAACATATCTTAACCTACCTACTTATAGATAAAAGATCTGACCCAAACCGGAATCATGCGGTAGCGTGCCAAGAATGCTGGCAACATTGCCACGCTGGATAGCAAAGCTGATTCTCTGAGCGAGATATGTTCCAGCACGCCTGTCACGGGAGGCCTCAACCAGCCGACGTGAGACCTCCTTGAAAAGCTGAAGAGCATCCGGGCCCCAGGGACCCAGAGTTTCAACCGCAAATGCAGAAAATACGTGCCCTGGACCAAGACATGCATATTTCCGGCGCTTGAGGCACTCCTGCTGAGCAGCAGCGATTTAATTTATATATTAAATCTTACTAATATTATAAATGTGAGTTTGTAATAATGCGTGTATGGATGGATGTATGTTCTTTGCTTAGTAACTAAAAACGGTATTGGTACACTACACAATAGTTTATAACCTGGATTAACATATAGGATACTTTTTAATTAATTTAGGTAATTAAGACCTTGATAAGTGCCTTATTAGGGCCTAAAGTGAATAAATTATTTTTGATTATAATTTTTTATCCCGGGAAAATGCTATTTACTTCTGGGATTTTAAGCTCGACGCAGACGAAGTCGCGGGCAGAAGCTAGTTATAAATACATTGGAAACACCGTTTCATTAATACAAACCAGGACTTAAAGTAACTTCAACTACAAGGTCACCACAGTTTTTGCTTCACCTAAGTAATAAACGCTGATTAAATCATAGCATACTTGCGGACAGTATTTGACCGTGTGTTTGCATGCTGTAAGCTCATTCATTGGCCGTGTGAACGCAGTATGGCAGCATAATAATTTGGCAATGGCTCGTAACGTAACATAGATTACATCTGCACTATCTTGATTAACTCCGCTTATATTTACCGAGTAGATTAACTAATGGCTATTGGCTTTTATGGATTTTGTATAATACTAGCGACCCACGCCGGCTCCGCACGGGTAGACACTTATCAAATATTTTGTCTACCCGTGCAAAGCCGGGGCGGGCAGCTAGTATAATCTATCGCCTATGTTACTCAGTGATAATGTAGCTTTCTATCGGTGAAAAAGTATTTTTGAAATCGGTCCAAAAGTTTCGGAGCCTATTCAACACAAACATACATATCTTTCCTCTTTATAATATTAGTATAGATATAGATAGAGTATAGATTGGACTAGCTTTCACTTGCGACTTCGTCAGAACGAATTGGGATAAAACTTTTTGAAATCCACATTTTTTTTATTTCCAGATTTAGTTACTTAATCCTGTTTCTCTGCTGTTGTGGAAACCCGCAAAAAACAAGCCTAGATTACCCTACGAAGTTTCTTTTTTAATATATTTTTTTCAAAATCTTTTCAACTGTTTCGGCTATCAGAGTGGACAAAGATATAGTCAGGAAAAAAAGCCACCTGAGAAGAACCGGCAAGGAACTTGTGCGCTGTCTTTTTTCATGTAACAATCATGATATGACAATAATAAAAATGTTTAACAAAAATCTTCTAGATATAATTCGACGAGACCGCCGGTCTAGTGGTTAGTTAGTACACCTGACTACTATGCTAGAGGTCGCGGGATCGATTCCCGCCGGGGCAAACATTTATGTGACAAATACGTTTGCCATGCGTCTGGGTCTTTGGTATGTAATTACAAAAAAAATATATAAATATTATATCAGCTACTGGTTCCCATAGTACAAGCTTTGCTTAGTTTGGGGCCAGATGGCGCTGGTGATAATGCCCAAGCATTTTTATTTTCATTATTATTTACAATGATCAAAATTTAAATAAAAACCAAGTCATGTTCTAAGCGTTGGCTAAGCCCAGAACATTCCCCAAATCCCATACAAAGGCTGACCGAAGCCTTACAGATTCTCCATTAGCTATTCTGGTCAGGGCTATGCAAAAACATCACGTGCCCCCAAATCTTTTCCTTATACGCTCACAACGAGACACACCAGATATTACGTACCTATATTTTGATATTAAATTTGTGCCCGCGGCTAATGCAGGCGTGAGAGTGACGTGGGACTGTATTTAAAATGTATAATGTAATTGGGTTCTGTGCCGTTAGCATGAACCTTTTCGACAACGTTTTCGTATCGCCTTCGACTATTTTGTATTGTAAAATGAACAGCGCTGCGGCGGTGAAAAGTGGAACTAAAAATTAGTATGACAATTTTGACATGTCGCGAGATACGTTTTCGAATACGTTGTCGACAACGTTCCTGCTACCGGCACTGTTTGCAATTTCGTATGGGTCTCGGAAATCGCGGTATTATCAAAAACAACTGAATCCATACGCACGCGCGCCTAACGCATGGTCGCTGATACAATCAGGGGACTAGTAATAATTAAAATTATAATAATAATGTTTATAATGCTCGGACATTATCACAGCGCCATCTGGCCCCAAACTAAGCAAAGCTTGTACTATCGGAACCAGTAGCTGATACAATACTAATATACTTTTTTTTTGTAAATACATACTTATAATACATACCAAACACCCAGACGCAAGACAAACATATTTGTCACATATATGTTTGCCCTGGCGGGAATCGAACCCACGACCTCTAGCGTAGCAGTCAGGTATACTAACCACTAGACCAGCGGTCTCGTCAAAATTTATTATTAATTTATATTCGGGAAAACTACAGCTACATAATTGGAAATACACAATTCTTATAGGCTAATATGAGTTTTTTTTTCTACACCACTAAGGTTGCACACAAGCATACCCATCTGATGGTAAGCACCGTAGCCTATAGCCGCTGGCAATACCAGCAGCGTTATCTCTAACGAGTTTCCAGCCCTGTTGTTGATGAGGACTCACTGTGCTAGCAGCATTACTAGCCCAGCGTATCCTCGTGGAGCACTGGCAATCTTACTTACCGCAGAAACCCACTACATCAAAGTAGTGTTATTTGATTGCGGTTTTCTGTAAGGTGGAGGTAAAGTTCCTAGTCGGGCGATTAATGGGAAAACCCACGGAAAATCCCACTTCGCCATACCTCTCTTTATACTTTAGATTTAGAACGATTCTTTATAGAGATTAATAACTTAGCAACCAACTACGTTTACCACAGATTAAATATTGAAATTACATATCAAATTAATTTTAAGTTTACTATGACCGTTATACAGAGCTGATACATTGCTTAAACAGTATTTTATTAGTGACTAGCGGCCCGCCCCGGCTTCGCACGGGTAGACATTGATATCAAATATTTTGTCTACCCGTGCAAAGCCGGAGCGGGCAGCTAGCCTATGTTAGCAGTGATAGCGTAGCTTTCTAACGGTGAAAGATTTTTTGAAATCGGTTCAGTAGTTTCGGAGCCTATACATTTATCTTTTGCCTATACATTTTGTATTTCTGCGGTAAGTAAGGTTGCCATTGCTTCACGAGGATACGCTGGGTTAGTAGTAATGCTGCTAGCACAGTGAGTCCTCATCAGCAACATGGTTGGCATCCCGTTAGTGATACCCCTGGTATTGCTAGCGGCTTTAGGCTACGGTGACTGCTTACCATCAAGTGGGCCGTAAGCTTGTGTGCCACCTTAGTGGTATAAAAAAATACTCATGCCCAGAATATATGACGTAATTGTATACAAGTCTGGTAGGTTATAACTTTATTTCTACTCGTTTTTATTTTTTTATTTTTTTTTGTCTTGACCTCGTCCGCATAGAACAAAATATTGAGATAATTATATTCATCGAAATAACATTTTCGATTAGCTACAACGCTACAAACCGTAGCCTACGGCGTAGCAAAGCGTAGCAAATCTGCTACGATGTTCATGGCAGAACACGGTATACATAAAAAACAAATTCTTTTCACCACAAAAAACATACTATACTTATAAAGTCACGAATCTTTTATAAATGAGCATGATACAGAATATTCTGAACTTTAAACTATTGAGCATAAAACTTAAAACTAGACCGTCAGAGTCGTAACAAGAATAAAACCAGCCAGGGCGTCACTGCAATACGGAGAAATTTACAATCAAAACGAACACTGATGTCAAAGGCTGTGCCGGGATCAATATACACACGTCAGCGGAAGAGATGTCATTTGTCATATTTTTACAAGCTTGCCGACCCTTCAAAAATCTCTTCACACCCTTCTTGAAGAACCCCATGCTGTACTGCTTTGGGAAAACCTCGGCGGGGAGTTCATTCCATAATTTGATCGTGCGGGAGAAAACTCCTTTGGAACCTTTTTTAATTAACATGCAATGTTTGTTTGTTAAAACTCTTTTCCATAAAATCTGTTTGTTTAGGTCAAATCTTGCAAGCTGAAATAGAAACACTTCCACTTATCTTACTACATTGAGATAGATGGAACGACTGGATGATGAAAGGCTGACCAAAGATATCTCGAGGTTTAGAAGAAGCAAATAGGTGTGCAAGTCTCTAGTGAAATGTCGCTCTATGCTCTTTGCCTACCACGTGAGGGACTTGCGTGATGATATGTATATTTCCTACAACGCTTATAACTTGGGACTACAGCTTTAGACACACGTATGCAAATTCCGGCTACCCCAAACGTAGTTTCGAATTGTCGACAACATTTTTACGACCACAAAACTACTACAACGCGTATTATCATGAACATAAGGTTCAAATTTATCTAGCGTAGCGCTTAAAGACCGCATTGACAACGTTATGTTTCAAAAAAATACAATGCACTTACAAACATGCTGCAACACTCTTAAAACAAAGCCGTAAGGGTTGAATTTCAACGGCGTACTATTTACATTTTACATGCTTATATTGTTTTCAGCTCTATATGGGATTGGTTCTAATTTGCGCCGACTTTGAATGGAATGGAACGGGTGCATGTAACTGTGAAATGTTCTTGTTTTAGTACTGAACATTGTCGGAGTATAATGGAAAAACATAATTAGAAATCGTTGCTATGTTTCTTAAACCTGAATGTTAATTAGGTGTATAAAATACCTAAATATAGTGGCCTCAATAGTAGAGATCTTGTCGGTGCAACTGATAGACTCCTTCCATTTTATTCCGTCCACTGCAACCGCTTGAGTTCTCTATACGCCACGAACTCGCGTGTAAATATCTTATACACTGTATCTATTCAGAGATAGAGTACACTGCACAAACTATTAAAATTCATTTTTAAAATTTGGTTATGCAGTTCCAAGGATTACACATACATTTTTTTGGCCTCTTTATAGTATTTGTGTGGATTCTACATTATAAACCGGGTTCACGTACTAGCTTTACCAAACCTCCCATCCCTTATAAGTTAAATAAATAATTTATGTAATAAACATAAAATTAAGATCTACGCAAACAAGCTGTCATGTCAGTTGAGAAAATGGTACTTAACTGTTGCCTGTTTAAAAAAATACTATAGAACAATGCGTAGTGGTGGCCTTGTGGTATGAAGCCTAGCCTGCTATCCTAGCGACAAAGTTAGAATTCCACCGGTCTGTTGGAATCAGATTTTCTAACTCAAGTGCCTGGTCACACCATGAGATTTACGGTGAAGGAAAACATCGTGAGGAAACCTGCATACGTCTGAGAAGAAATTCAAGGACGTATGTAGTGCCTAAGGACTCACCATCTGTCACGTTGGCACCAAATTATCTTCAGTCCAAAGTGGGTGTTTTAGCTCTGCCTACCTCTTCGGGGACCCTTGTGGGAAGGCGTGAAGATATCATAGACAATTAATAATGTTTCTTACCTTGCCATGGTGCGTTGCGTTGTCATGCGTCGTTTCAATTATATCTGGATCTTCGGTAGATACATCATGGCCGTGCCTGTGGCCGCAATTTCCAGGAATCTGAAACACAGAAAAGTGTTATTAGCATCGGACTTGTCCTACTTGTCGCTAAACACACAATAACACTACCCTTGTAGTGTTGTGTTCCTGCGGTGAGTATGATCACCAACGCTCAATTATTGTTATATTTTGCTGCCATTGCAATTATTCCTACTATAGACAAGGCTGACAGCACGTGTTGCCATAAATAGTAGCCATTTAATGTATTGACAAGTATTTTAATCTTCATACAAATAAATACAATTATCATTTTGGAATGTAGGTCAATAAAGAGTTAATCAAATGAATACCCTTAATTTAACTGTAAACATTATTTCAACCAATTACCTCGTAACTTTCAACTAAAGGCGATTTATTCAGTTTTATTAATTCCATAATGCATTCGCTCCGGGCGAATATAGTTCAGTGGAAATATTGAATTAAGTTTTCCGTCCGGACTATTTGTACATCGATACGAAAATATCGATGCAACTCTATTCAACGGAGCGTGTGCATAATCGGTTGATTCGATTCAGACGATATCGAATGACACATTCGTTTAACTTGGCGAATACGATCGCAATTCCAATAATAGGTAATGAAATTATTTCTTCAATATTTTTGTGGGGAACGAAATTTGAATTTATATTGAACGCTTAGATACAGACTTCGGTATCTTCACGGTATACTCAAACTTTTTTCAAACTTATAGTCTTTGAATCACTGTCATTCGAACCAAATTAAATTATGTTCGCAATAGCATGACAGATAACGTGTTCTTTTTATACCACGGCACACAAGCATACGGCCCACCTGATGGTAAGCAGTCACCGTGGCCTGTAGCCGCTAGCAATACTAGGGGTATCACTAACAAGTTGCCAACTATGTTGTTGGTGAGGACTCACTGTGCTAGCAGCATTACTACTAGCGCAGCGTATTCTTGTGGAGCACTGGCAACCTTACTCACCGTAGAAACACAACACTACATCAAGTAGTGTTATTTGACTGCGATCTTCTGTACGGTGCAGTCCCCAGTCGGGCGGCTCCAATTTTAAGATAAAAAGCCCACGGGTGACCCCATTTCGCCCTAAATTTCTTTTTTTAAGCTCAACGTGTGAATAATCACTGTATTTGTGCTAAGAAAAACTCATCTCATTGGTACAGGTCAGGGTTTGATTTTGGGCCCATCAAATGACAGGCCGTTATAACAACAAGAAGGCCTCCACGGCTTAAGACCTTAGCCTTCCACGGCTTCTTCTTCCGTTCACAATCGCATTGTATATATATTTAGTCTTTCATCACTGTTATCTCTATATATAAAAATGAATCCCTATTCCCCTTGGTCACGGCATCACGCGTGAACGGCTGGACCGATTTCGCTAATTCTTTTATATTTGTGTTTGCTATTGTCAGGAGAAGGTTCTTATGATAATAAAATTTGAAAAAAGAAAAGGTATATTTTTAATACCGGGATAAACTAAAGGACTTTTTTGCTATGGTGTTAGCTAAGATAGGACAACGTCTGTCGGGACAGCTGGCTTATAAATAAATGCTAGTAATAGCTATACAAAATGTTACACAAGACAGGAGTAATAAATCCAGCGATCAGCCGCAGCAAACAGGGGTTCAGTTAAAATAAGGGATGGTAGGGCGCCTATAAGTAGGGCTCGTTGCCTAATGTGCCGTGAAATGCCCAGTGGCTCGCATAATACGCGGACAGCACAGCTTAGATGCCGCCTACATGATCTAAGAAAGTCCATTTTTAAATTTTAAGCCAGAAAGAAAGAAAAATATGTATTATTAAGCTCTTATTTTCTTTAAATTGTCCCGGTGTCTGTAAGGAAATCTTGAACCGATTGAGCTGAACTTTGACATACACGGTTCCCCTGACAATGCACGACTAAGCTTTTATTAACTTTCAATTGTCCCGTTGTGTGTAATCAAATCTTGAACCGATTGAGCTGAATTTTGACGTACACGATTCCCCTGACAATACACGACTACCTAATACCGCCATTTTTTATCCAAATATGGCGGACGTCACAAAATATATAGCACTAAGATGGCACACAAGCATACGGCCCACCTGATGGTAAGCAGTCACCGTAGCCTATAGCCGCTAGCAATACCAAGGGTATCAATACGGGGTGCCAACCATGTTGCTGATGAGGACTCACTGTGCTAGCAGCAATACTACTAGCCCAGCGTGTCCTCGTGGAGCACTGGCAACCTTACTTACCGCAGAAACACAGCACTTCATCAAGTAGTGTTATTTCACTGCGGTCTTCTGTAAGGCGGAGGTACAGTCCCCAGTCGGGCGGCACCAATTTAAAAGGGAGAACCCACGGGAAATCCTAAATAGCCCTACCTCTCTTCAACTGTTTACTGTGCCACTTGTTTAAATTTGCCAAAGAACTCATTTTTTTACACGTTGGGTCAGTTTCACTGTTGACGCTGTATCTAACTACGCTGTGGAAAACCGACTGCCATCCGATGCACGAAGTTCGATAAGATAGAAAACTGATAACAGCCAGCCCGTATAATACTTGCCGTGATAAGGGCGGTTGAAGGGACTGGGCCCTCGGAAACTTGCTGAGATTGCCTTATCAAAGATTTTGCCTGTAAAATATATTCAAAATATTGGCTGACCATCTGAACGGAATAAACTTAAGTAGCATCTGCCGTTTGTAAACTTAGATCTTTTAAACTACCCAACGGATTTTGATGCGGTTTTCACTAATTGAAAGAGTGTTTCCTGAGGAAGGTTAATGTTATTTTGGTTTCATACAGTACATGGATATTATTGTAGTGAAAATGCGTCCCGCGAGATGCACACGTGCGTAGCCGGGGCGGGTCGCTAGTTTTTGTATAAATATTTATATTAAAATTCTTACATTTACATACATATCATCACGTCCGATTTGCGGCATTTCTAACATATACGAACATTTTACCACACCAACTTAGGTAGGCAGCTCTCTGCCTACTGCGAAAGGGACTTATAGTGCGCTATTTCTATCTTGCTTTCACACCATCACACCCGTGCTATTTCTATCTTGCTTACACACCCGTTTTGCATCTTCTATTTGCATCAATATCTGAATACATTCCCACCGCTATCGAGTACTCTATACCTGCCACCATTTACTTCAACACAATATCCAACACCTTAAAGCATTGTAATGAAAACAAACAAAACGTGGTATAATTAATACGACACAGTGAGCACACGCCTGACGTCAAAGTGAATACGTACTGTTGCGCGTTGCTAATAGCATCGAGCAGGCGCTTTTGTTCGAAAAGCTTTGTTTCAGTTCACCGATATAATTAGATTGCTAAATTCTGCGTGGATAAATTTCTCTCTAACTTTAACTCTGCAGGCTTAGCTATATTTACTATCTATAATCGTTAACGCTATAGAAAACGAAGGTTTTTTTATATATGGGAGTTAAAAAAAATTACGTTATGTCACGTGGTCAAGTTTTTAATTTCCAAAGCTACATTTCTATTAATATTTTATAGAATACGTAATATATTATAATTTGCTTTTAAATTTAAGCGGAAAAACCAAATTCTATAAATATGGATTTTCCGCAAAGTAACTCCTAAATCTATTTAATATTGCACACCTCTTTTGCTTCTTTTACTACTACAGTCTATATATCTCTATCCTATATCATATCTCTGTCTCAGAATATGGAATAAGGAATTGCTCAAGTCCTATCTATCTATTTGTTAAGAATGGTGTTTTGTGGAGAACTTTTAGTTCTCCTGATTAATGAATACTTCTATTAATGGACTTAAACTATTCCAGTAGAATATCCAAAGTCAGCAGAGAATACATACGTATTTTTAGGAAGTTGTAATTGTAAGTGCCGTTATGAAATTTTCATATCATATTTATTTTATACTAGCCGTTATCCTCGACTTACTCCGCTTTTGTTTATGGAAAAAAAAAGTCATTCCCTAGGACATAATCTATTTCCTTATCAAATTTTATTACGACCCGTTCAGCCGTTTAGTCCTAAAATGGTAGCAAACAAACAATGAGAGTTACTTTCGCATTTATAATATTAGTTTATAGTATGGATTAAATTCTCTCGTCTCTTTATCGTATAAAATAAAGGCAAAAAGAGACAACAAACTTCTAATCGTAAAAGGAATCCCTATACTTCAGAGTAGATAATATACTACTAATAGTTACTGTTAAGCGGGAGAAAACACTCGTGTGTGTGCCACACCTAGGTGTTGACCTGCACACATTGTCAAACTATCTCCATCACTTTCAGCAGCACGCGGCACCTTCTACATTAGTTCCTCCCTCTATGCCCTTACGAACTTCCAGCAATTCAATGTATTCCTTCTCTCCCTACCACGAATTCAATAGATCAATAGCAACCGCCTTTTTCCACCTGTTTTCCACACATACATATAATTGGCCAGTAACATTCCAAGAGAATACAACCGCTGGTAACCTTGGTAACAGAACATAGCAACGGCTGTTTAATCAATTGCACCCATTTTTATCTCTAACTGCGTCAAGATTTACATTCTGTTGCGAAAATGGTGATTTTTCTAGTCAAACGAGGTGATGAGAACCAATTTCTTTACGAGACCGACGTGGACAAGCCTGTGGATGAGGTGACTAAGGACATAGTAGCTATCTTCAATGGCAGACTGAAGGTGACCAGGATTTGCTATGAGATGGATGAGCTGCAAAAACATGGGACTTTTCTGCCAACTGAAATGCAAGGACTTACTGATGAGCAGGTGTGAAGTAGTTTTTTTTATACCACTAAGGTGGCACAAGCATACGGCCCACCTGATGGTGAGCAGTCACCGTAGCCTATAGCCGCTAGCAACACCAGGGATATTACTAACGTGTTGCCAACCCTGTTGTTAATGAGGACTCACTAAGCGTTACTAGTAGCGCAGCGTATCCTCGTGGAGCCCTGGCAACTTTACTTACCGCAGAAACTGCGGTAAGTAAAGTCTGCTGTGTTAATCTGATCCTGGTTATCCTCAGATTAAGGAGCTTAAACTAGAAGACCCTTGGGCTAAGCGTTGTGCTCCCCAAGGCTACGTGTTCCAAAAGGATGACATGGGCCGAAGATGTGGCTTTGCACCACCACCCAACCTGCAAGAGGTCTTGAAGAAAGCTGCTGAAGATGCCAAGGAGTTTATTAGCAAGAAACATGTGAGTATGATAACAATATTCCGGATTATATTTCAGCTGAATATCTTAGACGATAGAACGACAAACACAACTGTTTATGGCAGTAAAAATAAGCCACGGCAGGGATCAAACCCGCAGCACTTAAAAACACCAACCGTGTTAACGTATCTCAAATTTTGTATAGTCGGTACTTGGCATTTATTATCTACATGAACACACGAACACACATACACACAAGCACAAACACGCGCTTCACGCACAATACTACCATGTTTCCCTTGTTTTTTATTATTGTTTTCCTGATTCTTAACCATGCACTAATACAGTATGTAAATATGAAGAGCAGGGCTTCCTAACACAGGCATTCCAAGCTTAAAAGGAGACCCTAGTCACCAGATTAAGGAACATCTTGGTTACCGAATAAACTTATTATTATTATTATCTACATGATTTCAGGTTGACCTTCGCAAATGCCTAACTCAAAAAGATGTAGCTCGGGCGATGGAAGAGCTGCTAGGGGCTACAAAGATAGTGTTCCCTGCTGGTCTACCACCTCATGACCCAGTGCGTATGGAACTGGATAACGTGGAAGATCTTTCTGGAACTCAGGCATCCACAGAGGTCATCGACCCATCCAGGGCTTGCTTGTGGGCTTGTGGGAAGAAGTTTATCAGTGGGAACAAGCTGAGTGATCATTTGGGTGAGTTAGATATTTAATTCTATTTAGGGAAGACACATTTTTCGTGTACCATAAGGCTGCAGATTAGGACAAAGAACTCCAAGAGCCGCGTGAACTAATATTTCGTGTATGATATATGAAATTTCTTTTTTATATCCTACTTAGATGGCAAACAAGTATATGGCTTGCCTGCTGGTAATTGATTGTCGTTTGCAATACCAGGAGTATCGTTCGCGCGTTGCTCACCCTACAAAAAACACTTGAAATTTTTCTTGAAGAATCCCATGCATATAGTATTGTACTCCCTTGGGTTTCGATGTAGGTGTTAGTTGATTTATCATCTGTTTAATCTAAAAACAATTACATATATTTGTCATAAAGACCATTGGTTTGCTGAATATCATTGTTCCCAGAAAGTTGATCACATCAATGTAAAATACTCTAACATTTAAGAGGTAGCTGTGAGTGATACAGTTATCCCTTTCTATCTTCAGGCAAAAACAACAAATGCAAGGTGACAATAAAACTTTGCTCAGCTAACGAAGGTGCTCCGGGTCGAGAGCCGATCATGTCCGAAGATGAACGCAAACAGCTGATGCTCCACGCTTACAGAAAACAGGAGGAATGGAAGAAACTCGAACAAGACGAGGATGACAATTATCTGGACTCCAAGTGGGCTGATGGACAGAACCTGAAGAGACAGTTCCATGGAATGAATAACATCTCTTGGAAGGCTGCTTCTATGAGACCCAATTAGATTTGTGATAGTCATCACTCACTCTACCCGGTGTAATGCACTTGTTACTCTGGAAATAAGCAACTTTGGCTTCGTGTTTTATTCAATCCGTCAGTAGTGTTAGATGCTTAAAAGGTCTGTTGGTTATTGTGTGCATAGGGGACAAGTCTCTCTGCCGCCAGCACAGCGCTTCCTCAAGGAGCTCTGGTGACCTTACTCACCGCAGGAACACAACACTACAAGGGTAGTGTTATTGTGTGCATAGGGGACAAGTCTCTCTGCCGCCAGCACAGCGCTTCCTCAAGGAGCTCTGGTGACCTTACTCACCGCAGGAACACAACACTACAAGGGTAGTGTTATTGTGTGCATAGGGGACAAGTCTCTCTGCCGCCAGCACAGCGCTTCCTCAAGGAGCTCTGGCGACCTTACTCACCGCAGGAACATAGCACTACAAGGGTAGTGTTATTGTGTGCATAGGGGACAAGTCTCTCTGCCGCCAGCACAGCGCTTCCTCAAGGAGCTCTGGCGACCTTACTCACCGCAGGAACACTACACTACAAGGGTAGTGTTATTGTGTGCATAGGGGACAAGTCTCTCTGCTGCCAGCACAGCGCTTCCTCAAGGAGCTCTGGCGACCTTACTCACCGCAGGAACACAACACTACAAGGGTAGTGTTATTGTGTGCATAGGGGACAAGTCTCTCTGCCGCCAGCACAGCGCTTCCTCAAGGAGCTCCTTACTCATCATTAGTTTTTGTAGAACAGTACATTTTATTTCAACTGAATCACTGTGCATTATCGTGACTAACAATTTACAATACAGGTATGAGACCATTATGAATTAAATCTAAATACATTTACGGTACCTAAACGTAGTTATTTTGGGCAAACGATCCCATTTAAAGTCGTTATAGGTTAATTAGTTTAGCGTAATTTGAAATTATGTTCAATAATGTGTTGTTATATTTATAATGTAATGTCGGTTATATAATTGTAGCTTTTGACTATTATATGATTGATCACATATAATTATGTTTTTTATATATACAATCTTATGGTTTTAGATTCCTTCAAGGTCACCCAAAACTTTGACTATAGCTTTAGATAACGCTAGTCTCACTTTTGTAGGATATTTTCAAAGAGAATTGAAGACAATTGTGATATTACTTTACATACACCCGTGTGTAGGCTGGCTAACTGTCATTCTTCATGCTAAGGAAGCTTTTATCATTGGTGCAGATCCGCCTCGATCCGTCATATTTCAGCCACGGTTACACGTGACCTTTGTCACGCGAATTTGCGGTTAAAAATATATAATCGTTAGGAGTTTTATAAGATTTCATCAGAGTATATTATATGTTTAAGCCTTCTCAATAGATCTTCGAAAGGGTAGGCTGATCGCAGCAAACGATCGAGACCTAAGGTCAAGAATTTTTTTTTAAGAGGCGTACCAATCCACGAGAACCCTTCAATGGTTTTTGTGAATCAAAGGATTGGGTAACTGGTATTAGTAGCCTAGAGGTGAGCGTCGTGCTTACCATCAAGCGACTTGCATGATGGTCTGACATCTTATATTGAAAAATATTTATTCCCTAACGGCTCAAAGGATACCCATACGTATGTATATCCTTCGACTTTCTATGCAGTTATCCATAATGATTTCTTTTGTCAGATAAAAAACGTATTTATATTCAGTAATTAAGCTTATATTTTTTACCACTAATGTGGGCAATCAAGTACAGCCCCCCTGATAAATGGTAAGTGGTTACCGTCTTTGACCGCTAGGAACACAAGGGTATCACTCGCGCGTTGCCGACCCTGCAAATATCTTTTCACACCCTTCTTGAAGAATACCATTCTATACTTCTTTAGGAAAATCACGGCTCACACAGTATAACCACAACCAGTCACAACGCAAACCAATCAAATTAACTTCTAATATTTTCGCTTAAATTGTCAAGCTTTAAATGAACACTCATTACCGGTGCACGACAAACCGGATATATCCGGAGCATCAGCCAGATGTAACCGGTTTGTATCGGATATAGACCGGATGCACCGGGTTTGTAGGGAAATTATAATTTGAGATTATTGTGATTCGTGACTCATTGTTATGGTATGAATTGAAATTAGTGAGAGGGGTGTGAACAGATTTCTGAAGGGTCGGTTACGGTAACTGCTTAACATCAGGCAGGCCGTATGCTTGTTCGCCGATTGCTGGTATAAAAAAATGTAAATTAAAAATAGCAGAATTAAATTTAATTAAAAATAGCAGAATTAAATTAAATTAAAAATAGCAGAATTAAATTTAATTAAAATAGCAAAATTAAATTTAGTTACTAAACTAATTTCAAAAAGTTTCAAATTGGAAATTGGTTTCAATGTGGAATTCGGTATAAAAATATAGACAGCTTCTGTTTATTTATAAATTAATTAGGCCCACCTAGGCGGTTTTAATATAGCACTAAGGTGGCAAACAAGTAGAAATACCATCGATAAGCAGGTTACCATTAGAGACTGGCCAATTGCCCGTAAATTTCGGAATATCGAGTTTTTTACAAAGTATCTTCCAAATCTAAATTATTTATTTATTTATTTAATACTTTATTGTACAACACCAAGGAATACAATACAAGAATACAGTGTGACATAGTATAGTACAAATGGCGGCCTTATCACACTCGGCGATCTCTTCCAGGCAACCGTGGGATGGAATGGATTTAGGATACATCTTAACGGGCAGTTGGTGATGTAACTAATAAGGCTTAAAACAAGAAACAATATAATACTAATTGGTATTTAAAAGAAATACATAATAAATATTTATAAGTACATATTATACGCATACATAAAACAACAGGATATCATAGAATATAAGAATGGTACCACGCAAAACAGGATAATTTTCTTGAATCTGCTCAATCAGCTAGTTAAGTAATTGTCTTTAAGGAGCTTTTTGAATGCTTGCAAAGTTTTAGCCTGTCTAATGAATAGTGGCAATCCATTCCACAGGCGGACAGCCTGCACTGAGAAGGATTTGTCCATGAATCTTGTGGAATGGATCGGTGTCCGTAGCTTTAAGTCTTCCGATGACCTCAACCGTAAAGAATGTGTGGCATGAAGGTATTCGAACCGCTCTTTCAAATAAGAAGGGGAAGAAGGAGAGAAAAGTATATTATAGAGTAATGAAAGAATATGAGTATTCCGACGAAGCCGGATTGGTAACCACTTGAGCTTAGTACGAAATTCTGACACTCGATCATATTTGCGCAAGCCAAATATGAATCTTATACAAAAATTTTGGAGACGCTCAGGCTTATTAAGTTGGTTTTCAGTTAAATCTAGATAGCTGGCATCTGCATAGTCAAGGATTGGAAGGAGGGATTGGACAAGCGCAGTTTTCGTAGAAATTGGTAAAAGGTTACGTAGTCTTCGCATGCAACCGGCTGCAGCAAAGATTTTGCGGCTGAGTTCCTGCAGGTGTGGATCCCACGAAAATTTCTTATCTATGACAATACCCAAGTTTTTGACTTTGTCGTCAAAAGGAGTAACGGATCCATCGCAAAAAACTTGGGGAAGTCTCGGCCATTCGATTTTACTGCTAATTCTGGGACTGCCAACCACTATCGCCTGAGTTTTTTTAGGGTTCACAATAAGTCCGTGTGCCCTGCTCCAGTCACAGATAGTGGACAGATCTTTGTTAATGGAGTTGATTGCATCTGTCAAGCCATCTATTGGTACCTGTGTATATATTTGAAGATCATCTGCATAAAGGTGGTAGGAAGAAAGAAGTTTATCAGAGATGGAGTTTATGAAAATAGCGAAGAGTAAAGGAGATAGAACGCCGCCCTGTGGTACGCCAGCAGAAGTATTGCACCATGACGAGGATTTATCCTCGATACAGATCCGCTGCCGACGACCATACAGGTAACTATGAAACCAATCAATCGCACCAGGAGATACATTAAGAGAGCACAATATGGCAAGCATGACGTCAAAGTCGACTGTGTTAAATGCATTACTAAAATCCAGTAATGCAAGAACTGTCACCTTACCGTCTTCAATGCCTGACCTTGTCGTCCGTAATATGAACCAGGGCTGTGGTTGTACTATGACCGGGTCGGAAACCGGATTGGAATGGATTTAGGAGACAGTTTATGGCAAGGAATGTACTAAGTTGGTGATGGACAAGGCGTTCGAGGACTTTAGAGAGGAATGGTAAAATAAAAATGGGGCGGTATTCGGAAAAGGATATGGGATCACACTTTTTTGGTACTGGAGTTATCTTTGCTTCTTTCCATGCAGATGGAAAATTGCCTGAGGATAAAAAGAAATTAAGAATGTGGCAGATGATAGGTAGGATTTCATCAAGGATGGGAAGGATCATATTACGGCTGACGCAGTCGCTACCCACAGCGTTGGAAGTGATCGACATTATGCCCTTCTTAACGTCACCGGTGCTAAATTGATTGAAAGTGAAAGGAGAACAGTTTGGATTAGGTATAGAAGAAATAGATTTTAATGTGGTTGCTTTGGTATGTTTATCAAATTTAGAAGGTGTTGTGAAGTGTTTATTTAGTTCATCAATATTTAAATTACTAGGAATTGAGTTTTGGCGAGAATTACCAATCCCCATAGATCTTAAAAATTTCCAAACTTTAGTTGGATCCCCATTTTCTACTGAAGAATGGATATGTCGGCGTTGAGCATTCCTACACACCTTACTGCAGTGATTTCTAATTGCAACAAATTTATCCCAGTTTGTATCGTTTGGCCGAGACTTATATCGCGACTTAGCTAAAGCTTTTTTAGTAAGTTTACTTTTCAATTCGTCTGTGAGCCAAGGAGAAGGCTTATGCTTCATTCTTATAGCTCGAATTGGCGCGTGCTTATCATATAGGTTAGTCAATGTTTCATTGAAAATAGTAACCTGCTCATCTATATTGTCGGAATTGAACAATAAGGTCCAGTCTATGTTTGCAGCATCCTCACAGAGATTTCGAATATTCATATCACGAAAATTTTGCTGCATAAGGATTTTAGATTTTGCATTTGGTGGTCGAACTTTATAGGTTAAGAAAAGAAGGTCATGGTGAGAGAAGGCATCAGCCGAATGTTGGCCATGTTTGACTACATGGTCAACAGAGGAAACGAAAATAAGGTCAAGAAGGGAAGGGTTACAGTTTGGTAAGTGATGGGTTGAATTCAGAGGAAGGATAGACATATTGTTTGATTGTACAAGGGAACGAAGAGAAGAGGAGCGTGAGTCATTTTTTAGAAGACAAGTGTTAAAGTCACCCATAAGTATAGTGTGACTGTACGAGGGAGTGAGTTGTTCTAGAAGATTATCTAAGGATGAAAAACAGTCAACTCGTAGTGAAGGACAGTAATAGACACCAATAAGAATTTTAGTGTAGTTAAGTACCACTTCTAAGAAAAGATGCTCACCAGCGTCTGCCAGTGGGGGCTGTGGAGACATACTGACAATGGAATAAGGAATATGATCTCGGAGATAAATGGCAACACCGCCACCACCGCCAGACGTGCGATCATTTCTTATAAGGTGGTAACCAGTAAGAGAATACGAGATAGTTGGAAGACAAGGTTTCAACCAGGACTCAGATACTAGTATTGCATGAATATTCGTACAGTCAAAACTAGCCAGCATATCAGGGAAATGGGCCGGAATACTCTGAGCGTTTATATGAACCACATAATATTCTTGTGAGCATCGGAAAACTGGGACGATAACGTCTCTGCGAGCGATGGGATGCTTTTAAAACTGTCATCCGTACTACTAATAGATAAATAGTCATTTGAATCAGTATCGCTACTAGATTCGATATTTGTCATACCAAACTAGATACTAAGAAATATTTAATATTAATAATAGTAAAATACCAAATTAATAATAATAAATAGATTACTAAAATATAATTGATATACTAAAGATCAAATATATATATATATATATATTTATATTATATATATATAATTACAGATAAAATAAGTAATTTCAAACTATCAAACTATGTATGTTACTAGTTCAAAACATCTGCCGGTTGAGTGTTTACATATCATTCAATTATTTTATAAAAACACATGGAGGTATGGACGAAAACAAAACGGAAGCGATCTCACCACCACACAAAAGTTTGTTGACACAGGAAATATTCAATTATCATTAAAATCACATAGATACATCACGCCAAGTCCCTTTCAGGGTAGGCAGCTTTGTCGCAGCTTGCGTGAGAAGGGTTTCGACATGTGTTGGGGGCCCAAATGAAGAGAGGTATGGCGAATTGGGATCGACCGTGGGTTTTCCCATTAAAATGGAGCCGCCCGAATGTGGACTGTAGACTACCTTACAGAAGACCGCAGTGAAATAACACTACTTTGCTGTAGTGTTGTGTTTCTGCGGTGGGTAAGGTTGCCAGTGCTCCACGAGGATACGCCGCGCGAGTAAGAAATACTGCTTTCACAATGAGTACTCAATAACAGGGCTGGCAACTCGTTAGTGATATCTCTGGTATTGTTAGCGGCTAAAGGCTACGGTGACTGCTTACCAACAGGTGGATGTTTGTCACCTCAGAGTTATAAAGGAAAAGAAGGGTAATTATTATTTCCTCGGTAAGTAAAAGTTTCATTGAAATAATGGATAACAGTTTACGAATTATTGCCTATACACATTCGGGGCCCCGTATCATTGTTACGACAGACACGAATAGCTACTAGGTCCCCGGTAAGCGGATAGATTAAAAACACCGCAGATTTTAAATACTTCATTGTTGAGTCTTATTAAATTTAAGAGAGGTAGGGCGATTTGGGATTTTCCCGTGGGTTATCCCATTTAAATTGGATCCGCCCGACTGGGGACTGTTCCTCCGCCTTACAGAAGACCGCAGTGAAATAACACTACTTGAAGTGGTGTTGTGTTTCTGCGATAAGTAAGGTTGCCAGTGATCCACGAGGATACGCTGGGCTAGTAGTATTGCTGTTAGCACAGTGAGTCCTCATCAGCAACATGGTTGGCACCCCGTAGTGATACCCCTGGTATTGCTAGCGGCTATTGGCTACGGTGACTGCTTACCATCAGGTGGGCCGTATGATTATGTGCCACCTTAGTGGCATAAAAAAAAAAAAACTTTACTAATAAATATAGAAAATTCTATTCTAGGAGAGGAAAAAGAAAACAAGAATTGATAGTGAGTACTTTTAATCCCAGAGATACGGAATCTTAATCAAGCCCGCAGACGTGCTTTCTTATTAAAAGCGTTTTGCATTGTATTTTTCTGAAAAGTATTTAAGTGAATTGCAGTTGAGACTAAGATAATCCGGAGAAATCACTTATTTCCCCTAACATCACTTCTTTTTCATACCACTAGGTGGCACAACAAGCATACGGCCCACCTGATGGTAAGCAGTCACCGTAGCCTATAGCCGCTAGCAATACCAGGGGTACCACTAACGGGTTGCCAACCATGTTGTTGATGAGGACTCACTGTACTAGCAGCATTACTACTATCGCAGCGTATCCTCGTGGACTACTTTCCGCAAAAACAACAGTACATCAAGGTAGTATTATTTGACTGCGGGTTTCTGTAAGGTGGAGGTACAGTCCCCAGCCGGGCGGCTCCAATTTAAATGGGAAATCCCACGGGAGAACCCAATTCGCCATACGTCTCCAAATAAGTCACTGACTAAGTCACCCTTTCGGGGTAGGCAAAGTATAGAGCGCCATTTCACACTTGACCTGCACACCTCTTTCGCTTCTTCCACATTCATCAATCTTTTCATACATGCCCGCCAGTGCCGTTTCTTTACCATTCCACCATTGAATACTTCAATTTGATGTGGACAGTTAGACCATGGCTTTCTGCAGCTGCTTATTTCACACATTTGCATATTTGAAATCCTTTATTTATGTATGTACGTAGAGAAATTGAATATTAGGCCTTGCTTCCAAATTCTGAACATAATAATTATATGATAGTTGGTGACGGTACGTGATCTCGCAAGCGTGCCAGATATACTGTGGCGCATTGGTTTAGACAAGCTGCTTGCCTGGTCAACAGGACTGACTGAATTAGTGACAATGCTTAGCCATGTTTAGTATCTACAATCGTTAAAGTTATAGAAAACGAAGGAAATTTATTGGGCATTAAAAACTCTTTACGTTATGTCACGTGGTCAAGTTGTAATTTCCCATATATTTCTTTCTTTTTCTGTAGTGTAACGATTATACATAGTAAACATACCAGTCTTCTCGCGAATTAATAGTCCTTACAAAAAATTACATGAACTTATTAATCATCTTCCGAGTCTCGATAGGTTGTAATTTTTTACAAATATTGTTGTGAAAATTTTATACCAGTTTTGGCCTTTAAAAAGCCCTATTTTGTATGATTTATGTATGAACTTTGATGGGAAATAGCTTCGAGGCAGGCCTAACAAAACATAGAACTGTATAAAAAGGTTTATCTTTTTTTCCCGTATTTGGGCCATAAGAATAAATAATAACATATATATTCTTATGGTTGGTGTAAGGTATTTACATTTTTTTTCTGCTTCTATTAGTCTAGTAATATTTTCCTAGTCAAGTGTCAAGTAAGTAAGCGTTGTAAACGCAGCACCACCTCAGTTATTGCCATCACGTGCGGCCTGCTTACAGCAGATTTTTCCCGGCGGTCGCCGATTGTGAGATATTGATAATATCGCCTGACCCCCGTTCAGACAATTGAGTTTGCGAGCTCGAGGAAACATTGCCAATTTATATATTATCGAGCCAATTGATCCTAATGCAGTTACATTACGGACAGACTCCACTTAGTACCAGTGTGAGTGAAGCGAAGTGTCACTGGTTGAGCAAAAGGATTTTGCATTGTTTACCACCGCACCTTTCCCCACCGGCTGGGAATACAGCCCCTGATATTGGAACCGAAATGGTCTCGCACAGCGTAGTTTTTTTTTATTCCACTAAGGTGGCACACAAGCATACGGCCCACCTGATGGTAAGCAATCACCGTAGACTATAGCCGCTAGCAATACCGGGGTATCACTAACGGGTAGCCAACCATGTTGCTGATGAGGACTCACTGTGCTATCAGCATTACTACTAGCCCAGCGTATCCTTCATCAAGTAGTGTTATTGACTGCGGTCTTCTGTAAGGTGGAGGTACAGTCCCCAGTCGGGCGGCTCCAATTTAAATGGGAAACCCTTCGGGAAATACCAAATCGCCCTACCTCTCTTTAAAAGAAGAAGCTCTGGTTGCAAAGAAGATTCCTCCTGAGGACAATCAAATTGTGGAATGAACTCCCCGCCGCGGTTTTCCCAAAGGAGTACAGCATGGGGTTCTTCAAGAAGGGTGTGAAGAGATTTCTGCAGGGTCGGCAACCCGCGAGTGATACTCCTGGTGCTGCAAGCGTCCATACTACGGTGACCGTTTAACATCAGGCATTCAAGCGAGCCGTATTGTTTGCCACCATAGTGGGATAAAAAAATTTGAGCCACTATTTTTGATGTGTTACATTTTCATCTCATTTTTCAGCAATGTGTGGGAGTGATTGCGCTAAATTTCCGCATGTATGGTAGGGAGACATTTTACATTACATGCTCTGTCTGTCAACTGTATTATAGTTTTTATTTTTACAAACTCAAATCAAATAAAAAAGGTTTAGCACACTTATACACAATTATATGCACACACCTAAGGAAAACAATGAAACTAGGTTTTGCCCACGCACAATATGTTAAAAAACCGGCGTCTCTTTGTTGTTTGCAAAGTTCCATCAATCTTTGTTATTTGATCTGGAGGTTACGAATCTATTGAAAATTCATGGCTACTTGACGATACTGAAGAACTGTGCCGGTAGCATTGGAACATTGTCGACAACGTTTTCGTATCGCCTTCGACTATTTTTGTATTGAAAAATGAACAGCGCTGCGGTGGTCAAAAGTGGAACTAAAAATTAGTATGACAATTTTGACATTTCGCGAGCTACGTTTTCGAATACGTTGTCGACAATGTTCCTGCTACCGGCACTGATATTTATTATGATTATAAAACTCCTATCCCTGTTCTTATAGAATCCAAGTTATAGCTAAGTAAGGTCAGTAACCTTTACACTCAATATATTACCTATTTGATTTGAACCTCATCCATCAAAGCAATTCAATCATACAACGAAATATAACGGTGATAATACTCAAAGTGAACTACCTCCAGCATTGCCCCTTATCAATCTAATATTTATGTGGCGCGCTGTTTACGCCAAGCAATGGATATTGCAGTGTTGGGAATCGTCTTGGAACTCATCATATTACTGGCCAGCTAAGCGGGTTAGGGACCGTGTTATGTACAACGAGACAAAATTCAATTTCAGTTTGTTGCTGCACTTTGAGCTTGGCTTGTGAGGGAATTGTACTTAGAAATTACGTTCTTCCCTTAGCAGGAACAACTTTCGTCTACATAGTTTAGGGTTGGCAACGCGCAAATGGTGTTGTACCAGTGGAGTAGCAAGCGTCCATAGGCAACGGTAACCGCTTACCATCAGTCGGGCCGTATGATTGTTTGCCACCTTAGTAGTATAAAAAAACGTATTTGTATCGCACGTAGTACATTATCTACTATGAGGTATCGCTTTACAAAATTATTGTATGGAGAATAAACAGCGCTGCGCCGGCGAAACATGAAACTAACAATTCGTGTGAATATTCTCACATTTTGAGAGTGAGTTTTCGAATACGAAGTCGAAAGTTGTTCTTGCTACGGCTAGAGTCATTATTATTTTTGTTGTGTTGGTAGGTATTCTGGCTTTAAACCTATAAATGGACTAGCGTTATCCCCGCGGAGCAATAATATACATACACTACAATTATAAGGAGGAAAAATTTGTATTTTTGTATGTAACGACTAAACTTAACAGCTATTGGACCGATTTCAAAATATATCTCACCGTTAGAAAGCTACCTTATTACTGAGTAACATAGGCTATATATTATATTGATACGCGGTCGAAGTCACGGGGAAATCAGCTAGTAGGATATGAAATTTGTAGGTCAACAACGTAGGATAGGTAAGCAGTCATCGTAGCCTATAGCCGCTAGCAATACCAGGGGTACCACTAACGGGTTGCCAACCATATTGTTGATGAGGACTCACTGTGCTAGAAGCATTACTAGTAGGCCAGCGTATCCTCGTGGAGCACTGGAAACCTTACTTACCGCAGAAACACAACACTACATCAACAGCGTTATTTCACTGCTGTCTTTTGTAAACGGAGGTACAGTTCGCAGTCGGGCGCGGCCAATTTAAATGGGAAATCTCACGGAAGATCCCTAAATTTCCTACCTCTCTTTTTAAAAGCTCATGGTTTGATTAATCACTGTACTTAAGCTTAGAAAAACTCATTGATACAGGCCGGGATTTGAACCTGGGCCCATCAGATGACAGGCCTTTGCTTCAGCAAGGCCACCACGGCTTCAATATTGCCTTTGTCTAAGCTGCATATAATTCAGTTTTGTACAATAAAACTTTGGCACCTTTTCGCATAACGCGTGTACGGTCCGTACTCGTGTCGATTTGCCGAAATTGTATCCCTCACACTGCGCACTTTATTACAGTATTTCACGTCCTATGTTTATTGCGCTCCCTTGATGGACAACGGAACTGGGACCCGCGCCGACGGGAATTTAAATCACAATATTACTCGGTATAATTTTGACGAATTACCTCGGGCCAGCAAGTAATGTTCTGAACTTGGTGAACTAAATACAAGGCAAATGAAACAGTAATTAAATGAAGGAAAAGGCACAAAGTTTCTCGATTTACAACTTATGATGAAATAATTAAAATAAAAAATCATAATCGGAAGAGCCGTGGTGGCCTTGTGGTGTGGAGCGTTGCCTGCTATTCTACCGACGCAGGTTCGAATCCCACCGGTCTATACCAATGAGTTTCTCTAACATAAGTGCAGTGATTAGTCACACCACGAGCTTTTACGGTGAAGGAAAACATCGTGAGGAAACCTGCATACGTCTGTAAAAAATATAGGACGTATGTAGTGCCTAAAAGACGGTAACGACTGACCGAGTGTCACGTTGGCACCAAATTATCTTCGGTGGAAGGTGGGTGTGGTAACACCCCGGCCCATTCCTTAGGGGACCCTTGTGGGCAGACGTGAAGATATAATATATGAAAAACCATAATCAGTTTAGGCCTGTGGTTGTGCCTGTCTTTTGAATACAATCATAATAATAAAGTAATGAAATAAAATGTAAAATAACACATTAAAATATTTACAAAATATAGAACTTAACTTACCTACTTATAGATAAAAGATCTGACCAAATCCAGAATCATGCGGGAGTGTACCGACAAAGCTGGCAGCATTGCCACGCTGGACTATGATGATTCTCCGAGCGAGACATCTTCCAGCACGCCTGGCACAGGAGGCCTCTACCAGCCGACGTGAGAACTCCTTAAAAAACTGAAGAGCACCTGGGCCCCAGGGACGTAGAGTTTCAACCGCAAATGCAGAAAATATGTGCCCTGGACCAAGACATGCATATTTCCGATACTAGATGCGCTCCTGCAGAACAGCAGCGGCGCCAGCCGTTACCGAGATGCCAGGGAGATGGGACGGAGCCAGGGTATCGACACAAGTATAACAGGATTAGTCATAGCCCATACCAAATTGAGTCACCCCGAAAGTACCAAATAATAATGAAAGATACTTATCCTACGCTAGAAGGTAGGATCAGAAACATCGATCCTACATCATCAACCAGATAATCCCGCTGTGAAAAACACAGCCTGTAATGATATGAGTGAGGCTAATAAATCTACCTGCCATTGACGGTGACTCGGCGATGAATATTGATGAGGACCGTTCGCAGCCGAAGGATATTATATCATTACTAATATAGAAAGATAATGGTGTCGATTCTGTTCTTCAAAATTACTGAACTAAACTAATTTGACAGGTATAAAAAGTCTTGCTATCCCTTTCTCATGTGCGGGGTTAAATAAGGATGGCAATACTTTTAGACCTGTCAAATTAGTTTAGTAATTTCGTACAACTGAATTGGCACCAATGTGTTGTTTTAATCAGCTTCAAAACAGATTAAACTATTTACGAAAAACAGAACTTAGCCTACCTACTTATAATAAAAGATCTGACCCAAACCAGAATCTTGCGGGAGCGTGCCAAGAATGCTGGCAGCATTGCCACGCTGGATAGCGATGCTGATTCTCTGAGCGACGTTTGCCCAACACGTTTGTCACGAGGTCTCAACCGGCCGACGTGAGACTTTTATAGGAATATTTTGCACAGTCTTCAAAATAAAAATTATCGTATGAAAATAATGTTCACCTTACAATATTTTGCTAACGGTAGCCGCCCGCAAATGAAGCCACGTCGTATGTGGTTTCAAGATATTTAAGCTCTAGTTATCGTAACGAGACTGATACTTAACGAGCTGGGACGAAATATTTGCAGTATTAATGGCTCAATAATTATGAAGCTTGATTGTTTTGTGAGAGCTTAGGACTTTAGGTAAGTCCAGAGTTTAAGCTTTACGTTAAGTTAGTATGGTAAAAAAATATGGTATTAGATATTTTGAGTAGGATAAGTAAGGCTTAACTAACTAACCAGAATAAAAAAACACATAATATAAATAATTATGTATTTTATTATTGCATGTTTTATTTATTGAGCCATTGGTGGCCGTGTGGTATGAAGCTTGCCTGCTATTCTAGCTACGCAGGTTCCAATCCCAACAGTCTGTACCTACCGATAAGTTTTTCTAACTTAAGTGCAATGATTAGTCACACCACAAGCTTTACGGTGAAGGAAAACATCGTGAGGAATCCTACATACGTCTGAGAAGAAATTCAAGGACGTATGTAGTGCCTAAGAGACGGCGGACCATCTGTAACACCTCACTACCTTGTGGAAAGACGTAAAGATATTTATTATTATTCCCTTTATTTATATTACATCTTAGTTTAGGTGATTTTTTTACAATATTCTTACAAAAAAAAACACATAAAAAAATCCACCAGAACTAGGGAGCCACCGGTAACGAGGCGCGAGCCCAAGCTACCGGTGGTTAGGGTTACAAAGTGAGGAACCGCCTGACAATGCGTGCCGTGTCGAGGAGTACTGCCTTCTGTATCACGACCCTTGACCCAACCCTTTATTATTAATATATTATGTATGTTTTTTTCATTAGGATCGCTCTCCAATACAAAATTCAAGTATTATGATTTGTTTAAACTGTACATAAATATATTATTATTTATAAAAATATTTACTTCAAAATGCCGTCCTTAACCAACAACTGTACCTGCTAATCCCAATAATTGATTAGTATTTCTGTAAAGATATATTAAAATAATTGTTTTATTTCAAAATCGCGTTCCATATTGTAACAAACTGCAAGTACGAGTATTATTCTATTAGCGAGATATTTGGACATTTGATATTATATTTGGTCGGACCCAATCGGCAATATTTGGCTGTTTTCGCACGTAATTGCTACAAATTCGTTTTGTTACGACCCACCTGGATGCTATGGTTTAGTTTGTTTTTGAACAGGGCTTCAAGTTTAATTAAACTTTATATTGATATTAAAGTATTCCATATTATATATATATATATATATATATATATATATATATATATTGTATTGTATTCCATACTATATTCCATTATATAATTATCAGAGTACTCAATGGTGCAAAGGTAGAGTACTCGGCATAGTCGAACATGTTTGAAAAGATGAATGTAAAAGAAGCAAAAGAGGTGTGCAAGTCAAGAGTGAAATGACACTCTATACTCTATTTACCTCTTAAGGGACTTAGCGTGATGATATGTGTGTATATTGAGATACCATGTGAAAGATTTACCATTACCGAAGCCTTAAATACCTATATTCAGAATTCAGAAATAATATTTTCGGTAATCCTTGATAGCTACGTTTACCTTAATACCAGAAAGTGATTTGATTTGAGGATATACGGATATATAATGCGAATGGAATTACCTACTAGCGGCCCGCCCCGGCTTCGCACGGGTAGATATTTATCAATTATTTTGTCTACTCTTTTTTAGACTTTTTCAGGCAATTTTTTATATGTTTCTCTACGTAAGAACCATCCTCGTACTTCAAGGAAAATTCTACAAAAATAATTAGCGATATCGGTTCAGATGCTCTCGAGATTTGCGCTTAGCAACACATGCAACGATTCATTTTTATATTTATATTATAGAATATAATAATAATATACCTTATTACCTATATCAATAATGTTGTGTCGGTACTAACAAGGCAGGTTTGAGTCTAAAGTAGTAAGGACTCAAAGAGAATGGCATACGAATAGCCGCAAACAACAAATGTTACTAAAAAGCCTAGGTTAAATTCACAGTCCTTTTTACTTGTAAAACAAAAAGCCTAAACGGTAGCCTGTTAGATCCATGATGAATCCATATGGGCGTAACGATTGTCAAAGAATTTGTAGTGGCGACGGCTTAATTTGCTCTCCTCGATAGTCGGGGAAAACACGAATGATGAAAGATATTCCACGCGTGGAAAGCTTTTCCCCAACTGGCAACACTGAAACAGACGCCGCATGCAGGTCGTTAATTAAAAGTTTTTCAGGCAAAGAGTGGAAAATAACCAATAGTTTCAGTTTTGTGTCATATGCGCATGAAACAAATACAAAATATTAAAGTTACCACTTTGTGTGCAGTTATTTGTTTCGGTTTTAGGTTATATTTAACTCATATTGAAACATATAGAATTTCTTTGTCATACATTTTTTTTATACCACTAAAGTGGCACACAAGCATACGGCCCACCTGATGGTAAGCAGTCACCGTAGCCTATAGCCGCTAGCAATACCAGGGGTATCACTAACGAGTTGTTAGCCCTGTTGTTGATGAGGACTCTCTGTGTGTAACTGTGTACATGTCATTCAAGCACATTAAATTAATAGATTACTTTACCTATTCAAGTACCTACGGTTTCTTCTAAAATACATATTATCCTGTATATCCCTTAAGTTTCTTCAGTAGGTCGATTATTTATTTGTAGCCCACAAAGGTTAGCTGACAGCCTGCCTGATGGTACGCGGTCACTGTAACCGTAACGCATTTAATTTAAAAGGTTAAAATGTAAACACATTTATCCTCAGCACTAAGTGACATTATTGGTCGACGCCATTCCTCACTATCCAACCAGCTACTTCTAGTAATGTCATCGTTATCCGTTCATCTTTCCAATAGACTGTTCTGAATGACATTGGTATCGAGTCTGTAGTATAAAAACACTAAACCAAACTATGAGTCCTGTCAATTTGACTGGACTAAAAGTTTGGTTTAGTCTTGTTAAAGTCATGCTATCCCTTTCTCATGGGCGTTGTAAAATAAGGATGGCAATACTTATCCTGTCAGATTTAGTGAGTCTATTGATTTGGTACAACAGAATTCGCACCAATCTGTGGAATTTTTCCAAGATTATTATTATGTAGGTACTTATATCTACTTGCAACAATTTTATTCAAATGTATAGATTTTTTACCTGCCAACATTCTGTTTCAAAGAAAACTGTGCAGAGTAAAATAAAAATATTGGATGAACAATTGAACAACCTCTTTACCTAAACGCCGCAAGTTCAGAACGCGATGTACAAATTCCTCTCAAAGATAAATTGTCGATAAAAATGAATAGAGGAAGTAAAAGCTACAGTTTCCCATTCGGCGCTCGACGAGGCGAAATATTCCCGTGAATGCGAACACAAATATTGATTTAATATATAAGCGCGCGGGGCGTGCTCGCGGACGCAAATCTTTCGTCTTGATTGGAAGTATTTTATTTTATTCCCAAAGTCAATTCCTTTTCGCATTCACTTGAAATAACAAGTCAGATGTGGTATTCAAAAAGTTTGCGATTTCTGTTCTGCACCATCGCATTGACCTACTTTTATACCTCTTAGGTGGCCCGTGGCACACGACCGTACGGCCTACCTGATGGTACCAGGTAGAGTTAGGGCGAATTGGGATCTCCATATATATGATAATTGGAGCCACCCGACTGGGGATTGTGCCTCCACCTTACAGAAGACCGCAGTCAAATAACACTGTGTTTCTAGGGTAGGTAAGGTTGCCAGTGCTCCACGAGAGTACGCTGTACTAGTAGTAGGTAATGCTGCTAGCACAGTGAGTCCTCTTCAACAACATGGTTGGCAACTCGTTAGTGATATCCCTGGTATTGCTAGCGGGTATAGGCTACGGTGACTGCTTACTATCAAATGAGCCGTATGCTTGTGTGCCAGCGAGGGGTATATTAAAAAAAAGAAATCAACGTAGCTCAGTGTCGATACCGTCACTGTTCGATAAACGAGTACCTATATAAGTAATGAAGGCTTGAGAAGAACGCTCAGTTATTTAAAAAGCTTGGTATCCATGGCCACAAGGACTTTAATTTTAAGACAAGGTGCTTTCACCAAATTCCTGAAATAATACTGTAATTGTTTAGTCATAATATACTTTACGCCGTCTGCCCTTGAATTATTTTTTTGGGTTGTTTAGCTTTGACCAACAACACCCAAAAAGGTTGGCCAAATATTTGCTAGGCATTCAATTGTCGTTATTTTGACACCAATCTATTGGTGTTAAACGAGTCCTTCTAGAATTCAACTGGCTTCTACAAGAGGATTAATTACCATATTTAAAAACAAAAGACGGACTTACCCCCGTTGCAAGAAGCACGGCAATCAGCAGGACAGTTTCCATGACGTCAGAAGAAGTGAGCGCCACCGTCAAATGTCATATTACTGGCCTACGTCTGCCCCTGAAACAAAAAACAACTTGCTACAGACATACAGACATAATGTTGTATACTACTCGATGTTTTTAAAATGCTGTATATTTTAATGTCTTAAATCTATGTTCTATGTGTCAATTATTTAGTTTTTTCCCTCATTCAAAATGTACTAATGAGATTTTTTTAATGTATAATTCATGTTTGCTATGTAGCTATTTAACTTATATGGTTTTTGGTTAACGTTGGCCGTGCGAAGCCGTGGGGGGTCGCTAATTATCAACTAAACAAATTTTGTTCTTAAAAATAAAAAAGCAAGTACTAAAATTGCAACACCACTTGGTATAAATCACAAGGCACTGAGCAGTAAAAGTTCTGAACGAGCCAAATTGTAGGTAATGGATACGATTGAAGCAATGAGATTGATTCGTTTAGATTGATTGAAGGAGCCGAGTACCGCTTTGGATTCTAGCATCTATCACCGAATAAATTACCGAACAATCGAATTTTATTTGAGTTACTTCCAGATGAGATTCCTGAGATTGTCCTTTTAGGGTTCCGTACCCTATAACTAACACTTCGGCTGTCCGTCTGTCTGACAGTGGGCTGTCTCATGATCTGTAATAGGTAGCTAGTTGAAATTTTCAGAGAACGTGTATTCCTGTTGCCGCTATAACAACAAATTAGTATACCTGACTGCTACGCTAGAGGTCGCGGGCTCGATTCCCACCAGGGCAAACATTTATGTGACAAATATGTTTGCCTTGCGTTTGGGTGTTTGGTATGTATTATATATAAGTGTGTATTTACAAAAAAAAGGCATATAAGTATTATATCAGCTACTGGTTCCCATAGTACAAGCTTTGCTTAGTTTGGGGCCAGATGGCGCTGTGTGATAATGTCCGAGCATTATTATTATTATTAAAAAATAAAAATTAAAACAATTAAAAACTTCCTCCCTCCCTCCCTTAACTAGAAACCTGTTTTTTCTTTACTCTATTTTTAGCTAGTTTCTTCTGATACATATATAGCTTATAGCTACATGTATAGATAGCACACAGATAATCATAGTATATACTCATCGGGCCACAGTAAAAAGTTTGGGCACTGACAGCACATCGGAACCAATCCACAGGCAATAAACATACGTTTCCCTAACAATAAAATATTTCCACCCGTAACCTGGTTTCGCTGACATAGATTATACACGTGCAGACAGGGTAGTCAATACACAAGGACAACAATAAAGAGAGGTAGGGTGAATTGGGATCTCCCGTGGGTTTTCCCATTTAAATTTACAGAAGACCGCTGTCAAATAACACTACTTTGATGTAGCGTTGTGTTTCTTCGGTAAGGTTGGCAGTACTTCATGAGGATCCGCTGCTAGCAAAGTTCTCACCTCATCAACAACAGGGTTGGCAACTCGTTAATAATATCGCTACAATTGCTAGCAACTACAGGCTAAGTCTTCTACTATCAGGTGGGCCGTATGCTTGTCACCTTAGTAATATAAAAAATATTATGTCGGTACAAGCTGGTTATTCCTCACAGAGACTAAAATAGTGTTAGGAAAATACTTCTTTATATTAGGAGATTCACTTCTACCGCTACAATACACGTGTATTCTTTGCCATTGTTCCAACTCCCAGGGCGCCTGAAATGAGTGAGGATATAACAGGTGAAATTCAACCGTGTTAGAGCACTGCAGTGGTGTAAATAAGGCACAATATTTTCCGAGCTAGGAATTAATGGCACTACTTTGATTTTATAATACAATTGGAGTGAAAGAGGGTGTAATCTTTACTCATTAATAAAATTGAAGTGTCTGTTTGGTTTGTTATGTCAAAATAACAGCTTTTTACGAAATGCATATGAAAGTAAACACGTTTCTAATGACAAAAACAAATCATTTGAACGAGACTTTCACTGCTATATACCTAATTTTACTGGGCGTAACATAACCCGTGCGAAGCCAGGGCGGGCCGCTAGTTATAAATATGAATAAGGGTAAACCACTTTGGTTTGGACATATAGAAAGCCAAAAAAGGTAAACAATGCGAAAGTGAGTGGACAAAACAACCAGCGACTTACATTCTAGATCAAATTGACAAAATACTCAATGGCGGAAAGGTAAAAAGTACTTGGAACTTGGAACGGGAATTTGTGAAGAGATTGATAAATGTAGAAGCGAAAGAGGTGTGCAAGGCGACAATGAAATGGCGCTCTATACTCTCTGGTGAAGGAACTTTAAATTCATTCACAGACTACATACCAACTTATTAAGCGAACAAATTTCCCATAAGACCTTCATTACGGTACCTACAGACTGAAATAAGCAACTCGAACGCACGACCGTGAAAGGCAGAAAAATTTACCACATCAATACGATTCAAAGCCGAATGGTCACGCGAGTCAAATGGTGTGTGGAGGATACAGATGTAATAAAAATGGATGCGTCTTTTATCTGGAAATAGCACATTTTATTTGTGCTATGCAAATTTTAAATGTTGGTTGGAAATAATCGCTCAGCGCCATCTGGTTCCAAACTAAGTAAATAAATATGTACTCCTTTTTCTAATAATATACTAACGCCTCAGAGCAGATAATATACTATGTAAGACTTATGCTAAAAACCTACTAACATCATGTTTGCATACACTATGTGTTATGTGTTAGTTAGTGATATCCTTGGTATTGCTAGCGGCTATAGGCTACAGTGACTGCTTACCATCAGGTGGGCCGTATGCTTGTGTGCCACCATGGCGGTCGCGATTTATAATTTCCATATGATATGAGAATCAAATGAAAGAGCTTGATGACTGAATAAGAGTCTGTATTAATAAAAACGTTTTAACCCACTTGTTAATAAGAAGACATTATTATGTCAATTTAAGACAATTTAATGGTGGATGTATTATAGCTCTTCCAGTTTTCTTAAGCCGTTAAAGTCCCCTGCGCCTGATATAAGCTCAGAGCAACGATTTACCCGTGCGTCGTAGGTGGCTATCTAAATCCCACATACTGCCTTTAGGCGCTTGCGCGGACATTTGATTTATGGACTCATGGAACACGATTTGTAGATCAGGATAGGGAAGTCTAATGTTTGAGGACAAAATGAATAAAATACTTCCAAAATCGTTGTGTTCTAATTCAATTACTAAATTTTGTCCAGCCGGCGGGCTACGGTAACCGCTTACCATCCAGCAGGCTAAATGCTTTATGCCACTTTAGTGGAAAGGTTAGTGGTATAAAAAAAAATCTTAGATTGCCTAGCTTAGAGATTTTCTTTTTAAGACGTTTTGGCGAACAAACAAACACCCAAACTTTCTCAATTATTACATCAATAGGAAGTAGAAATACATTGAATAAAGCGTATATCAACATATCTCGCTCAGAGAATCAGCATTGCTATCCAGCGTGGCAATGCTGTCAGCATTCTTGGCACGCTCGCGGATATTCTGGTTTGGGTCAGATCTTTTATCTATAAGTAGGTAGGCTAAGTTCTGTTTTTTGTAAAAGGTTTAATCCGATTTGTGTTAATAAAGCGTTAAAATAATAATGCATGTGCTTATGCTGCTACCACTGTATACGCACAGCTTGGCAAAAAAGTATGTGGAAAATATAATGTTTGGCTACTGGCAACCTTAACGAAGTGGAATCCATGTTATGACGTTAACAGTTAACAAACCAATCAAGACGAGTGATGCTCTTTTTTTTTCTTTTTTTTTATACCCCTAAGGTGGCAAACAAGCATACGGCCCGCCTGATGTTAAGCGATTACCGCAGCCTATGGACGCTTGCAACACCAGGGGTATCACTCGCGCGTTGACACCCTAAAAACTTTCTTTACTTTACGAGCTGCGACGGTTGCCATACGAACGGCACAGTGGCAACCCTAGTATTTTCTACTCAATTTAAATGTAATAGATAATAATGCTTTGAATATATAGACTCACTCTGCACAAGTAGCTCCCCGCTCCTAGTAATTGCAATATTTTAAAAATAATTATTTCATGAAAGCTGTGACAAATCCAACTTGGTAGCATTCACTTTGATATTTGTAATATTAGAATATTGCGAATGCGAATTTTGTTACAAATTGTTGTACCTATCATGATTGTTACATGAAAATAGTCAGAGCACCGGTTCTTCTCAGGTGGCCTTATGTTGTACCGGTGGTAATTTAGACCGTCATAAGTGCCTTATTAGGGCCTCAACTGAATAAAAGATTATTTTGATTTTGATTTTGACTCTTCGCCAGTCTGTACATGACTCTATAGAACATAATCTATTTCAATTGAAAAAAATACATAAGAATATTTAATTCAAAATAGGTCTAAGTATCAGGAACACAGGTGGAAAATCCTTACAGTTTTCCCAAAGTCCTTTCATAAAGTTCGTAAAAGTTGGGAGATTGTCGGCCCAACTTTACCTTGGGATCGAGGAGGTATTGCTGCTCGTATGAATGCCCTTAAGGATTACAGAGCAAGTTTTTAACTTGGACAAGAGCTTAGTTATTCGTTGTTTAGGTACTTAATAAGTAAAAATTTTTGTATGTAAGCTACGGTAGGTTATTCAAAGTCGAAGAACCTAAAATGGACTTGACTTTTAAAGCGCCTTATGCTGATAATTTTCTTATTGATAGTTTTTCAACGCAAAATTTTCTATTCTTTAAGGTATTTATGCTTCATGTATAATACAAATTATTTAGTTAACCAAAGAAGAGTTATAATAAAATGATTATTTTAATAAAAACACGAAGAAATATAAACCAAGAAAGAAAAGAAAAATATGAAAAGAACATCTCCGTTCTTCATCTTTTTTGATTCGCAGACGACGTGCTAAAATATAATGATATAATTGGGGCGGCTTCTGCCCAGCAGTGGGACAGTATAGGCTAGAAAAAGAAACCTTTTGCCATTGCCATAATTAAAACGACTTTAACAGTCAAATTTATCAGGCTAACAATTATATATTTGCGTGCAAAAGAAATTGACATATTATTATTAAAACCGCTATTATATAATTTGTCCGCGTCACGCTCGCGTGGTAGAGTAATTAAGTCAACATGTATATATAAAAGATAGCTGTTACCTGCGACAATGTTTATGGATTAAACTTTAAAAATGACAGATTTTCATACAATCTATCACCCTATTTATTTCACCTTAGGAGTGGAAATTCCAAAAAACCTGAAATGTGCCAAATACGAATGTCATGCGTTTAACTTTAAAAATAAACGATTTCATACAAACTTTCAGCGCCTTTTTACCATCCTAGGGGTGGTATTTCCAAAAACCTTTCCTTAGTGGATGTCTACGTCATAAAAGGTACCTACTGTCAAAATGTCAAGTCTCTAACCCCAGCCGTTTAGGTTGTGCGTTGATATGTCAGTCAGTCAGTTTCTTATTTTAAATTTTATACACTCGAAAAACTAGAACCCAGTTCCGGGGGTATTCGGGTAAACCCTTCATTTAATATCTCGAGTATGTCTTTTTTTTATACCACTAACGTAGGCACACAAGCATACGGCCCACCTGATGGTAAGCAGTCACCGTAGCCTATAGCCGCTAGCAATACCAGGGGTATCACTACGGGGTGCCAACCATGTTGCTGATGAGGACTCACTGTGCTAGCAGCAACTACTAGCCCAGCGTATCCTCGTGGAGCACTGGCAACCTTACTTACCGCAGAAACACAACACTACATCAAGTAGTGTTATTTTACTGCGGTCTTCTGTAAGGCGGAGGTACAGTCCCCAGTCGGGCAGCTCCAATTTAAATGGGATAACCCACGGGAAATCCCAAATCGCTCTACCTCTCTTTAATGTCAACATGTTTCAAATACCATTCTCTAGTCACTGCGCAGGTAGTCTGGAAGAGATCACATGTTGTGATAAGGCCGCCATTGTACCGATTTATAATGTATTTTATGTTCTTCAGTTTTGGTGTACAATAAAGAGTTATCTATCTATCATGCAAACACCATGACACATAACTCTGAATTCTCATTAATATAATCAAAGCTCTCTCATCTGCAAACAAACTTTATCCATTCTGGATCCACTCCATTATCATTATCTCGAGTGATAACATTATTACACGCTTTTGCTTTTTACGAGTAAATTAAATCGTATTATTGTCTGATGCTATTATTAAAATTTTATTTAATGTGAGGTGTGTGTGTAATAAAAAAAAAAGTTTGACTGACTTCCCTGAGTCAGTTTGAGCGGAAATTCGGCTTACACGTTTGATTCTAATGAAAATGCACGATTACCTAAATGCCGCCATTTTTAATCCAATATGACGGATGTTACAAAATGAAGATCAGAATAGTTTAATTTGTCAGCGTTAGTTTCTCGACAAATTCTCATAAGAAAAGCTAAACAGTGTATTTGCAGGAAGTTTTTAAAATCAATCAATAACTATAATGACTGAGATTTTTGCGGATAATATTGCGGATATTTTAACCTTTCCATCGATTGCTTTAGGCTAAACCCTTCGTGTGGAACCCACTTGTTATAAAGTGCTTTTTACTCGGTCTGCCGTGTGTGGGCCATTGATTTTTGCCTAATAAAATATTCACGAGGTTACCGCCGAATCAGGCTATTACCCCATACGGATTGAACCTTCGATATCCCAGAGGTTATCAACGTTTTGGCATAAAATGTTATGCATGATTGCGTAAGATTCTCAGATTTTACCTCATAGTACATAAACTATTTCGCTTAGCGATTGTAACAGCTGAAGAACCACTTTGATGTAGCGTTTAAGACTGCTTTTTAAAGAGAGGTAGGGCGAATTGGGGTCACAGTGGGTTTTCCCATGAAAATTGTACAGTGCTCCACAAGGATACACTGCGCTAGTAGTAATGCGGCTAGCACAGTCCTCATCAACAACAGAGGTGGCGACTCGTGAGTGATATCCCTGGTTTAGCTAGCGGCTATGGGCCTGTGAGCCACCTTAGTGTTATAAAAAATGTGCACTGCGGTCTTCTGTAAGGTGCAGGTACAATCCCCAATGGCTCCAATTTTAATGGGAAAACGGGAAATCCCAATTCGCCCACATCTTTTTAATTCATGGTGTGATTAATTCCTGTACTTAATCTTAGAAAAACTCATTGGTAAAGGCCAGGGTCCATCAAATCAGATGATAGGCCCTTGCTTCAACCACAAGGCCACCACGGCTTAAAGACACCCCACCCCATAAGAATGGTGTTGGAGAAAATCCTTCCCAAATTTGATTATAAACTTACCTATTTTATTTCCTATGTTTCTCCGCGACTTCGCCCGCGTATCAATATAATATATAGCCTATGTTACTCAGTGATAAAGTAGCTTTCTAACGGTGAAAGATTTTTTAAAATCGGTCCAGTAGTTTCGGAGCCTATTCTATACAAACATACACACGCAGTATAGATTGCTAAGCGGGTGAAGTCACCGGGAAAAAGTAAGTCACCCCTAAAATTTACGAAGAAAATCTCTCAGCCAATTCAATTAAATCAGGCAGAAGTAGAACCTCCTGAAATAATTAATTTACAATAAGAAGCCGAACGTTACTTTAACGTTTCAAAGAATGCTACGTTTATTTAGTCATTTGTACTTTGAGAGGCTCCATTCATTCATTTTAATTAAAAAGGTACGAACGGAGTGCTAAAAAGGCTTTGTTCCAATACGAACTTGGTGCTTGTTGTTGACTTGTTTATTTGCGAGGCCAATTATTGGATGGGTGATCGTTTAATTTTGTGCCTTGCTTTGTGTCACGTTTGTCGGAAAACGTGTTAAGTCCGTAAATTGCGACAACGTTTTCGTATCGCCTTCGACTATTTTTGTATTGAAAAATGAACAGCGCTGCGGTGGTGAAAAATGGAACCAAAAATTAGTATGACAATTTTGACATTTCGAGAGTTACGTTTTCGCTTACGTTGACGAAAAATGTTCCTGCTACCGGAACTGGTTTGAGTTAAATTAGCTCCTCATAGTAGAACAAAAATGGGTCGCGGACTTTGGGGGTTTGAAAGAACTGCATTATTTTTTGCAAAATTGCGAATGTAAGCGTAATTTGTGGAACCAAACACCCAGACGCAAGGCACACATGTTTGTCACTTAAACGTTTTTCCTGGCGGGAATCGAACCCGCGACCCCTAGCGTAGCAGTCAGGTACACATACCACTAGACCAGCGGTCGCGTCATATCGTCGATAAGCATGTTTTTTTTATAAATGGGATTCAAGAGGTGTGTGAACAGATTCGTCAAGTCTTCATTTGTCATAGCATATTTCTCAGAGGTTTCGAGACTGGCATAGCTGCAGAATAACGACCTATCGATTTTTTCAGACTACAAAGCAGATTGCGCTTTCGCCAAACTGTGTCAATCATTGGAGCCACTCGT
This sequence comes from Falcaria lacertinaria, assembly GCA_951449985.1. NCBI lineage: Eukaryota > Metazoa > Arthropoda > Insecta > Lepidoptera > Drepanidae > Falcaria > Falcaria lacertinaria. The sequence continues at coordinate 6,392,252 of OX602132.1, read as the reverse complement.
TTACACATGGCGCCAACATTGGCTCCGCTCCAAATCCATACAATTAGGGCATTGTGTGTGCTTATCTGGGAAGCATTTGATATATTTATTGGTTGTGGCGGCCAGCGTTTGGAAGCAGAAAAGTTGGTCAAACATTTTCACGACGGACACAATGTAGTTTGTCAAGCGACAAAAAGAAGAAAGTAGGTTGTATTGGGATTTACCGTGGGTTTTTCCATTAGAATTGGAGCCGCCCGACTGGGGACTGTACCACCACAAATACAAATACACTTTATTGCACACCACAAAGTAGAATTACATGTCACAGAAATAGGCAGATACAGAGTAGTGAGGACAACAGGCGGTCTTATCGCTAGAGCGATCTCTGCCAGACAACCTTAGGGTACAGGAAAAGGTGAAAGGGAGACGAAAGATACCACCGTACAGAAGACCGCAGTCAAATTTGACGAGACCGCTGGACTGATAGTTAGTGTACCTGACTGTCACGCTAGGGGTCGCGGGTTCGATTCGCGCCGGGGCAAACATTTATATGACCGACATCTTTGCCTTGCGTTTGGGTATTTGGTATGTGTTATGAGTATGTATTTACGGAAAACAGTATATAAGTATTATATCAGCTGCTGATTCCCATAGCTCAAGCTTTGCTGCGCAGTGATAGCGCAGTGTGATGATGTCTAAGCGGTATTATTAAGAAATCACTACACTATATCAAACACTATACTATATCAAATTAGTGTTTAATTTGATGTAGTGTTGTGTTTCTGCGGTAAGTAAGGTTGCCAGTGCTCCACGAGGATACGCTACGATAGTAATAATGCTGCTAAGTCAGTGAGTCTTCAACAACAGGGTTGCCAACGCGTTAGGGATATCCCTGGTATTGCTAGCGGCTATAGGCTACGTTGACTGCTTACAATCAATCAGATGGGACGTATGCTTGTGCGCCAAATTAGTAACCTATAAAAAAAAAAATGTTGCTACTATTGTCAGATACCACACATCATACGCGACTACTGAGAGGTTGTTTTTTTAAATGGGCAAATAATTTACGACCTGCCATTCTGTGCAACCGTTTCATCAACTTCATCATAATATTACGTGTTATTTAAATTTTAAACGTCCTCTACATAGTTGTATCAACAAAAGCTTAACATCACAGAAACAATATTCTCCAATCTGGTCTATTTTAAAAGGAGCGACATTTTCTAGAATGAAATACGTAATTCGATTCGTTTTAATACGAAGCCGGGGACTTAACAATATTACTTTGTCCTTTGTATTACTGAACGTTTATAAGCGTTTTTTTTTTCAGAAAGAGAACCTTTTTAAGCTGTCTCTGTGTGCTAAACGTTATTTTTATAAAACAATAGCTTTTAAATGCGCTTTTTTCTGGATGTAAGGCACCCTATGTCTTTTTCTGTAACCCTGACAAGGCATGTACGAAATGTTGTGATTTTTTTAATACCACTAAGGTGGCACACAAGCATACGGCCCATCTGTTGGTAAGCAGTCTCCGTAGCCTATAGCCGCTAGCAATATCAGGGATATCACTAACGAGTTGCCAACCCTGTTGTTGATGAGGATTCACTGTGATAGCAGCACCGCCACTAGCCCAGCGTATCCTCGTGGAGCACTGGCAACCTTACTTACCGCAGAAACACAACAAAACATTAAAATTCGTGTTATTTCACTGCGGTTTTCTGTATGGTGGAGGTTTTCCTAAATCAGGCGGCTCCAAATTTAATGGGAAAACCCACAGGAGATCCCAAATCGCCCTACCTCTCTTTTTAAGCTCATGACGTGATTAACCACTGTACTTAAGCTTAGAAAAAATCATTGGTACAGACCGGCGTTTGAACCTGGGTCCATCAGATGACAGACCGTTGCTTCAACCACAAGGCCACCACGGCTTACATAATGGTCGTTTGAGTAAAGGACATGAAAGTGTAAAAAAATTGGTCAAGTATGAACTATACTCGCACACCCAGGTTTACGTACTACAACAAAATTACAAACTTTACTTTGCCGTTCGATCCCTAGACACGGCTATTGCACCAACCGCAAATAATATATCAGACATGTTTCTAGTAGGAGAGCCTCCTTTAATTATTGATTTATTTTCATTTTTATCATTTATGGTTTCCCCACGACTTCGCTCGCTTATCAATATAATATATAGCCTATGGTACTCAGTGATAATGTAGCTCTCTAACGGCAAAATATTTTTTGAAATCGTTCGTGTAGTTTCGTAGCCTATTCAATACAAACAAAGAAACAAACAAATCTATCCTCTTTATAATATTAGTGTATTTTGTTATTGCGGAAATACATATACGCAATTCGTGAAAATTTCAACTGTCTACCTATTACGATTCATAAAAATCTACTCGTAATTACGAGGGTAAGTGACACCAATATCAAAGAACACTGTGTTAAGTTCAAAACAAGCAAAAACTCATCAAACTCACTCAAGTTTTAAACGACGCTCGAAGGAAACTAACTTTAACTTTCATAAAACAAAGAATCACCGTATAATTGAGGTTGAACTTCTCTATCAAGTAATATGGATCCTTTAAATTTTCCCACATTCGAAGGCTTATGATGAAAACGTGACTGGTCGTTTGCTAACAAGGAGTTTAAGGTGAGACTATATGATAGAAGCGGTAGCGGGAAGCGGGAACTGAATTCTATTTCACGAATTGATTGGCTATGTTTGTGGTTGTGCATGCTTATGCACATTGTTTTAGTCTCAGTGCCGGTAGCAGGAACATTTTTCGACTACGTATTCGAAAACGTAACTCGCGAAATGTCAATATTGTGAAACTTTCACAGTGTAAGTTCAACCGTTCAGATTTTGTTCACAATTTCATGGTTTTTGATTTGTAGCGCGCAACGCTATAATTTTTTCAAAATAAATGTACCCTAAGTTACGTCATATAGCATCTACTACCTGCCAGTGAAATACACAATATGTGCACATTCACATAACCACAATGTGTATAAATTATAGAATAGGACCTGTTATAGTTTTATTATAAGCATAGATTTATTTGAAGAAATAAGGTACCAATAAATTTTGCGTATTATAAACCGCGTCCGCTTACTAATGTCGCATTGCCCCAATAAGGCTACATTGTAATCTTCATTGATCACCCCGTAATCTCCAGTTAACGGTTAGCTGTTTATCTGTCATTATGAATAATCGTTATTGCTATTCAGTTGCTTTCAGAGTTTCACTATATAGGCTGTAATTTGTATTAGCTTTAAATCATTGACATAAAAATGAATCCCTATTTCCCTTGGCCACGGCATCACGCGTGAACGACTGAACCGATTTCGTTGATTCTTTTGTTGTTATGTTTGGTAATGGTGTCCCTTTCTCATGTGCGGGGTTAAATAAGAATGGCAATATTTTTAGACTTGTCAAATTGGTTAAGTTTAGTAATTTTGAACAACAGAATTGGCACAATTGTCAGGAGAAGGTTCTTATAATAGAACAATTTAAATGAATGTTTTAAATTTCGTGATTAACTAAAGGTCTTTGTTTATATGGTGTATTTGATACATGAATAGCAAAGGCAGGACAACGACTGTCGGGACCGCTAGTACCTAAGAAATGTTGGTTTGTTTTGTAATGGATTTCAAAGTCTAAATAATACGTTTAAGTTTAAGTTTGTGAGTATGGATGGATGGATGTTTGGTACTTTTTCACACAAAAAATACTCAACAGATTTGGATGAAATTTGGAATACAGATAATTTCTAACCTGGATTAACACATAGGATACTTTTTACCCCGGGAAAATCTTAGGTTCCTCTGAAATTCTAAGCTCAACGCGGACATAGTCGCGGGCAGAAGCTATAATCTATATACCTATGTATTTTTACATAGGTTTTTAGTAATCTTGAGATTGTTAACTGTTTTCGGTTTTACTAATACCCGTAGGTCCCAACTCCGATATAAACGAATGCGGAAAAAGCAAAAGATGTTTGCAAGTCAAGAATGAAATGCCGGTCTATAATATGTTCTCTATACTGAAAGAGATTAATCTGGACGAACAAGAGAATTGAGACCTGTCTGTAGATTAATATTATCTACGATCGTATACACAGGCGTCTGATGGCCGCTTACTTAATACTAGATTTTGACCGCGGTTGCTCGCGTTAAATTCGTATTAACGAATATTCCCATTTCACGCCCTTAAGGGTTGAATTTTCAAAATCCGTATAGACATATTTATTAACAGAAGTATTACTGTGAAGCGAATAAAAAAGTATCTTATATTGTTTCTCCACACAAACTTTGGACCCCTGTTTCTTCTCGTATTTGGGTGAATTTCGGAAAATCCTTTCTTATCTTATATCTACGTCTTAATAACTATCTGCGTGCCAAATTTCAGCGCAATCCGTTCAGTGGTGTGAGCTGTGTGGTGATATGTCTGACATTGTATCCTTGTTTATGTGATAATTTTTAGTAAAATGTTCTTGTCATGTAAATCATTTACATGTAAATTTTGTATTTTATGATTTTGAGTTGGAGTTGAATAACCGGTTCCCCGTTTTATGTACCTATACACAAGATATTGCTTTATCTTGTCTCAATTTGCGCAACACTTTCCCAACATTAATCATGATTGGTTCATATTATCATAAACAATAGCTAACAAGGTGCTATGTTACAATAGGAAGTGTCTTCACGATCTCACCTACAGGGCATCTAGAGATTGTTACTTACCTTAAGAATTTGTAGGTGCCATCAAAAGTACTCATGTTTTACAATAATAGTAGTCAAGTCATTCTAAGAATTTGAGCTAAGAGTTTAAACTAAATAAATTGCTCCATATTTATATTAAGACTAGACGGAAAAATAAAGAAACCTTCTAATATTATAAATGCGAAAGTTTGTGAGTATGGATGGATGTTTGTTACTCTTTCACGCAAAAACTACTAAACGGATTTGGTTGAAATTTAAAACACATATAGTTTATAACCTGGATTAACATATAGAATACTTTTTACCCCGGTAAAATTCTAGGTTCCTCTGCAATTCTAAGCTCAACGCAGACATAGTCGCGGGCAGAAGCTATAATCTATATACCTATGTTTTTTTACATAAGTTCAGTAGTTTCAGAGATATCATCAAACAAACAGACTACCTCTTTGTAATATTAGTATAGACTAAAAGAAGAGAAATCGAGAACGCAATACTTCCCCATTCCATTCCCCACAGTCGGTTAAAACTGAATAGTCGCACTTCAAAGTAGCAGGTAACAATGGCGGTAAGTGACGTCGGCGCCGGAAGTCGCCCGTCACTTCCGGTTACCGATACAAACAGATGTTCATATAACGTCTTCAGACTTGTTTTCTCTTACCTTCGGAAATGTTTTTTTTGTAGTTTTTGTACTCACTCACCTCGAAACTAAGCTTTTTACAAGTTTAGGGTCGGCAACGCGCGAGTTATACCCTACGTGTTGCAAACGTGAATAGGCTGCGGTAACTGCTTACCATCAGGCGGGCCGTGTGCTTGTTTGACACCTTAGAGATTGAAATTTTAAATTTTTATAGATTTTTGAAAAAAAAAAACGTTTGTTTCGTTGGACATTATCACACAATGCCATCTGGCCCCAAACTAAGCAAAGCTATGGGAACCAGTAGCTGGTATGATACTCATACACTTTTTTTGTATATACATACTTATAATACATATCAAACACCCACACACCCATATTTAAAAACTGTAAATCCGTTATTGGCTCAAGATATTGCTTAAAAGGATAATTTTTAAGTGCATCTTGTAAGAAGAGCTGTGGATTCCGTAATTAAAATAAAATAATATTATAAGTCAAATGTGGGCACACCAATCTCTGCCTACCCGGTGACCTTTAGGAAAGCGTTAAGACAGCTATTTTTACCTTCCTACGTAGGCAGTTACGAGTATGTAGTACAATAGCTGATCACTGAAGCGAGGATCAATATCTCTCCGAGAATCTACCAATTAAATTGACTGGGGTAACGAGGGGCATAGAGCTAGGTGAAAACAGATGTGGCAGTATTAATTTTATTTTGACTGGTGCATTGTGTAGTACTAATTTACATGTACTGTAGTGAAGTTGTCAAACATGACGTTGACAGCTGTCAGTCAAAATCTAGTTGTTACATCAAGGTGTGAAGCACTCGCTCTCATACATGATAACGGTCACCAAGATAGGATGTTAGAATAAGTGTCCATATTAGTATATAATTGAAATGTTCTTCTTTTATTTAAGAGTTTTACTCTTGTCGGTGCAGCCGATGTATTTCCCTCCACTTCTGCCTGTCCAGTGCTACTTCTTTGACCTCCCTATACGACGTGACGGCTATCTTATCCCTAACTTGCTTGATGTAATTTATCCTTGGTCGTCCCCTGCCACGCCTTCCTTCTGTTTTACCTTCCATAATTGTATTTATAAAACCGTCATGTCGTATAAGGTGACCAATCATTTTTCCTCTTCTATTTTCGATAGTAGACATTAAAATTCTATTTTCCTTTATTCTTCTTAATACTTCTTCGTTTGATATTTTTTCAGTCCAACTAATTTTCTCCATCCTTCATTAAAATGTAATAGAAGTTATTTTTTATTTTATTTATTTTTTATACCACTAATGTGGCACACAAGCATACGGCCCTCCTGATGGTAAGCAGTCCCCGTAGCTTATAGCCGCTACCAATACCAGGGGTATCACTAACGGGGTGCCAACCATGTTGTTGATGAGGACTCCCTGTGCTAGCAGCAATACTACTAGCCCAGCGTATCCTCGTGGAGCACTGGCAACCTTACTTACCGCAGAAACACAACACTACATCAAGTAGTGTTATTTCACTGCGGTCTTCCGTAAGGCGGAGGTACGGTCCCCAGTCGGGCGGCTCCAATTTTAAATGCGATCACCCACGGGAAATCCCAAATCGCCCTACCTCAATAATATATATATATAATAAGTAATCTAAATAATGTAAAAATAAACAACGGAAGACCTCTACAAAGTCTATTATTTAAAAGACACGACAGTACAGTACACTCATATTAAAAAGAGGAACGATTAGTATTTTTGTATGTAACGAATAAACTTAAAAACTACTGGACCTATTTAATGAATTCTTTTGCAGTTAGAACGCTACATTCTCACCGAGTAACATAGTCTGTGGCCGTATGCTTGTGTGCCACCTTAGTGGTATGAAAAAAAAAAAGGCTACATATTATATTACTAGAAAAGCTGGTAAATAAATTAAACAACATTACAAACATCATCACACGAAGACAACCGGCAATGACATATAAACAAGAAAAATGTATGCTGCTTAGTCTATATTCAGAAACGGTTGTAAAATAATACATTCATAAACAATTTACCATTTTTTTTCAAACCAAAAATATTTTTAACGCCACCTTCATTCCTTCGTAACTCTCCATCAGCCATACATCAAACGTGGTAACAATTCAAGGGTCTAATTAAAATAGATGAGCCATTTACATACTTATTCAGATTTAGTGCCGAGCTTTTGTTAAAGCGAGATAAATAAAATGAGTAACAAAACATTTTGTGGTCCGACACACAGCTCGCGTTTTTCAAATCTTGAAAAATGCATCTCAAGCGCACCGTCAGATCTTAAGCTACGTATACAAGCGATTACGGATGAAATTGATTGTTTTTTTAAACATCATGCATCTCTTCATACCATAAAATAAAATAAATAAATGCCTTTTTCATACTTTTTTCGATACCTGACGTTATTCCTTCTTTTGTTCTAATTAAATGTGTCCTTGTTAATCTCAAATAAGTAAATCGGTGTGTGCGCATAATTGACCTGTTGTTGCAAGCGTCCATAGGCTACGGTAACCGCTTACCATCAGGCCGTATGCTTGTTTGACACCTTAGCGTTATAAAAAAATCTCATACTCCTATTTCAAAATGTATGCTATCAAATCCGTATTCCAGGCACATTCATCAAAGTATTATATCTATTCCAATTATAAAAATAAAGACACCTGAATTATCTAAAACTGCATCTACTTCATGTAGGAATCAATCTAATTTGACTTTCCAATGTACTATCTCCCTAACAAAACTAATAGCGAAAGGACCAATATCCAACACCTTCGCCGTATCTGATATTAAAAATATATTCGATGCTCGTTACCTTAACGACGGGATTTGTGACGAGTGATAGCGTGCAATAGAGCGGTAAATCTGTAGTGTTGAAATTATCTATGTATATCTTCTCAACTTATATAAAAACGTATCTACGATACTGTAATACTTACTATTAATAATTTCATAAGATACAAACAAATTTATTTCATTTCCAATATTATAGTCTAAATAGACAATTGACTTCCATGACTGTCCTACGCAGATTTTTTCTCAACACTATAATACTTATAGAAACACTCATAGTTTCATAATATACGTCTATCCGTCCATTTGTATGTCCTTACATCGCAAGACAGGTGTACATAATAAATAAAATAAATACTCGTACATTATCACACAGCGCCATCTGGCCTCAAACTAAGCAAAGCTTGTACTATGGGAACTAACAGCTGGAAGAATATTTAATATCCTTTTTGTGTAAATACATACCAAACACCCAGACGCAAGGCAAACATGTTGGTCACATAAATGCTTCCCCGGCGGGAATCGAACCCGCGACCTCTAGCTTAGCAGTCACGTATACAAGACCAGCGGTGCTGTCAATCAAATACATCCACATAATAATTAGCATGCTGAGTCCATGAATACGTAGTAGAGTATTAGAGCACTAATTAATTCTTAGTAATGACATGAAAACGAGTCTTATACGCGATATTCAGTCGACAGTCAGCCCGTGACCACGGCCGATGCAACTCGGTCGAAACGTCGGGAGGTAAATAAACAATTTAATATCGCGTATAAGACACGTTTTCATGTCATTACTATGTGTTTAAATCGCGAAAGTTTAAAAAACACTATTTAATTCTGTACTTAATTACCTCTTTTGCTTCAAATTGTTTATTTGGATACTGGTGTCGATTCTGTTGTTCAAAATTACTAAACTTAACTAATTTGACAGGTCTAAAAGTCTTGCTATCTCTTTCTCATGTGCGGGGTTAAATAAGGATGCCAATATTTTTAGACCTGTCAAATTAGTTAAGTTTAGTCATTTTGAACAACAGAAATGGCACGATTATATACCGTTTCAATTTTATTATTGGATATAAGTAGCCTACCTCCTTCTATAACTTCTAAAACGCTTGTAAGCCCGCCCGCTCTCAGCTTTTCACTGAAGCCCCACCCCTACCCATGCATCATTCTTTAGAGAAAAATATTAAAATTGACACGTTGTTAATTACAAAAAAAGCTTGTTAGTAGAATGTATGGATGGAAGCTTTGAGAACCAATATTGAACGTAATTGAGTTAATTGGTCGATGCACGTTCTTTAGATAGATACATGAGACAAGTTCATTTCTAATGCATTTTTTTTTTTATACCACTAAGGTGGCAAACAAGCATATAGGCCCACTTGATGGTAAGCGGTCACCGTAGCTTATGGAGTCTCCTTACACGTTTACATTTGGAACTGACAAACTTAACTTTGCGCATCGATCCCTAGACACGGCTTTTGCAGCAACCGCAAATAATACGTTTGTACTAGTGAATTCACTATTTTTCATGTAATTTAGAAATATAGCAATACTCTATGAGCATTTAAAGCGTCTACTTGTTGCCATTATTAAAATGGAGCAAAAAACGCGTTTCTAAAGTACAAACAACAACAACAGTAACAAACTATATGGTTTTGTTCAAAGGCTTGAACAAAACCATATAGTTTGTTCATACAATAATATCTCCGTATATCTCCTTGAATGTTATATATTTTCTTGTGCCGTTAGTTGATGGTATGTGATTCCAAAACAATAAAACGAGACGTACACTTTACAATATATTCTCTTGAAATCACAACATTTTAATACATCTTTTAAATTCAATATCAATATTCTCGTGAAAAAAGACAAAAGCCAATCGCTTCTTAAATTCTTCTTCTTCTTCTTCTTCCTAAGTATGGCAATCAATCCCTTCAGGGACTATTTTTGCCAGTGTCGAGTTTTAGAGAATTTTCATGTTGCAAAATTTCTCGTGTTTGCCGCATTAAAATGCCTAGTGTCATGCATTCTAACGCCCAATGGAGTTTCTGGAGACAACCCACGGCAGTAGCAGATCGTAACACGCCTTTAGATTAGAGGTAACCTATTGACCAAAATGATAAATCACTTAACCCAAAAGTCGTATTATGGCATTATTTCCAATGCTCCTATAAATCAGTCACTAAATGAAACTTTACTGCACATATCGACACCAAAAATACACATTAAAGATCACTATAACACAATTTACGACACACTGGAAAAAATCTCAACCGCTCCGCCTGATTCCCGCCAAAAACTCCTCCTTCTTAAATTCAAAAATAGGTATAATTAAAATATGTTTCTTCTGCTTACAATCCAGCCAGTTCTAATTTTAAATATTATGATAAGGAGATTGTCACATTAAATAATTGGACAGTCTTTGAATTTTTAATTTTATTATTTGTTATAGCGGCAACAGAAATACACATTATGTGAAAATTTCAACTGTCTACCTATTACGAATCATGAGACCAGCCCACTGACAGACAAGACGGACGGACGGACGGACAGCGGAGTCTTAATAAAAGAGTTCCGTCGGTTACCCATCGGGTACGGAACTCTTACAATTACCATAAATGAAAATATTGTAGGTACTGCAAAAAATATTACTGAACTCAACAACCGTAAGAGTTTTAACATGACATACTAAACACCGTTTTAAGAACTATACTACCGAATTCGTTCCAAAGTAGCTGAAATCGTTCCGAAATGTCAGGATTGCGTGTTACAACCCCATTCTCGGTTCCTATACAGACGGTCTTCTTCTGTGTTCCACAAATCACCGTGTTTAACACGCTCCTATACATTTTGAAGTTATAGTACGCTTTGATTAAATAAGATTTGCTTGAAGCGTTTACTTTTAAACCGACACTCACTGGGGTTGAGTGACGGTTCTTTTTTTGAAGTGAAAATCTTCAAAGTTGACCAGCCAGAGTTTCTTTTACAAAATTTGATTCTGTTACTCGTAATCATTCAATGCCCACAGTGATTGCAGAGCTCTCTATGTAGGATATTCAGCGTTATATTTTCAGATGAAATATAAAAGGTAGTATTTTTTTTATCCCACCTAGGTGGCACACACGCATACGGCCCATCTGATGGTAAGCAGTCGCCGCAGTCTATAGCCGGTAGCAATACCAGGGGTATCACTAACGGGTTGCCAACCATGTTGTTGATGAGGACTCACTGTGCTAGCAGCATTACTACTAGCCCAGCGTATCCTCGTGGAGCACTGGCAACCTTACTTACCGCAGAAACACAACAATACATCAAGTAGTGTTATTTCACTGGGGTCTTCTGTAAGGTGGAGGTACAGTCCCCAGTGGGGCGGCTCCAATTTAAATGGGATAACCCACGGGAAATCCCAAATCGCCCTTCCTCTCTAAGAGCGCGTGGGCAAGGCGTAGTATCTTTGTAGGTGTGTACACTGCTAGGCGTAGTTTTAACCGGCGTTATTTCTTTGTCCGTAAAATTCCATCCTTTGGATCCATCTAGCTTTTTTCATTGATCTGAGGTGGTAGTGGTGACGATTCTGTTGTTCAAAATAACTAAACTTAACTAATTGACAGCTCTAAAAAGTCTTACTATCCCTTTCTCATGTGCGGGGTTGAATAAGGATGGCAATATTTTTAGACCTGTCAAATTAGTTTAGTTTAATGATTTCGTACAGAATTGGCACCAGTGTCTGATTAGCCAATAGCCAGCCGCTTACGTATGAAAATACGTTCATATTTGGAATTATACTTCCATCCTCATGATCCAAAGCAATTATTTTAGTGTGTGTGAGTGAATAAGCAATATATGTAGGTTTTGCATTACATTGTTACTACAGTCAATTTTGTACATTTTGGCACCCCGTGAGTGATACACCTGGTATTGCTAGGGCCGTATGCTCGAGTGCCACCTTAGTGATATTAAAAAAAGGTAAAGATACTTTGAAATATCTAAACCTTTGATTCTAATGGTTTCTGAAAATTCAATCAGTTCAATAGCTAGTTTTTCAGAATTTATTTGTATCGCAATTTTATGTTCAAATCGTGTTTCATTTTTTGGAATTCAAATTGCAAGAATTCTTAAACGAAGTAGTAATCAATAGATATGACGTCTTTGGTGTCGATTCTGTTGTTCAAAATTACTAAACTTAACTAATTTGACATTTCTAAAAGTATTGCTATCCTTATTTATTTAGATCGAGACCGCTGGTCTAGTGGTTAGTGTACCTGACTGCTGCGCTACGGGTCGCGGGTTCGATTCCCGCCGGGGCAAACATTTATGTGACAAATATGTTTGCCTTGCGTCTGGGTGTTTGGTATGTATTATAAGTATGTATTTACAAACAAAAAAGTATATAAGTATTATATCAGCTACTGGTTCTCATAGTACAAGCTTTGCTTAGTTTGGGGCCAGATGGCGCTGTGTGATAATGTCCAAGCATTATTATTTATTTATTTATCCCACACATGAGAAAGGGATAGCAAGACCTTTAAGTACTGTCAAATTATTTTAGTTAAATAATTTTGTACAACAGAATTGGCACCAATATCACCTAAATTATCGCAGGCGTACTTTTAACCTCTTACCTGGCTTCGATAACCACATTTTTTAGCGTTCAACAATTTATATAACTATGATGTTTGTAATAGTAAACAACCTGCGCCAAATACAAGATATTTCAGTACAGTGCCGTTAGCAGGAACATTATATTTATTATTATTATATTATAACGTATTCGAAAACGTAAGTCGCGAAATGTCAAAATTTTCATACTAATTTTTAGTTCAAATTTTCACCGCCGCAGCGCTGTTCATTTTCCAATACTAAAATAGTCGAAGGCGATACGAAAACGTTGTCGACAATGTTCCTGCTACCGGCACCGAACTACACAATACGTGTGGCAGAAACTTAATCGGGCCTTAAGAACACATGCGAGCTATATTTTGAACCAAAACGGCCCAGTTATTGCATATAGCCGTTTCATAAGCCATAAATCCACAATATTTTATTGTTCGTGACTTGGTCTCTAGTGTTTCGTTGCCTTTGACCCATTTTAGCTGGTTCACATTGTAGTATCGACTTTTCGCAAGTATTTTTTTATACCACTAAGGTGGCAAACAAGCATACGGCCCGCCTGATGGCAAGCGGTTACCGCAGCCTATGGACGCTTGCAACACCAGTGGCATCACTCGCGCGTTGTCGACCTGTCTTGAACAACCCCATGCTGTACTACTTTGAGAAAACCACGGCGTATGTTACTTAATTATTGTAAATCACTGAGCAGCATAGGGTTTTTAAACCACTAAGGTGGCACACAAGCATACGGCCCACCTGATGGTAAGCAGTCACTGTAGCCTATAGCCGCTAGAAATACCAGGAGTTTCACTAACGGGTTGCCAACCACGTTGTTGATGAGGACTCACTGTACTAGCAGCATTACTACTAGCGCAACGTGTCCTCGTGGAGCACTGGCAACCTTACTCACCGCAGAAACACAACACTTCACCACAGTAGTGGTATTTGACAGCGGTATTCTGTAAGGTGGACAGTCTCAGTCAGGCGGCTGCAATTTTAATGGGTAAACCCACGCGAGATACAATCGGCCTACCCCTCTTATTAAAAAATCTTTCCAGATCTATATTTTTAAACTGAGTCCAGTAGTTTTCAGTTTATTAATTACAAAAATTAACATAAATCTTTTCTCTTTTTTTTATACCACTAAGGTGGCAAACAAGTATACGGCCCGCCTGATGGTAAGCGGTTACCGCAGCCTATGGACGCTTACAACACCAGGGGTATCACTCGCGCGTTGCCGACCCTTAAAAAATATAAGTATACAATTGTAGTTTTAATTACCGAATGATAAGTGAGTGGGTTTGCTTTTCGTTTGAGTGATCTTTAAAATAGTTGGTTCGGCACCCTGAGATCGGAATCTTGTTAACCAACGTTCACTGAACGTATTAACTTCCCATAATGCCCAGTCAATTATATTTAAACTATTAAACATGTAAAACGATCATAATTCACGCGATAATCCTTCGGCGTTTTATTCAAAGAATCCTTTAATACATTCTCCGCATGGGGTGATCCTTTATATTAAACAAGTCCAGGGAATTTTGCACCTTAATCACTTTAGAGTAAAGTTCTATGTAAGTTGGAACTTTTTCAGGTCATATTTTCGACACAGCGGGATATTTCACCTGAGGTGAGTCTTGAGTGTGGTTTCATACAAAATAATATATGTAATATTTCAGAAACAATTATAATTAATTTGAAAGGTTATTTTCATGAGCGTGTTTGTAGGTGCAATTTTGTTTTTATTCATCGCTTGAAGATAAAAGATTGTGTCTGTGGGGCGAGCGAGGTGATCATGCTCATTTTTTTCTCTTATTAATAGTTGGTTAAAAAATTATCCATGTATTATGAAATAAGAAAGTGAAAAGTACAAATAAATAGAATTTTACTCATAGCGACTGCTATCTGACGTTTGCAATGAAATATTTTATACTTCTAATAACAGACCTTTACCAATTGCTGAAGATAAACTGGGTATTGCGCACAATAATTATCATAGTTTAATATATAATTTTTAAAAGTAGAATTTGTACTTTTCACATAATTCACTTATGTCATCCTTTGGAATTTTGTATGGCACCCCACATTATCTCTCAACGCGTCAGAAAAATTAAAAGACACTTGATTGGCCGACGCAAATTGTTGGAAAACAGGCGTATAATTTGTTTATATCGTGTGTTGATAGCTATGGAGAGGCAGGGCACAGCGGGATATCGGGCTCAAAGTGGCGCCGCCAACTGTAAGACACCTTACTAATCTTGTAGTGTTGTGTTCCTGCAGTGAGTAAGGTCGCCAGAGCTCCTTGAGGAAGCGCTGTGCTGGCGGCAGAGAGACTTGTCCCCTATGCACACAATAACACTACCCTTGTAGTGTTGTGTTCCTGCGGTGAGTAAGGTCGCCAGAGCTCCTTGAGGAAGCGCTGTGCTGGCGGCAGAGAGACTTGTCCCCTATACAATAACACTACCCTTGTAGTGTTGTGTTCCTGCGGTGAGTAAGGTCGCCAGAGCTCCTTGAGGAAGCGCTGTGCTGGCGGCAGAGAGACTTGTCCCCTATGCACACAATAACACTACCCTTGTAGTGTTGTGTTCCTGCGGTGAGTAAGGTCGCCAGAGCTCCTTGAGGAAGCGCTGTGCTGGCGGCAGAGAGACTTGTCCCCTATGCACACAATAACACTACCCTTGTAGTGTTGTGTTCCTGCGGTGAGTAAGGTCGCCAGAGCTCCTTGAGGAAGCGCTGTGCTGGCGGCAGAGAGACTTGTCCCCTATGCACACAATAACACTACCCTTGTAGTGTGCTGTTCCTGCGGTGAGTAAGGTCGCCAGAGCTCCTTGAGGAAGCGCTGTGCTGGCGGCAGAGAGACTTGTCCCCTATGCACACAATAACACTACCCTTGTAGTGTTGTGTTCCTGCGGTGAGTAAGGTCGCCAGAGCTCCTTGAGGAAGCGCTGTGCTGGCGGCAGAGAGACTTGTCCCCTATGCACACAATAACACTACCCTTGTAGTGTTGTGTTCCTGCGGTGAGTAAGGTCGCCAGAGCTCCTTGAGGAAGCGCTGTGCTGGCGGCAGAGAGACTTGTCCCCTATGCACACAATAACACTACCCTTGTAGTGTGCTGTTCCTGCGGTGAGTAAGGTCGCCAGAGCTCCTTGAGGAAGCGCTGTGCTGGCGGCAGAGAGACTTGTCCCCTATGCACACAATAACACTACCCTTGTAGTGTTGTGTTCCTGCGGTGAGTAAGGTCGCCAGAGCTCCTTGAGGAAGCGCTGTGCTGGCGGCAGAGAGACTTGTCCCCTATGCACACAATAACACTACCCTTGTAGTGTGCTGTTCCTGCGGTGAGTAAGTTTTTTCTAGCTCTTATGCAGAAGAAGTTAGTACATGATTGTATATTTTTAATTGGGTCTCAATGTTATCATAGATGAAGATAATTCAATGAATGATAATTGAAACGTAATGATGCATGAAACGATAGGTATGATCGAATTATGACACGTTCGATCATTCTAACAACATACGATGCTCAAAGTTTCACCGTTTAATTCAATTTTACTTATTTAACCTGCAGTAATAAGTATTTGCGCAAAGAAATGCAACAATAGGTCTATTACACGGATTATAATTTTTCTCAAATAAAGTGTTAAATAAATAATAACTTTAAAAAAAAAAACTAATCTAATCCTCGGGATAACATGAACATAACGGGATATTATTCAGTACGTTGGGTGCCGTCATTTACTGCGCATCTTTTTATAATCGAAATAAGGATAGTGGTATTTTGCGGTGTACACCCTACGGCCATGGTGTTCGGAAACTCATCAGCAAAACATTTGATTCACCTGACAAAAGACTGGAACATATTTTGCGCATAGGATCAGCATTATCATAAAGTAAGGCAATGCCGCATGGCAGTATGATCCAATTAAAAATTTCAGTAATTTTAAATGTTTGATGATAAATGAAATGGAATCTCCCGTGGGTTTTCCTATTAAAATTGGAGCCGCCCGGCTTGGGACTGTACCTCCACTTTACCGAAGACCGTAGTCAAATAAAGATACTATGATGTTCCGAGTTACTGCGGTAAGTAAGGTTGCCAGTGCTTCACGACAATCCGCTGCGCTAGCAGTAATGCTGCAAGCACAGAGAGTCCTCATCAAAAACAGGGTTGGCAACGCGGTAGTGATAACCCTGGTATTACTAGCGGTTATAGGCTACGGTTACGATTGTCTGCCACCTTAGTAGCAAGTATAAAAAAAGTTTTTTGTTTAACGTTGTATAAATGACACTGGAAGATAACAAGAACCACATATTTATAAATGTCCTAGGAAATGTATCAACCTGCGTAGGATTCTAAACGAGAGATTAATTGTATTAATTTAGGCCCACATTTTAGCAAATTAATAAACTTACCGAACAAAAAAAAACAACCAACGTCGGCTAAGGCGGGTGCTCCGCTACGTTTCGCACCCGCCTTAGCCTTCTGACCTATCACGGCCATGTCGGACTACAATGTTACAAACGGTGAACGTAAATTAATACAATTAATCTCTCGTTTAGAATCCTACGAAGGTTGATACATTTCCTACGAATTTCCTAGGAAATTTATAAATTTGCGGTTCTTGTTATCTTCCGGTGACATAAGTATTTGGTAAATTGTCGGCAAGGATAATAATAATGCTAATGATTTATACTCACATATAAACAAGTACAATTACATTATTCAAAAGGAACCTTTGAAACCTGTTCAATATCTTACCCACGAACCCCTACCATAAATAAAGTCACACCCACACAGAAATCTCTAAAAATAGCCCGCTAAAGAGATCTCTATCGCGACAGACCACTACCCACATTACCGGATGCCAATTAATTAAAGTACTTAACTAGCTATTTTCCGTAAATCTTTCCTGCTTAACTATATTCTATTAGAAAGGATAGGGTATAGTTTATCGTATAAAAGTTTTTTTTTTATATATTTCTATTATTATAATATTTTTGGTTATTTAGTATTTATTTTGAATCGAACAGTGTCAAGGAAAATAGTTTTATATACTATTTAAAAATATTTTATTTTATATTGTTGGTTACTTTAATCCTGCTATTAGCACGTACTACAAAGTCAAGTGAGAACTTTAAAAAAATATACTTAAAGCAAAGCTGCCATCTTTCCATCCAATTAGGAAGAGAATCAAAATAATTCAAAGCAAACCTTTTAATCTACTCGGCGGAGCTTATCTCTCGTTCTTGTAAAAATCTTGTTAAAATTAAAATCTCCGAAGTGGCTCTGCACTAACAACTCTTTTATCGCTCCCACCTCTTTTGTGAGACGCAAAAAGCTAACAAGCTTAAGGCAGGGATGCTTCTAGGGATGTTATTGTGATGTTTATTTTAATATTAAAATATCGATCATTTTTATACATACAAAAATTCATATTTATCATCACGCCAAGTCCCTTTCTGGATAGGCAGAGGGTTTAGAGTGCCATTCACTCTTGACTTGCACATCTCTTTATCCCTTCCTCAACCGACTTCAAAAAAGGAGGAGGTTCTCTATTCGGCTGGGTTTTTTTGTATATTTGTTGCCCGATTACTTCGCTAATTGTTAATTGATGTTGATGATTCTTTTGTAATACATAAGAACTGGTCACGATTTTTTAATTGAAATCGCTTCCATAGTTTCGTTTTTAAGTCCACCTGGTGGTAAGCTGTCACCGTAGCCTATAGCAATGCAATACTACGGATATATATATATATATATATATATATATATATATATATATTTAGTTTCTCATATTTTTTGTCTTCTTCACTTCATACCTGCCTCGTTTATCTCAGCATCACCCAAAAGTTGACTGGTAGATAATGCCTACGGCATTAAGTCCGCCTGTGTATTTTGCATGAAGTGTAAATAAATAAAAAAAATATAACCAACGCGTTGCCAACCCTGTTGTACAATGACCAATTCAGAACCCCAAATTTTTTTTAAGACCAGACAAGGTAGACAACAGGCATTAATACAATACATCCGTTAAAACAAACTACCATATTTTCAAGTCACGAACTTCAAACTATCGATATCTATCGTAACTCGATTGTTTGAAAGCCCTAACTTTACATCGGAGACCGTTCCGTAGCCTTTGTCCTACTCGGTATTATGGTAAGTTTCTTGACTTGAACTTCGCCATCCACCTTGAATAGGCTTCACATTAATGTGTGCTTGCCGTTTAGATAGTGGTATGTTTAGAGTAAAATAGTGTTAATCTATAATATCAAAGTGAATCGCTAACTTTCTTGCTACTACTAATAATTTGAGGACTAAACGTATTGCCATCCTTATTTAACCCTGCACTTGAGAAAGGGATAACAAGACTTTTTAGTCCTGTCGAATTAGTTTAGTTTTGTGATTTTGTTATAACAGAATTTGCACCGATCCCATCCAATGTTTACCAGTTCTTCTAAATTAGTGATTATTCACACCATAAGCTTAAAAAAGAGAGGTAGTGCGAAATGGGATCTCCAGTGGATTTTTCCATGAAAAATTAGAGCCGCTTGACTGGGGACTGTACGTCCACCTTACAGAAGACCGATGTCAAATAACACTACTTTGATGTAGTGTTGTGTTTCTGCGGTGAGTAAGATTGCCAGAGATCTACGAAGATACGCTGCGCTAGTAGTAATGCTGCTAAATGCGCTAGTAGTAGTGAGTCCTCATCAACAACATGGTTGGGAACTGGTTAGTGATATCCCTGGTATTGCAAGCGGCTATAGGCTACGGTGTTTGCCACCTTGTATAAAAATAAGTATCACCAGTGAAAAGCATCAGTCTTAAAAATATTTCTACTGTCTTAGCAAAAAGTTTGAGAATCAGCGCGCAATAGTGAGCGCATGCAAATCATAACAATATAATATTGCGCATACGTTGTCAGTATTCGTCTGTCAGTGCGCACCATGGGTCGGTTTATTTGGCTTGTCGCGTTATCATACTTTTATGTGGTGAGAAGTGGCCCTATTACTGGAAAAGGTGTGTTGTTGCTTTATTTCTTTATTAAGCACGACTTAATTAACTTTAGATCTTAATACGTAAATTTTACCAACTACAACATGTCTGAATATTTTGTAAATTTGCTTGCACACGTTAATGCGTCACGATTGATGACTATACAAACATTTCAAACAAGATAAATAAGTTGCAAAGCGTATAATGTTGTTAATCACAATATGAAGGAAAGTACCTCATCAATTTTGGTCCAAATCTGAAAGTGCCGGCCATCGCAATATTTTTGTATATTCTGTTAGAGCTTGCCCGTCCGAACATTTATTACTACGGCACCATAGTTTTTGATTTTATTTAAGTTCGAAAATCTGAATGTTCATACATTTTTGTTGAAAACAGAATTCAAAATAACCAAAACAAATTAAATGTCCTGTCATGTCCAGGTTTGGTGTCATAGTAAAAAATGATCAGACGGGCAAGCTCTAACAGAATATACAAAAAAAAGTATTGGCCGGTAATTCAAATTTGGACCAAATCTCTATGAAACATGGATGAGTCCTTTGATCATTGCTTCCGAGTTCCGACCTATATACTTCATTATGCAATTAGTTCTTTCATTTCATATTCCTCTCATTTATATCACACCAAGTCTCTCACGAGGTAGGCAGAGAGTATAGATCGCTTCACTCTGGACTTGCACAACTCTTGCTTTTTCTACATTCATCAATCTCTTCATGCCCGCCGGTTTCGAATACTCTTGACCTCTGGTGTGGACATAGCTTATAACACATAGGCTTGGCTAGTAAAACAGAGGTAGGCTTTTGCGGGATTTTATGAAATTGGGAATATATGAAGTCTTCACTCTAAACGGGAAGAGAAATGGACAAAAGTTAGTTATCAATAAGTAGTATGTCTGCACGGTGTATTGAATGACTTTAAATATGTGCTGTACCGCTCTAGAGCCTGTCATTATCATTATAAAACTGCATAATAATTTCGAAAGAGACTGGTTTGTGTAATCATTTTTCCATAAATATTTCACACGCTTGATAATAATTAATGAGAATCTCTTTGTAACTCGTCGTTTTCATTCATGTAATAATCAAACAGTTGGATATTCCGTTCTTGTTTAGTTTGCGAAGTGGAATCCATTCCACAGTTTACAAAATAATAATTGGAAAAAAAATATTTGTCTTGTATTGTATTGTGTTGCTTTATCGACTTTAAACTAATTTATCGTACATTAATAAATTTGATACAAGACCTCTTTTGAACACACTGGTTTTCATATTGCCGTCGGCACATACAGTAATGCAACATATTTCTGCAAATAAGCAGTGAGATAGTAAAACAGCAGAAAAACAATACATATCTTGAATATTATTGAATGAAAATGATGCTATGAAACA
Source organism: Falcaria lacertinaria (assembly GCA_951449985.1). NCBI lineage: Eukaryota > Metazoa > Arthropoda > Insecta > Lepidoptera > Drepanidae > Falcaria > Falcaria lacertinaria. The sequence continues at coordinate 6,371,085 of OX602132.1, read as the reverse complement.
ATCCCTGTTGTTAGTCATCAAAACACGATGTGTTTTGATTGAGAAACGGTTGGCTGAAGTGAACGAAGAAATTGCTACAATGTTTAAAGTTTAAGTAGTAATATTTCGTAAAACCCAGTATTCAATATATGTTTGAACAACGGAAAAAGGATGGGGCTAGTTAACAACACATATTCTAACTTCATGTCACTTTCAGGAAAAGCAAAGATCTAAGCGAATGGTCCAAGATCCCAGGCGTCTCAGACCTACGTGATTTTATCAAAGCTGGCCTTTTAATATGTTATAGGGGGGATTGACACATATTTGACGAGACCGCTGGTCTAGTGGTTAGTATACCTGACTGCTACGCTAGAGGTCGCGGGTTCGATTCCCGCCAGGGCAAACATTTATGTGACAAATATGTTTGCCTTGTGTTTGGGTGTTTGATATGTATTATAAGTATGTATTTACAAAAAAAAAGTATATAAGTATTATATCAGCTACTGGTTCCCATAGTACAAGCTTTGCTTAGTTTGGGGCCAGATGGCGCTGTGTGATAATGTCCGAGCATTATTATTATTATTTATTATTATATATCTATACTATAAGGCTCCGAAACTACTGGACCGATTTCAAGAATTCTTTCACCGTTAGAAAGCTACATTATCACTGAGTAACATAGGCTATATATTATATTGATACGCGGGCGAAGTCGCGGGAAACAGCTAAATCGACTATCAAACATTCGATATTAATGTCTTTCTCATGAAGCAACGGCATCTCAAATGCATTAAAATTGGTTTAATATTTCGAAGAAATCTTACGACATCAATCTTTATTTATTGTTTTAATGATACAACCTTGAAATGTGAGCAAGTAAATGCAATTAGATCATCAAAATTACTATCCAACACCTAGTTCTAACATCCTCAGTTGACAAACAATTGTTGACAAACATGGCGCCATTCTAGTCATTGCACTCAATGATTACCAGCCATTGTTGACAAGCAAAGAAATATCATCATCAGAGCTATTATCAATATTGTCTAATAGTTTTGATTGATATTATTGATTTGTATGACACTTACTAAGATGTAGGACTTAAAATTTTGGGCAATCGCTACTAAATTCTTTACAAATCAAATCCATATTTTGTTAACAATGGAATGAAAGCTGTTGTCGGTTCAATAAAAAATAAAAGAGCGATAATAATGAAAAAAAAAACAACTAAAGGTTTAAAATATTGATACAGTCTAAATTAGTACATCATCGAAACAAATCTGTAAAAAGTGCTGACTCTAGAGTGACACGAATCAGTCAGTATATTGCACTATACGACAGAATTGATGACATGTCCGAGAATCAATTAATTAATTGGTCTACATATCGAAATTCAATGCTAGTCAATCAAATGCATGAGAGATGCAATCTGCGCTGAGTTTCCAATTGTGAGACCACAGCACTTAAGGCTGGAGCTGGGCTTAAAAATGGAACGCCAGTCAAATTTGATGCCACATATTTTTTTATGTGGTCTGCGATTTTACATGCGTTACCTGAGCCTATACGCTTTTAATGTTATTTTAGTTTTCGGTCTCTACTCCACAGCATTTAGTTTATTAACCCAGAGTAAATAAAACTTGCAGAATTAATTTAGAACGTATTTTTATTTCCAGCATTTTTCTGCCGAGATCCGGACACAGGTAAACTGCACTCTGTTAATTCCACATGGCAATCCAGTACCTTCTGTGGCAACTACACTTGCAAAATCAGACAGAAGAACTTATCTACTGAATTCAAACCTTTCAGGCAAATCAATATCACTCATGTGAAAATATATAATACTACTAGCAGTGCACCAAAAGTGAAAACTAACGTCAGTTCAGTTATTATCGAAAAGAAGAATACGCATCAAGTCAAAAATGAAACAAGTGACAGACTTACTACAATATTACACAAGCAACAAGCAAAATCAAGTGAAGCTTCCGAGTTAAATTTACCAATTATTCTCAAATCTGATGAGAATGGCGATAGATATTTAACGGAGGCAGAAATAAAAACGATATCTAAAATTTTACATACTGTTAAGAAAAGTGATCTGGATGCAATTATAGAAATTTACAATTTAGCTCAAGATATATATAAGGAAATGGATACGCCTACTACCCCGAGCTTAGAACAGGTGATACTTGAAACTAAAAGCGAAGAAAAGCCAAAATTTAAGCACGAAAATAACAAATTGAACAAAAATAGACGTGTTTCGTATTGGTACGAACCTTTAAATACCGTTAAAGGGAAAGCAATTGACATGGCTCCAGCTGGTTCAAATGTAGTAAGCAATTTAGCAAAGACAGCAATGGAACCGACAACATATTTCAAAGGTGTTTTGTCAAATTCAGACTTCAGAAAATTACCATACTATTATCCCATATCTAGTTTCCAAAGGATGTCATCGTATGTTCATGGAGTACCCAATCACAAAAACCCTGAGGTCAGTAAGACCCCGTGTAAGACTAAAGCGAATGCTAAAGGACCTGCTTACAATGGAATTATAAAAAGACCTTTCGCAGTTGAAGCTCAAAAGGTGATTCAACCATCTGTACTGTTGCCGTATCCATTTTCCTACATACACCATTATAATATAACAAACAGTCCGTATTCCAAAAACTTTTGGGGACAGTACCTTATTCCCAAGAACAACAGAAACACCGGAATAAGACCTAATTATTTCCAAGTATCAAATAACGCAGCACTGTTGAATCCTCACCTAAACGAAGAAATCCAAGACTTGGAGCAAAAACCAATACTTAAAGAGGATAAAAAGAGGAATTTGGTGATGCCTGAATGGCAAACAACGCAGCTAGAAAATGACATCCTAGAGGAAGTTCGGGCAAATATAGATGATAAGAAACTGATCAAATCATTTCCATTTAGAAAAAAAGTAAGTCTCGAAAAAGTTGGTAAAGTTATTAAGTTAGACGAACTAAATAGAACCAGAAGAGATTTAAAAAAAGACAGTTTAGAGAAAGAGCAAAATGAGAAAAAGGGCGTGAACTTGAATGAATCAGTTGAAGATGAGCGGTTTGAAGTATACCTTGAAAGAACTACGTAAGTATTGCTTATTTGACTGTTACATCTGTTTAACAAATATAATTATCTGCTTTATCATTAGTAAATATCCTTCGTACCGATGAGGATTGATATCACTAGGTAGTGATAACCGTAAAATAGAGTCACTGAGCCGAAACTACGATTTTCATTCTCACTCGAAATCCGATTAAATTTAATAAATTGATCAAATCAGACTTAGGCATTTTCAAAATATATTGCAAGGCATTAGTGAGACCTTATTTTAAAACTTTTTTTTATAACTACGGTCGCAAACAAGCATACGACCCGCCTAATGGTAAGCGCGAGGTATGGACGCTTGCAACACCAGGGGTATCACTCGCGCGTTGCCGGCCCTAAACATTAAAATTTACTGCGACAAAATACCAATATGATCAAGTAAGCTTTGCAAATGTAACGTGTCTTAAAAAATCAACTTTAATAAAATTTGTTATTTTTGTTCCTGTCATAATTTAGGATTCAATTTAATCTGTGTTGACTTTTCAAACACGCACTTAAATCAAAGTTAAACATAAGAAACGTGTACCCAGCAAAAAACACTAACAGGATACTAACACAAATGTCCAATGTGACAAATATCTCTTATGTAAAAACCAAGATAAAACATACCACCATGCAAGAAACCCTTTGGGGGTCGAATTCCGTACGTACTTTTTGTCGCCTTAGACTAATTTGTCTTTTTTTGTCGCAAGGTGTTCTTCATGAGAAGACTTGGTTTTAGAAAAACAAAATTGTAACTTAATGTGAACATGCACTGGTTTTTTATGATGCTTAAAAGTTGAGAGTAGCATATAGATTAAAAAAAAAAATCTTTCACGTCGGATTCTATATAGTAAAAATGGCATTCTGCGTTCGTTTGAATGCAAGATGTTTTATTCTTCTATATTGAATGAGAGATTTTAATTTTGATAAAGAAACTAAAATATGTATTTTTAACTTAAACAATGGTGCCAATTCTGTTGTACAAAATTACTAATTTGACAGGTCTAAAAGTCTTGCTATCCCTGTCTCATGTGCGGGGTTAAATAAGGATATCAATATCTTTAGATCTGTCAAATTAGTTAAGCTTAGTGATTTTGTACAACAGAATTGGCACCAATATGTATTTTGTTTATTTCAGATGTCATTCCGATACTCAGCCCGGCTACTTCAGAGTTGGGAACATGACTCAACCCTATCCGAAATGCTGTCCTCAACGAATCAAATGAAGATAGATTTCAGGTAGCTTATAATGTATCTGTACAGATAGAGAGTAGACTAGTACTGAAGAATGAATCGCTAGTATTACGTGCTAAGCCTGCGATAATCTTTCATACTTGAATAGGCTTAAGTTTTATAAATGTAAATATATAAAATCTATCCAAATTCTGTCGTTATACCACTGCTTTTAATATTGTTTCTGTTTTGAAACAAATTACTAACAAGACTATTACCAAAGAAGAAGATGAAATATTTGCCACCATATACGACATGGCAGCTTCTTTAAAGATACCTTGGAAGGAAGGTAGGAAGGAAGAGAGGAAGAAGAAGGCTGTCATACATGAGCTAGTTAAATAGACGGTAAATATAATATTGACTCTTATATAAGTAACTTAAGTAAAGAGTGCCTCTCTATATCGCTGTGCCCTAACCGGATTTGTCTATACTAATATTATAAAGGGGAAAGATTTGTATTTTTGTGTGTATGTTTGTATTGAATAGGCTCCGAAATTACTGGACCGATTTTAAAAAATCTGTCACCGTTAGAAAGCTACATGATCACTGAGTAACATAGGCTATATATTATACTAGCTGCCCGCCCCGGTTTCGCACGGATAGACAAAATATTTGATAAATGTCTACCCGTGCGAAGCGGGGGTGGGCCGCTAGTTTGTTATAATTGTAATAGTTATTTGTCTTGTAACAAATATGCAATAAATGAATAAATAAGAGGTAGCTGTCACGGTGTATAGAGAAGTCACAGAGATTGTGAGGGACGGAAATGGAAGGAGAGGCATCGGTTGTAAATCATCTGACAAGGAAAGGTCGAAGAGAATTGAATACGGCTGAGGCTGTCATACATGAGCCAATTTAAAGAGATAGTCGCTGTCACGGCGTATAAGAAGGTTGCAGAGATTGTACTGGCCAGGTGGAGATGGAAGGAGTTGCATCGGTTACACCGACAAGAAATTTATGCTAATGAAAATATAGTATATATGTATAATCTAATCCGTTGCCTATTTATGTTACTTTGAGTTCTGCACTAATGAAATTGCAACGACTGCATGACTCAATTCTTTGATCAATCAATGATGTGAGTTATCAGAATAGATACGTCACTAGGATGTACGAGAATGACAGATATATTCATTGAAATGTAATGATTTTTTATGTTTGGTTTGTGTCCTATCCGTATCTCACTGGCATGTCATAACCGATTTATCGACATTTGTATATTGTGGCTACAGCGGATTCTGCTGCGGTTCGTATTACTGCGCTATCAGATTTGAAACCTTATTACAGTGGATTAAAAGTTTTAGTTGGTCGAGTCACTGGCTCAGACCCTTGCCACAGTGAATTGGGAGTACTTGAAATGTACTGGGACAAGGTCCTACCAATTATGATAGAAAGCGGATCACCTCATGAACAATGTCTTGGCTTGTCATAGGTCTAATTGAGAATGATTGTATGCCTAAACTCAGAAGCCAACACTCGTTAGGTCAAGGCAGTATGGAATAAATAATTTAATTTAAATAAAATAAGTTATGATTTTGTAAATATAAAGTGCTTTAATTATAAAATAAAGGATTTTTATATTGTTTACTGTTTTCAATAGCTTGATTACCCTTGAATGGTACGAGAAGGTAGAACCGAAGCACACATCTTACGCAGTTAAATAGCACTCCTTCGATGTATTGTGTTTCTGCGATCAGTAAGGTTTCCAGTCCTCGGCGAGATTACGCGGCGCTAGTAGTAATGCTGGTAGAACAGTGAGCCCTCAACAACAGGGTAAGCGACGCGTTAGTGATATCCCTGGTATGGCTAGCGGGTAAAGGCTATGATGTCTGCTTACCAACAGGTGGGCCGTACGCCTGTGTGCCAGCATAGAAGTTTAAGGCAGGGGTTTGAACCTGGGTCCATTAGATAGATGGGCCGTTGCTACAACCACAAGGCCATCACCACTTACACGATACGCAGTCTATGTAAAACATTATTTCTTTCTTTCTATGTTCATTGTCGACAATTACATTATCTGCCCATTAAATTGTCCCGTGCAAACTACAAGCGGTAAGTCTCTCCTTAAATCTTCGCAAAACATATTCAAAAGAGCTATTAACTCGGGACATTTCCCCGTGAAGAAGTTGGAAAGAAAAAAACGATCCCGGCATATCTTTATTTGGTCGGACCGATAAAAAAATAATGTCCAACATTACGGGAGGCCTTAATTTAAATATTCCTGTCTTTACTTCCCTCCCTCTCGCACTTACACTGCGGTGTGTATTCCTATCTCTTTTTAAAGGGACGATAAGTCACATGAAAGTCGGCGGGTAAATGCTTTTTTAAGTGAGCGTAGGTACAGTTGAAGTTTTTCTAACAAAATTTAGGGACTGTAATGTCCGTTGGATACCTTGGAAATCGGTTAACGGTAATCGAGAGATGATTTCGTGTTCCAAGGAACATAATAGCACATAATTTATATTTAACGAGGATTTTAAAGTTTTAAATTGGATCGAAGGCTCCATTATAATTATGTAAGAACATTGATTTTCAATGTTATTATGATGTATCAAGAGAGGTAGGGCGATTTGGTATTTCACGCGACTGGGGACTGTACCTCCGCCTTACAGAAGACCGCAGTGAAATAACACTACTTGATGTAGTGTTGTGTTTCTGCGGTAAGTAAGGTTGCCAGTGCTCCACGAGGATACGCTGGGCTAGTAGTAATGCTGCTAGCACAGTGAGTCCTCATCAACAACATGGTTGGCACCCCGTAAGTGATACCCCTGGTATTGCTAGCGGCTATAGGCTACGGTGACTGCTTACCATCAGGTGGCCCGTAAGCTTGTGTGCCACCTTAGTGGTATAAATAAATATAAAAAAACAAGGCTAAGTTTAATTTTCATAAAAAATATATTATTGTCAAGCCAGCGATTATCCGCAGCAGAGAAGACTTTAACGAAGGTCACTTTTTACCTTATATTCTGTGTTATAATGCTTTTCTGTCGAATGTACAATTGGATGGCAGAAAACTTGATTTAGTTGATAACACGATTTTTCTAGGTCTAACACTAGATGCAAAATTGCAGTGGGGCTCTCACATTGAGACTTTGTCAAAGAAACTTAGTTCAGCTGCGTTTGCCAAAAGTCAGACAATTGACAGATATTGATACTGCAAAATTAGTTTACTACGGATATTTCCACAGCCTCATGTCTTATGGCGTGTTATTATGGGGATCTGCGGCGGATCTGGATACGATATTCATTCTACAGAAAAGGGCAATCAGGGCAATTTTTGCAATGGGTCCCCAAGAATCGTTAAGAGAATTGTTTAAGAAAATTAATATTCTCACGTTACCGGCTCTTTACATCTTTGAGAACTTGTTGTTTATAATAAAGAACATTAGAAGTTTTCAGTTAAATTCAGACAACCATAATATTTATACAAGAAACAGAAACAAAATTGTGGCTCGTAGGTTTAGACTTACAAAAGTAAACAAATCATTTATGGGAAACTGCGTCCGCTTTTACAATAAAATCCCACAATCTATTACCGAATTGAATTACGATAAGTTTAAGACTCATGTCAAAAGAGTTTTGATAAATAAAGCCTATTATAAAATTAATGATTATGTAAATGATAAAAATGCTTGGAATATATAGACTCACTCTGCACAAGTGGCTCCCCGCTCCTGGTAATTGTAATAGTTGGAATATGTATTTCATGAAAGCAGTGACAAAACCAACTTGGTAGCTTTCATTTTGATATTTGTAATTTCATACCAATGTCTAGAAGAATTTTGTTACAAATTGTTATATAATGATTGTTAAATGCAAAAAAAGACAGAGCACTGAGTTTCTTGCCGGTTCTTCTCAGGTGGCTTTTTTTCCGAACCGGTGGTAATTTAGACCTTCATAAGAGCCTTATTAGGGCCTAAACTGAATAAATGATTTTTGTTTTTTTTTTTTTTTTGAAACTGATCTTCTTAATAACACCGTTAGTCTAGTCACTGGGCAGTCAGGTACACTAACCACTAGAATCTAGTGGCAAGCTAAGTGTCGCGGGTTCGATGCCCACGGGCGCACATCTATGTGATAAACATTATTTTTGCCTCGCGTCTGGGTGTTTGGAATCTGTACCTATATAAAAGAAGGCAATGTCTGACATATCAACGCTCAGCCTAAACGGCTGGGGTTAGAGATTTGGAGTTTTGATAGTAGGCATCCACCTAGAAAGGGTTTTTGGTAACAGCACTGCTAAGGGTGTAAAATACGAGATAGAGATTGAATGAAAATTCGTCATATTTGAAGTTAAACGCATGAAAATTGATATTAGGCCTTACTGTTAAATGTAAAAAACATATATTCCAGGATTTTAGGAATATCCACCCCTATGGGGTAAAATACGGGATGAAAGTTTGCATGAAAATCTGTAATTTCTACACTGAGAAAACAGTTAATCATAAATAACGTGAATTCAGTTTAAAGTATGGTGAATTCACTTTAAGTACGGAGCATAGTGATATCACCAAAATGACGATGATAATACTGTTTCTGAAGATAACGGCTTATATGATGACGTGTCACTGGCTTTAGTAGGACGAGAATACAGTATAAAGTTGAGTACATAAAAATTGGTACTCTTATTATAAGCCGGTGGCAAAAGCTATAATTTACATATAGGCAAATGTTGACTTATTTACCAGATATGCGAAGCCGCGAGCAAAAGCTAGTGTATTATAAACAAAAGAAGTATATTTAACATATAAAATACATTAAAATATTTGTCAACTAAAACAGCATGTGTGGGCTGTTATCTGATTTATATATTTAAATATTTTGAAGTATTTGAATTGATACAAAATGTTATCTGTTTAATTAGTAATGAGTTTGACTAATGCTTTTTTAACGAATGTATTTCTTATCTATTGAAAGTAAAGCGAGTAGTGCGGCTTTCCAACCGCGGTGATAAATTGGATTTAGATTTGGTACAGGTACAATGATCCAAGTATTACCTAATTATTTTATAATATCATATTATAATGGAGTAATACTGTTTGAATAGTACTATAGATAAAAGGCGATATCGGTAACGTCTTTTGATATAACTAGATACCTAACTGTGTAATTGTGGTAGGTACTACAGGCTCTAAGTGACCACCTTCAGGTGTTAAGCGTTCATTCCCAACAACATTTTCAGGGTCGGCAACGCGCGAGTGATACCCCCTGGTGTAGCAAGCGTCCATAGGCTGCGGTAACCGCCTACCATCAGACGGGCCGTATGCTTGTTTGCCACGTTAGTGGTATAAAAAAAAATACACATTTAGTGAAAATTACCACTGTCTACCTATTACGGATCATGAGATACAGCCCGCTGACAGACAGATGGGTAGGTAAGTCTTAGCTCCGTTGATTACTCTTCGGGGACGGAATTCTAAAAAAACTAACTTTTTTTGCTGGCTAAACCAGCAGCAGATTCCTCCACAGTTCTCTTATACAATCTTCTATATATAAAAATGAATCCCTATTTCCCTTGGTCACGGCATCACGCGTGAACGGCTGGACCGATTTCGCTAATTCTTTTAAGCTATTGCATAGCTTTTATCGCGGGCCTTGAGCGTGGGGACCGAATCCAGAAATTCCGTAACGAAAAAAACCTAACACCGCCCACTCCGACCGGCACAGCGGTGATACTTTTTAGTTCCATCTATCGATAAATACCAGAACTTTTAATGACTTTTTGAAATATCACGCTTGTCTCTTTAGTTCAGCAACCCGCCTTTAGGTGGCATTGGTTGTATTGGAAAACTACCGTAATCAGCTGTTTGTGAGAAAGTATATAGGTATATGAAAAAATAAATAAATAATTATAATTGCATAAGTTGATAAAAAATGCTATGCAATAGCTTTACCGCGGCAGTCTCCAAGTGCCACACCTATTTTTCTTATTTGTGTTTGTTACTGTCAGGAGAAGATTCTTATGTAAAGAAAAGTTTAAAAAAAACCGGAACCTTTTTAATTTCGCTATAATCTAAAAAGTCTTTTCTGCTATGGTGTATTTGACATATGAATTCATAGCTAAGACAGGACATCGCCTGTCGGGTCAGCTAGTCACATATATAAATACTTTGATAGAACCATAAATATTTACGTATAACTTAATTCACGTAAAAGGATGAGAGCTCACCAAGCCTCTACTTGTTTTACAGGTAGTAAAGAACCGACATTAGCCCTTTAATCTCGGGACGAGGTTGTCCCACACCTTATCAAAGGAAAATAAGAGGGTCTTAAGATTTATCCGTTATGCTTTTGGTAAAAAGGGTAGACGTTTATAATGGTTGTCTACATATAATATTACATTCTTATGTCACTCTACATACTCGTTATAAAAACATAAACTTATTGTACAGGATAATATTTTTTATACCACTAAGGTGGCACACAATGACCCACACACACCCCACAGGTAAGCAGTCACCGCAGCCTATAGCCGCATGTATGCGAAGAGAATATCTCACGGAAGAAATAACAGACAAAACGTTGTCTACGACGAGTAACTGTGAGATACCCTAACTTGCGCGCCATTAACGAGAACTACTCGTCGAAGACTTCATTTTTCTTCTTTAGTCACACGGATGTTGCCCCTTAATTATATAAAGAGATTTTGGTAGTTTTTTATCTTAATAGAACCTACACGGTTTGAGAATGCAACTTAAAATATCTCAATAAATGGCTTCCAAACAATGTTTTTTTTAAATTATAAATTGTTTATTCAGTAACATTACTAGTTAACATTTCAGAAAATCAAACCAAAAAAATGTGTGTGTGTGTGTGTGTGTGTGTGTGTGTGTGTGTGTGTGTGTGTGTGTGTGTGTGTGTGTGTGTGTGTGTGCGTGCGCGTGTGTGTGTTGTCTGTGTGCCTACGTCGGGAATAAATAATTGATTTCAATTTATAGAACTCAATCGAGGGTTTATTTTTTGGCTATCGCTATTCATAGATAACGATATTAGATGGAGACATCATTATTCTACTAACCAATCACTTAAAGTCTCAAATGTTTGATAAAAAAACACTTGTAAATGCTACTCGTCGTCAGAAACTAAGGACGATAAACATCTCGTTTTATTTCGTTTTAAAATGTCAATTCAATTAAATTCCTTACTTAATGGCAACAAAATGCGATTAAATTAAGCATACATGTTAGTGTTCGTAGACTAACGCACCACTGACAAGTAAATGTGACATTTATCTCCACTTTTGATGTATCGAAACGAGTTCTATGCGCTGTCATTGGTCACACACGGTGCGCTGCCATGTTAGCGGAGGTAGACAAATGGAATTATATCGTTTTCGCGCGAGTAATGGGTGGATAAAATGATCTCTTCGCATACATGTTAGCCGGGCAGGGGTATCACTAACGAGTTGCCAACCCTGTTTTTGATGCGTTGTCGATGCGCAGCGGATCCTCGTGGAGCACTGGTAACCTTAATTACGGCAGAAACACAACACTACATCAAAGTAACGTAATTTGACTGCGGTTGTTTTTTGCTGAGAATAATCCGGCAAAAAACTCAGCAATTACTCTTTTCAAACCAAAATAACTAGTGTTTAATTACGTCAAGCTACTTTCGTGGTAGGCCAAGAGTAAAGAGCGTCACTGCAACTCGTGCACATCTCTTTCGCTTCTTCTACATTAATCTATCTACACTAATATTATTAAGAGGAAAGATTTGTATTTTGTATGTAACGAATAAACTCAAAAAGTTATGGACCGATTTTAATAGTTCTTTTTTCATTAGAAAGCTACATCATCACTGAGTAACATAGGCTATATATTATACTAGCTGCCCGCTCCGGCTTCGTTCGAGTAGACAAAATATTTGATAAATGTCTATAGGCTCCGAAACTACTGAACCGATTTCAAAAAAAACCTTTCACCGCTAGAAAGCTACACTATCACTGAGTAACATAGGCTAGCTGCCCACCCCGGCTTTGCACGGGTAGACAAAATATTTGATATCAATGTCTACCCGTGCGAAGCCGGGGCGGGCCGCAAGTATTTTATATCTTCATACATCGGCTGTTTCCGATTACTCTGTACCTAAATCGGTTGCAATAGTTCCGAAAATATAATTGTATTGCCAGTATCCTCTACGAGTGCCCTCAAGCTGTTAGTCTTGTACCGTAATGAAATTCCAAGCGTGGCATAATTGAAGTCATTACGACTCGTTAAAGGCTATTGTAACTAAACAATGAAATTAGTACAGTCTGTCTTGCCGCTCGTGTTATACGGAATGTGTAATGTGTAGTATGATTTACTGTAATGTCCGTATGGGCTACAGCCCTATTTTGTTATTACAGTCAAATTACTACAGACAAACATTTCAAATTTATAGTTAAGTAAATATATCTTTGTGGCTTTTGGGGTCGAAACTCTTGGGCCGTGGGGGCCAGAGGCTCATAGTCTTTTTAAGGAGACCTCAAATAAATTATGCGAGGCCTCCGGTGACAAGAGGGCTGGCGAATATCAGGCCCAAAGGCGAAGCATTGCAATACAGCGTGGCAATGCCGCCAGCCTTCTTGGCACACTTCCCCGTGGTGGTGGTTCGGGACATTTATTTTACGTGTAGATATTTATGTTGTACATTTCAGTTTAGTTCATTTTAAGTTTCTTTAATTGTTAATTTACGATGAAGTTATGTAATTATTATATTGTTTGAAATTAAACGGCACAATAATGTATTAATTCATATTTCCCTTGATCACGACATCACTAGTGTACGGCTTGACAGATTTTGCATATTTTTTTTTAAATTTTCAATTTCGAGATAATCTAAAGATCCTATATCCCATGGTATTTGACATATGAATTCATAGCTACGACAGGACATCTGTCGGGACAGCTAGTAAAATATAGTGAGAAGAAAAAGTAGGTGAAATCGATAACTGTATAAATATTTATCAAATGAAATTGTTTGGTACATCATTTATGTTTATGGGACGGAAGACCCAGCAATGTCTATAGGGAAACCATAAAATTGTGGTCCTATTTGCATATTATAATAACAAGGTTCCAACAGGGGTTTGCTGAATTTCAGATCAATATTTATTAATAAAAAAGTCCTTTTATCGACGATACGGTTGAGTTGTTATCTGTATTGCTAAGCCATGTTATTTTTAGTTTCACCTGTCCTATGTCTATCATCATTCTCCTGTCCTTATCCCATATTATTTGGGGTCAGCGCAATATGTATTTCTTCTCTTCCATCCTTCTCTATCAGCCGTCATCAATGTATTCACTTCCTTTCTGGCCATGTCATCTTTCACACAGTCCATCCATCTTTTCTTAGGTCTACCTCGACCCCTGTACCTATCTACATTCATACATAAAACCTTTCTTACCACGTTATCCTCATTCCTCCTGTCCTATGTATATGTGTAATGAAATCTTGCAAGTTAAAGGACATGATCCATTTTGGTCCCAATCTGAAAGTGCAGACCAATGTTATTGTCTTGTATATTCTGTTAAAGCTTGCTGTAGGACTATTGTTTATGTTTTTATTTGTTTTCGAAAATCCGAATTTTTATAATTTTTTGTTGAAAATAGGAATTTAAAATAGCCCAAATAAATGAAATGTCCTGTAAAGTCCAACTTTGGTGCAATATTAATAAATGCTCAGGCGAACAAGCTCTAACAGAATATTTAAAAAAAATGTGTTGACCGCCACACGCCACATTCAGATTTGGACCAATGTATGTAACATGGATGATGTCATTTCTCACACTTCTCAGACCGCTATACGTGTCAACGCGCCTAAACTTTAAGGTTTTTTCTCACGTTTATCTCCATAATCCGGGATTGAAATGTTCCCGCACAGTTTTTTTTACATCACACGAGGCCTCAGTAAACAAAACACTCAACCTGTCTCTCTATTATCTATCGAGAGCGATAGTCACAAAGTATCCAGTATTGTCAGGGCTGCAATGCATTCTAATATAATGAAAATTGACGGGTCATCACTCGTAATATATGCTTTTATCGTCTCTAAAAATAAAAATAAATATGTAAACGTTAGTTGTCAACTGAGCCTGCCACTTATCTATGTTAATATTTCTGTTTGGTTCTAGAGAGTAATTTTAAAGGACTACTCCGATTCATAAAAATCTAAAACAACTGCATAACACATCTCTAAATAATAAAGCTTTGCTTAGTTTGGGGCCAGATGGCTTTGTGTGATATTGTGCAAGCATTATCACACAAAGGCTGAAGACATATTAGATAGCAGAAATTGTTTAGCTGTGAACAGATAGAGCGGAGACATTGCATTAATAAAATACATATACGAGTCAGGCAGAGAGTATAAAGCGTGTCACACTTGACTTGCACACATCGGTCCTTCTACATCAATCTTTGAATACATACTCTCCACTTATGAATACTCATTACCTCTCTATTATTGACTACTTTGTCAATTGGATCTAGGAAATTCCTTCCATTAAATAAAAAAAAAAAAAACAATTAAATTCGTGCTTGGTCAAAAACTCACGAATTGCTCTAAAAATACAGAATGTTTTAAAGTGTTGAACCAAAGCATGCGAGACACCTCACAAGTGATACTACACCACAAAATCTCAACTTAAACATATCCATTCCTGTCTAATCTGATGTTTGTTCTGTCGTCTGTTTGTACGACGCGGGCGCATTGATTTGTGCTGTCTTGAAGGTGTTTCCGTTCGTTCGTGGGTTTTGAAACCCTTACATTGATGGCGCTGCTTTGGGATTTTTAGGACAGCCATTTAATTAGTCATAGACAATTACAGTTAGTCTTGTGTGTTGTCAAGACATCGTGAATATTGAGCCCTATCAGTTGATACATGTTATATCATAGGGGTTACTCATCATCATTCTCCTGCCCTTATCAAATATTATTTGTGGTCGGCGCAATATGTATTTCTCTTCCATACTTCTCTATCAGCCGTCATCTCTGTATTCACTTCCTTTCTGGCCATGTCATCTTTCACACAGTCCATCCATCTTCTCTTAGGTCTACCTCGACCCCTGTACCCATCCACATTCATACATAAAACCTTTCTTACCTTCTTACCACGTTATCTTCATTCCTCCGCATTACATGCCCATACCATGACAAACGCTTGCTCCTCAACTTATCTATCACTGGAGCTACTTTCAAACTTCCTCTAATGTACTCATTTCTTATCTTGTCCATTCTCGTTACGCCACACATCCATCTCAACATTCGCATCTCAGTTGCATGCAGTCTTCTTAGGGGTCATCATAGGGGTTACTGTGGGGATGATAAATCACCATTTTGTAACGTCCGCCATATTGGATTTAAAATGGCGGCAGACTATCGTGCATTATCACGAGAACCAAACGGGTATGCCAAATTTCAGCTCAGCATTAGTTGTTTCGTAGCAGTTCCCTTGGCAATTCCTTTGAAGGAACTGCTGAGCATTTGTCGCCTCACTAGTTCCTCCAAAGGAACTAAATAAACTACTGACACTCCCAAATACCTTATTCTCATATATCCATTGGAGGAACTACTGTACTGCTCCTTTTTGTAATCTTCCGCAATTTAAGAAGCTTTTATTTACCTTGCAACGTTTGTTCTCCTGTATAAAAAGCTATTTATATTTGAAGCAAACAGGAAGTAACTCAGTCGGGTTAACGAGTTGTCCCGGTCAATATTGAATGGGCTTGGGTGCGATCCGGAGAGATTTACTAAGAATATCTCCATTATAACTAGCCATTTTCATATGTAAATATTGTACCCTATTCACGGTGGTGAATATTTTGACTTATGCAATGCTTTCCACCCATATAGTGATGCGATTTATTATACCACTAAGGTGGCACACAAGCATACGGCGGTAAGCAGTCACCGTAGCCTATAGCCGCTAGCAATACCAGGGATATCACTTACGCGTTGCCAACCATGTTGATGTTGAGGACTCACTGTGCTAGCAGCATTACTAAAAGCCCAGCCCTCGTGGAGCACTGGCAACCTTACTTACCGCAGAAACACTACACTACATCAAGTAGTGTTATTTCACTGCGGTCTTCTGTATGGTGGAGGTAAAGTCCCCAGTCGAGCGGCTCCAATTTAAATGGGAAATCCCAAATCGCCCTACCTCCCATTTTAAAAGCTCATCGTGTGATTAATCGCTGTACTTAAGCTTAGAAAAACTCATTGGTACAGGCCGGGGTTTGAACCTGGGCCAATCAGATGACAGGCCGTGGCTTCAACCACAAGGCACGGCTTTTAGAACCTTAACTTTCCATCATGGAGTACTTCGGTGTCACGATCTACACTTAGCTCCTTCATCTTTTATGGTAAGTGTAAGGTACAGTTATCAATGACAAATAACAACAGAACATCAGCTTCTCACTTAACATTCCATTACGAATGTACTTATCATCGTCACGGCATGGTGTTATGAAATAATCCGTAATCCTTACCTGACACACGTTGGTAAGCTGTGAGACATGCCTGCTTTCCCTCGGTAATATATTTTCTACTTACCCGATAAAGATTTATTCATCACTAATGTATTAAGTTGATATTGTAATATAATTTCTTTTGAAGTGTTATA
The DNA here is from genome assembly GCA_951449985.1 of Falcaria lacertinaria. NCBI lineage: Eukaryota > Metazoa > Arthropoda > Insecta > Lepidoptera > Drepanidae > Falcaria > Falcaria lacertinaria. Next base: position 6,354,167 of record OX602132.1, on the reverse strand, counting down.
AGTGTGCTTTTGAAAGTTAGGCCACTAAGAACGTAATCTACATCTACACTAATAATATTGTAAAGAGGAAAGATTTGTATTTTTGTGGGTTTGTATTGAATAGGCTCCGAAACTACTGGACCGATTTCAAAAATTCTTCCAACGTTAGAAAGCTGAATTATCACTGAATAACATAGGCTATATATATATATATATAATAAGCTAGCTGCCCGCCCCGGCTTCGCACGGGTAGATACAATATTTGATAAATGTCTACCCGTGCGAAGCCGGGGCGGGCCGCTAGTTGCCTATAACTAACGTGCCATTATTTTTATAGATCAAATCACCAAACTCCTCAGTAATAGAACATAGAGTAGGTACTCGAAACCGGCGGTCATATTTTTTGAGACCGCTGGACTAGTGGATAGTACACGTGACTGCTAAGCTAGAGATCGCGGTTTCGATTCCCGCCGTGGTAAATATTTATGTGACAAACATTTGCCTTGCGTTTGGGTGTTTAGTATGTATTATAAGTATGTAAAGTATTAACAAAAAAAAATATAAGTATTATATTAGTTCCCAGAGTACAAAGATACAAAGTACAAAGCTATAGAGTACAAAGCTTTGCTTAGTTTGGGACCAGATGGCGCTGTAAAAAAAGAAATAGTTAATGTAGAAGAAGAAAAGAGGTGTGTTAGAGTGAAATGGCGATCTATATTTTCTGCTTACCGTGAAAGGTAATCGGCGTGATCATGTGTATATCGCTTTTTTCGCGAAATTAATAACGTTCCGGTATTTTTTTAAACTTTTCTTTTCATAAAAACCTCTTGACAATAACAAAGACAAATATAAAAGAATTAGCGAAATCGGTCCAGCCGTTCACGCGTGATGTCGTGACCAAGGGGAATAGGGATTCATTTTTATATTTAGAGATAATATATAATAAGATTGAATTTACTTCATAATATAATTTATTAAAATAATTTGGTCAATAATAATAATAAAACTAAAGATTGTAATTGAAAGATAAGTTAGTCATCCTGTTATATTAAGCACGCTATGTTCGTGCTTCAATATAATATATCTATTTGATAGGCACTTCAATCTCAACTAAGTAATTGATGTACTATTCAGAGTTAAGGGCAAATCAAACTGTTATTAAATTGATTATGTTTCATATACACTAGTAAATGTCACGAATAATATGACAAATAGTGATCAGATAGTAAAAATAGGGGTAGTGTTTTTTAGATCATTTAAAGAGGAATCATTATTTCGTACATTTTTTTTGGGTAACTTGAACCGTTTACGCAGTGCACGCAACGGAAGCCCTCAAATATGGATATTTTTCCCCGTTTCAGCAACATTTTTCACTGATGCTTCGCTCCTATTGATTGCAGCGTGATGTTATATAGCCTAAGCCTTCCTAGATAAATGGACTATCCAATTCAAAGTTTTTTTTCAATTCGAACCAGTAGTTCCTGAGATTAGCGCGTTCAAACAAACAAACTCTTCACCTTTATAATATTTGTATAGATATTTCAATTGCACTCCGTCATTTGATGGCCACACAAACCTTTTATTGACCGCAGCTCCTTGGCTCAACACCCTTTTCCAGGTCACCACTCACCAGTCATCCTGACTTCACTTGCGCTTCGGTTCGCTTAGAAACTATATCTAAAATGAAAATAATAGGGCCCTGCCAAGTCAGAATCTAAGTTTGATAATAGGTAATTTTATATTATCTTCACGCCTTCCCACAAGGGTCCCCGAAGAGGTAGCCAGAGGTTACTACACCCACTTTCCACCGAAGATAATTTGGTGCCAACGTGACGGGACAGATGGTGAGTCCGTCGCCGTCTCTTAGGCACTACATACATCATTGAATTTGTATATTATATAATTAATCAGTATAGATTCGGTAGGTCTTTTTTTGCTGAGAAGAATCCGGCAATAAACTCAGCTATTTTTATTTAAAAAAATAAAGTTAGACCTTAGACTTCCACGACTTTTGCCACTCACATACAACATTTTACAGCGTCATATGCGTTATCTGTGTTTATATCTCAGTAAAGCCTAATCGATATTTCACTCGATTAGACTTCGGAGAACTATATAAGGCCGGGTTCGATTGGTTGTTACGAGCTTAAGGGATAAGTCTACTTCGTTAGTTGGGGGATTGTATTTTCAATACCACTTTAAGCTTATAATCCAATTAGATATTTTCCAGCAGAAAATCGTATCAATTTTCTCTTCAAAATAAGTCCCTCTCTAGTGAAATTTCTCATCTATCGTGATAGTTCGTGAATGCTATCATTTACACATACCTAAATCTTCGAGCTATGCCAAAGTCGAGTAAAATAATACCGATAACCAGACGAGAAGAATTCTCGAAACTTCGACCCTTTGTCAGAATTGTGAATAGAAAAATTTCAAAGATGTATTTAGTTTTTCGGTTTTTAAATAGGTAAAATTTTCTCTTGTGTCTGTGAATTGTTTTTTAATTTAAAAGCTATTGAGGAGCTTTAGGTATGCGCAATGGGATAATCCGGGGGTTTTCCTATTAAAATTGGAGCCGGACTGTATCTCCACCTTACAGAAGACCGTAGTCAAAAAACACTACTTTAATGAAGTGGTGTGTTTCTGCGCTGAGTAAGGTTGCCAGTGCTCCACGAGGATACGTCATACGCTGCGCTAATAGTAATGCTGCTAGTACAGTGCCGTACGCGTGTATGCCACGCCACGTTAGTGGTATAAACAAAATAGATATCTAAACTAAGGCAAAAGAAAGTGAACATTATCTATTTAAAGAACACTCGGTACATTAAAAATATGCTAAACTAGTAGATAATCTATTTACAAAAACATATCTAAACCTACCTACTTATAGATAAAAGATCTGACCCAAACCGGAATCATGCGGGAGCGTGCCAAGAATGCTGGCAGCATTGCCACGCTGGATAGCAATGCTGATTCTCTGAGCGAGATATGTTCCAGCACGCCTGTCACGGGAGGCCTCAACCAGCCGACGTGAGACCTCCTTGAAAAGCTGAAGAGCATCCGGGCCCCTGGGACCCAGAGTTTCAACCGGAAATGCAGAAAATACTTAATCTTGTTATTTCATTCTACGCTAAAAGTTTGTTTTGTAATAATTTAAAATACCACCGTTACTAAAGTAGGTAATGTACGGGTAATAATACTCAATCAACTTTGCACTTCGTCACTGCATTCGGAATTCACGATGTAAACTGCGACTCTTTAAAGCAAAAATGTAACCCGAGCTTATGGTCGTAATTTGAGATAAGTCAACAGTGTAGGTAGGGTCCCAATTGCCAGGCTGTGTGACGGGTACATTAAAAATTCACGAGAGAGCTAATGAAACCTGAGACTCGGCCTGAAATATTAATTGGGACCCCTGGAACTCGCTTTGGGGCTGTCACTTACAATTGAGTGAGGGGTTTTGTTTTCACGCTAATTATTTACACGACTTTAATCCTGAAGTTACCGTTAGTAAATTAATAACCCGACTACGGAGTAATCACGCTCTTAAAAGTATTAAGCAAGGAAATATTCTCATCTGATATATTTTAATGTAATTAATAATATTTATAGTGATTTTCAGAGGGTAGCCGTGGTCGTATGCCTGCACTATAACCAGCGGACGACCGAGACGCTTCCAACGATACCTCATTTGTCAAATTATGACAATTAATTGGGAAGTTATGATGTGACAGACGCTCATACATACCGGTCAAACACATAACCCTCCTGTTTGCTTCGCCGTAGTCGGGTAATAAAATATACTAGGAACCGGCTGGCTTATTTGAAAAGATTGATTTTAGGGTCGGCAACGCGCGAGTGATACGCCTGGTGTTGCAAGCGTCCATAGACTACGGTGACCGCTTACCATCAGGTGGGCCGTATGCTTGTTTGCCACCTTAGTGGTATAAAAAATAATATTAATGCATGTGAAAGAAGCAAAAGAGGTTTGCAAGTGAAGAGAGCAAGTGAAGAGAGAAAGTGAGTGAGGTGGCTTTTTTTTCCGAACCGGTGGTAATTTAGACCTTCATAAGTGCCTTATTAGGCCTAAACTGAATAAATGATTTTTGATTTTGATTTGATTTTGAAAGGCGCTCTTGATCCTCTGCCTACCCCGTGAGTAGATGGCTGAGGAGCATAATACCCACCTAGTGCTACCATACGCGAGGATAAACCCGGATGTTAGGCTTTTTGTCCGGCCTTTTAACTATAATTCAATTTGATCACTTCAGTCAGTAACGATCGAACGAGACGAGATTGACTGACGCGCGCAACTAAACGCAAGTTCACAATTTGAACTGTTTTTTGTCGAAAATCTTTTTTTATTACGTCCGGCTGGGACCCAATAATCCAGCTTTTTTCACGGAAAAGTCCGGCTTTTTGATTTTTCGAAATGGAAACGCTAGACCTACCTGATAGTAAGCAGTCACCGTAGCCTATAGCCGCTAGCAATACCAGAGGTATCACTAACGCGTTGCCAACCTTGTTGTTGATGAGAACTCTTTCTGCTGGAAGCATTACTTCTAGCGCAACGTATCCTAGTGGAGGTCTGGCCAACTTACTCACCGCAGAAACACAAGAGTTTTTCCTTCACGTATTAAGATTATAGAGAGGTCTATATTACTCCAGAATAAAAATGTACTCACTGTTGCTTAGTCCATTCCAACTGAAGATCTGAAACAAGATGATAAAACTGCCTTTTAATATTAATTGAAGTGACGTCAAACGCAAAACAATCTATTATAATATTATTAATGCGAAAGTAACTGTTTGTTTGTTTGTTTGCTACTCTTTTAGGGCTAAACGGCTGAACGGAGCGTGATAAAATTTGATAAGGAGGACATAGGCTACGTTTGTCTTTAAGCAAATGCAGACGAAGTCACGTTTAACAGGTAGTATTTACATTTAAAAAAAACGAAAATGGGTTGTTTTTCAAATATTTTGTCCGCCCGTGCGAAGCCGGGGCGGGCTGCTTGTATAATATATAGCCTATGTTACTCATTGATAATGTAGCTTTCTAACGGTGAAATATATTTTTGAAATCGGTCCAGTATTTTCGGAACCTTTTCAATACAAACATACACACAAAATACAAATCTTTCCTCTTTATAATATTAGTAGTATATTATCTACTCTGAGATATTAGTATAGAACGTAGTATATTATCTACTGTGAGGTATAGATGTAGTTTACTGTCATTTTATTGGAAGCACCGGCAAGGCAGAATAAATTGTAGAATTTTACATATTGTTTTCTTCGTCTTCTCTATCAGCCGTCGTTTCTGAATTCATATCCTTTCTAGCCATGACATCTTTCAAAATTGTTAGGTATTGTTATATCATGATTGTTACATGAAAAAAAAAGACAGCACTGAGTTGCCGGTTCTTCTCAGGTGACTTTTTTTCCGAACTGGTGGTAATTTAGACCTTCATAGGTGCCTTATTAGGGCCTAAACTGAATAAATGATTTTTGATTTTGATTTTCAAAACCTTTGTCTTGAATTGTATACTTGGTATCCAACCGAGCGTATACCTACACCTCTGATACGGAAATTAAATACCTCATTATTTAAATTGAGTGTGAATACAACAGTGTGATTTAAGTGGGAACCAACACCCGCAAATAATTAGAGCTGCCTTGTAAATTTCATATCACTCAGCTGAAAAATATTAAAACCCACAAAATGTTTTTTTAATTGCCTGTTAATCAAACTGGAAGGACCCTTAAGTTGACTTCTAATTACACCAAAACGTAATGAAATACAGGGAAATAAATTGTTTATAGGATGCTACCGAGAATACAGCTTTAAGGCATTTGACGAGACCGCTGGTCTAGTAGTTAGTATACCTGACTGCTACGCTAGAGGTCGCGGGTTCAATTCCCGCCGGGGCAAACATTTATGTGATAAGCATTTGTGTTTGCCTTGCGTCTGGGTATGTGTTTACAAAAATCGTATTTAAGTATTGTATCAGCTACTGGTTTCCATAGTACAAGCTTTGCTTAGTTTAGAGCCAGATGGCGCTGTGATAATGTCCAAGCACTATTATTATTATTGCGACCAGTTCCGGTAGCAGGAACATTGTCGACAACGTATTCGAAAACGTAACTCGCGAAATGTCCAAATTGTCATACAAAACTCTATCGAACTGCATATAAAGCTCATTTTCTATCGAACTGGCATTTCATTGTTTTTCGTTTCCACCAACGTGATGATTGCTCTATCTTAATGATGGCAATAAGTATAATATAATTAAATATAAACTATTTATTTACTGCCAATAGTTCCGTTTAAACAAACATATCAATTAACAAGCGAATCCACCACAACCTTGTTTATTAATTTATCCCTACGTGATACTATTTAATGGTATCCGGGCTTTGCACTCGCGGCTTTATAATCTACTTTATACACATACATTTGAGTTTAATTTCAATTGGATTTTTCCCCTCACTTCACTTTTAAAATATTCGTTCCGTATAACAAACTAGGTAAATTTACAAACTCAACTTTGCAGTTCGATCCTAGACACGGATATGGCACCACCCACAAATCATAAGTCAAATCACTTCTTAAATTCACGAGCCGAATCCGGTGGTAGATTCTGACGATTTGAAAGTGCTTGCCTGTAAAGTCTAGTCAAATAAAGATCTTTTTGAATTTGAATTATTGATTTATTGTTATTTTTAATATTTGTTATGATAGCGGCAACAGCAATACACATTGAAAATTAAAACTATCTATTATAGATCATGAGTTACCTACAGCCTGCTGATAGACAGACGGACGGACGGACAGCGAAGTTTTAGTAATAGGGTTCCGTGGATTATCCTTCGGGTACGGAACCCTAAAAAGATAGACGCTGTACGTCATATATTCCGACTGGCTAACAACCGAATTAAATAGTCTATACAGCTGCAAGTTTTCATCAAAGGATCCGAAATAAAAGCATGGAACTAAAAATAGTATTTCTATGCTCCGTGCGTTTTGGCCTTTTTGTATCCGCCATTTTTCTTTTAGTCCCCCGTTCACCACCTGTCAACTCACCGACCCGGACATATTTCAGACGGCAAATTCGGCCGGACGTCCACGCTCAATCTATTTTGGTTTTTATTGAGCTTAAAACCTGTTGTACACTAATGTTATCCATTACTAATTGTCACATGTTACAGCTAAAAGCTTAAGTAAGGTTATATCTACTTTCAGCCGGCTGTAGTGAACAAAAAAAGAAAAATAATGGCTAAGTACGAGTTGGACTCGCACATCGAGGGCTCTTTATTAAAAACACACCAGTTCACAAACAAACAATACATCGCGGTGCGTGGAGCACTGGCAACCTTACCGCAGAAACACAACACTACATCAGGTAGTGTTATTTTACTGCGGTCTTCTGTAAGGTGGAGGTACAGCCCCAGTCGGGCGGCTCCAATTTAAATGGTAACTATGGGAGATCCCAAATCGCCCTACCCCTCTTTTTAAAAGATCAAAGTGTGAATTATCACTTACTTGAGTTTAGAAAAACTCATTAGTACAGGCCAGTTTGAACCTAGGCCCATCAGATGACAGGCGGTTGCTTCAACCACAAGGCCACCACGGCTTTTAAATACTAAGTTTGTATAAGTAAATTCGCTCTGTTTTTAGAAGACATAACAATACACACTCTATGAGCATTTCAAGCGTTACTTGTTACCATTTTTTATTTGCAGCGACCAGCCTTCTAATCCAAAACTCCTGTAAAATATGATGATGTACAAAATACTACAAATGACACGAAAATGAAAGTTAAAAAGCAAGTACCTAATAAGATGAGAGCGGGGCGCAGGGAGGCTGTGTAGAACAAGGGTAACTTTGGACATAATCCTGTGAGGCTTAATCGGATCACTGTAACATTTCAGGGTTGCCAACTGAACACTTTGATGCTATGTCTAGTACTATTTTCTTGCATTTCATTTTAGTGGCCATTGTGACCTTGTGGTTGAAACAAAGGCCTGTCATCTGATGGGCCCAGGTTTAAGCCCGGCCTGTACCAATGAGTTTTTTTAAGCTTAAGTACAGTCATTAATCACACCATGAGCTTTTAAAAAAAGAGAGGTAAGGGATTTCCCGTGGGTTTAAGACGCCCGACTGAGGACTGTACTACCACCTTACAGAAGACCGCAGCGTAATAACACTACTTGACGTAGTGTTGTGTTTCTGCGGTAAGTAAGTTTGCAAGGATACGGCTAGTAGTAATGCTGCTAGCACAGTGAGTCCTCTTCAACAACATGGTTGGCAACCCGTTAGTGATACCCCTGGTGGTTGCAAGCGTCCATAGGCTGCGGTAACCGCTTACCATCAGGCGGGCCGGGTGCTTGTTTGCCATCTTAGAGGTATCTAAAGAAAAAACAAAGGACTATATGATTGGATAAACTCCTCCTTTTTCAAGTGGGTAATGGTTAAACGCTTTTTTTTATACACTCATTTCACGTAATAATAAGCACTCCGTGTTCTCGAGTTGGCAGCCTTGAACTTTTTGGTAGTTAAACCTTACTCGGGTACCGAGATAAGTTAAGGGCGTCATATAATTACGATGGGATTAGGTAATGCAAAAACCTTTTAAATATAATTTGTTACCTGTTAGAGGTCGGCCGGATTTTACGGAAAATAAACAGAATAAAAACAAGATTTCAGATATATTTTTCACCTTTTTTAAATTTTTCACCCTTACGTTGTGGACATACCACCAATACGCACTAAGCGTTTTGCATCATCTTTTATAATACAAAGGACTGGAACTCTCTCCCCTCGTCAGTGTTCCCTGAATCCTACAACCTGGGACTCTTTAAGACTAGAGTGAATAGGCTACTAACGGACAAGCGAGCTCCACCTTCGACCACATCTTCACTTACCATCAGATGAGATCGTGGTCAATAGATGACCCGAATTAATAAAAAAAAAAGACATTGAGGTCAATAATGTGGTATTTGAAATGAAATATGATAATAAATTATTTACAAATATTATTTACAGTCAAAATCAAAAATCATTAATTCAGTTTAGGCCCTAATAATGCACTTATGAAGGTCTAAATTACCACCGGTTCGGAAAAAAAAGCAACCTGAGAAGAACCGGCAAGAAACTCAGTGCTCTGTCTTTTTTTGCATTTAACAATCATTATATAACAATTTGTAACAAAATTCTTCTAGACATTGGTATGAAATTACAAATATCAAAATGAAAGCTACCAAGTTGGTTTAGTCACTGCTTTCATGAAATACATATTTTAAATCTAATAGTCGTGGTGGCCGTATGGTATCGAACGTCACATGATCTCATCGTTGGTTTGATCATGATCTGTTTCAATGAGAATTTATAAAATGACGAAATAATGAAATGACGAGACCACTGGTCTAGTGGTACACCTGACTGCTACGCTAGAGGTCGCGGGTTCGATTTCTGCCGGGGCAGACATTTATTTGACAAATATGTTTGCCATGCGTTTGGGTGTTTGGTATGTATTATAAGTATGTACGTACAAAAAAAAAGGATATAAGTATTATGAAAGCGACTGGTTTCCATAGTACAAGCTTTGCTTAGTTTGGGGCCAGATGGCGCTGTGTGATAATGTCCAAGCATTATTTATTATTTAAAAATAACCTAAAAAAAAATTAAGCCTCTTTGAAACACATAAAAATAAAAGCGAGAAGTAACTCAAATTACTTTTCAATCATATTTTGTATCTAACTAAATAGGCGCTACCCACTGATATATTAGAAGGCGGTGCCTTTTTATTTGTTTGATACCCCTGGTGTAAGCGAGCAAGCGTATAGGTGACGGTTACCGCTTACCATCTTACGTAACTGGTAAACTTCCTTACCAATAAGGTAGATTAAAAAAATGCAGCCTATTATCAAGTGCTAACTTCAAGAAATAATACTCTATGTGGGTATAATAAAGCTCACTTTTCCCTACAAAGCCACAGCCCACACGATAACACCTACTACCAATTCCCAGCTGCAATTAAAACAGAAATTCAATTTACCGCGACTAATCAACCGGCGCGTACATATCGGTATAATATCGTTTCAATATCGTCCCGCAACACCGGCTCATTACATCAACCCCTTGAGGCTTGTCGAATGGAATTGGATTGTCAACTTAGGATTACGTGTATTGAACTAACTAGATTAACCTGTTAACGGTTAGTTTGTCTAAGATATTATTAGACTAGCTTTCTCCCCACGACTTCGCCCGCGTAGCAACATAATAAATAGCCTATGTTACCCAGTAACAATATAGCATTCTGTTGGTGAAAGATTTTTTAAAGCATTTCAGTAGTTTTTGAGTTTATTAATTAGGATCAAAACTCCTTAATATCTCTTCTCTATATAATGCAGCTGATATAACGGTCCCAACTTATAGGTATACATATATATGTTTATAACGCATCGATAGATTATTCTAAAATGAAAGTGTCATCATTAAATTAAAAAAAACAACACATGTATGAGCGTACAATAGGCGATACCTAATAAAACACATGACGTATTCCTTTAGGAGCTAACATCAAACACAGCCTCCATAAAGAGATTGCGTATCAGCCCACAACGGGGATATCCGGAAAATTGCATTGTCCTAACATCAAAGGACTTGGTACGACCGGACAGACGGAACCAATTGCGTTAATTGCCGATCTACGGCCATATTCAGAGAGCTAATGAAACGATTTTGCAATTAAGCGGATTTGTTAATCTTGCTTTACTGTTTACATTGGAGTTCTAATTTTGGTTTTGATTTTGTAACGCAAAGTCCCTTTTTAATTAGGAAAATTACTTTTTCTTTTTTTTATACCACTAAGGTGGCACACAAGCATACGGTATGCAGAAATGATGGAAAGTAAAATGAAAAGATGGTAAGCAGAAACACTATTTCGTACAACAAAAATCATATTTTAATTGAATTATTTAAATATTTTGAAAGAATTGAGACAATGGTGTCGATTCTGTTGTTCAAAATTACTAAACTTAACTAAATTGACAGGTCTAAAAACTCTTGCTATCCCTTTCTCATCCGGTGTTAAATAAGAATGGCAATTCTTAGACCTGTCAAATGAGTTAAGTTTAGTCATTTTGAAAAACTGAATTGGCACCATTAACATGGTATCTTTAAAAAATATTTAATCTATCGTCGTGTCAGAGAAAAATAAAAAAGAACAACAGTTCATTCCCTTCTATCTAGAAATATCAAGTCATCGTTTTTCTTTCGATCTAGATAATAGTCACAAAACACTCACAAAAAGGTTAATATTCCATAAACTAAGAAATATGTAGAATAGAAACCAATTAAATTTCAAGGTATTTCAAACAAAATTTACTTCAATAAAATTCAACATGTCTTTGTGCCAACGACCTTGGAACAGGGCTTCCAGAGTCCAGGCATTTACCAAACAATTGATCTCGTATTTACTCAATATATGTACGTATATATAGCATGTTAGAACCATCGGAATTGGCAATGATTCTCCAAACAACTAATAATGGGAGGTAATAATTCACACGGCGTCGGGGGCACACAATAGCTTGCACACAATTAGCTCTGAGGGTTGGGGAAACTTATTGATTGATTTAATATATTGATTATTGAAACCAAGGCGTTACTAAGGATTGTACGATCGATAGCTGACTTTGAAAACCTGTTTATATATAGATAACTAGCCCGCCCCGGCTTCGCACGGGTGGACAAAATCTATATTAATATTATAAAGAGGAAAGATTTGTATTTTTGTACGTGTGTATATTTGTGTTGAATAGGCTCCGAAACTAATGCACCGATTTCAAAAAATCTTTCACCGTTAAAAAGCTACATCATCACTGAGTAACATAGGTTATATATTATACTAGCTTCCCGCCCCGGCTTCGCTCGGGTAGACAAAATCTTTGATAAATGTCTATAGGCTCCGGAACTACTGGACCGATTTCAAAAATTCTTTCACCGTAAGAAAGCTACACTATCACTGATTAACATAGGCTAGCTGCCCGCCCCGGCTTTGCACGGGTAGACAAAATATTTGATATAAATGTCTACCCGTGCGAAGCCGGGGCGGGCCGCTAGTATTTGATAAATGTCTATATGCTCCGAAACTACTGGACTTATTACAATTATTTTTTTATTTAGGACGAGAATTTTGTAACTGATCTAGAAAGATGGACCTCGGCTTTCCACAGCCTCTTTTGTGTTGACCTGAAGTCACTTGAGAAGAAGTATATACACTAGCTTCTGCCCGCGATTACGTCCGCGTTGAGCTTAGAATCTCAGAGGAACCTAATTTTTTTTAGTAACAAACATCCATCTAATCATCCTTACACACAGGACACAGCAGACACAGCAGACACAGCAGGTAAGTAGAGCAATCATGGCAAAGGGCTGCACAAAAGATCACAAGGGTCGAAGTGCTTCTGGGGCAACCTGGACCCGTTCAGCCTAGTAATAAGATAAGATAAGATCCTTACACACAGACATTCAGAATTTGTAATATTAAAGTTGGATATATATCAACATCAGTTCGTCAAGATAAACATCAGTCAACGCAAAAAACAGCTCATCAAGTACGTACCTACTTTCTGACGTGAAAGATCAAAGCTTTTCTCTGCGTACCAATTTTCCCTGTCGAAAAAAAATACGATCACAAAAAAGGTAAAATATATTACCGGTGCCACCGTAATTGTAATCAATTAAAGTAATCAGACCTTTTTCGCTAAAATTGCGGATTAACGCGGTGTTACCATTGGAATTGCGTCACATTGATCCGGCGATTAGGGAAGGCCTAATCGAATATTCCGCTTATTGGATCTTTGGATGAGAAAAGTGCTTGATTACGTGCGAATTGGTGACGAAATGTCGGCTCCAAAGTTCACCTCACATTTTTATACTATTAAGGTGACTAAGAGCATTCAGCATGATGGTAAGCGGCTACCGTAGTGGATGGACGCTTGCGACACCAGGGGTAACACTCGCACGTAGTCATCAACATTCTCCTGCCCTTATCCCATATTATTTGGGGTCGGCGCAATATGTATTTCTCTTCCATCCTTCTCTATCAGCCGTCATCTGTGTATTCACTTCCTTTCTGGCGATGTCATCTTTCACACAATTCATCCATCTTTTGCTTAGGTCTACCTCGACCCCTGTACCCGTCCACATTCATACACATTAACACTCGCGCGTTGTCGACCCTACGAAAATCTCTTCACACCTTTTTCAAAGACCTGGACTCCTATGGGAAAACTACGGCGCGGAGCTCATCACATAATTTGATAATGCCAAACAATCATATAAAATGTTGCTACTACTATGGTTAACGAAACGTGGACCGCCATGTTAACCATGGATAATAGAAGAAGAAAAATGAATGAACAATTTAAAGTCATGACTTTAGTACTCAATGGTCATAACAGCTACTGTTAGCGACAGGCATACCTTGTTTTAATACTTTTTGATTTATATATTTTCTTAATTGTCTATTAAAGGTCAGTTGATTTTATCTTCTCTTGAAAATATCTTTCATTTCCTCCGATATAATCTTTAACTAATTGAACCAGCCTAAACGTAGGCAACAGCTACTATAATAAGACATCTTGGTAGAGAAATCGAAAATTAGTCACACCTCGAGCTTCACGTTGAAGGAAAACATCGTGAGGAAACCTGCATGCGTCTGAGAAGAAATTCAAGGACGTATGTAGTGCCTAAGAGACGGCGACGGACTCACCATCTGACACGTTGGCACCAAATTATCTTCGGTGGAAAGTGGGTGTCAAACCTCTTCTACCTCTTCGCAGACCCTTGTGGGAAGGCGTGAAGATTAACTTCAAATTCAAAACACAAAGTCGTAGGATGCCCTTTAATAATTTAATGGGAACAAAATTTGTGGACACGACACATTGTCACTTTGACAGGAGACGAAGGGTAGCATGGGGGTGTGGACAACCTTAGTTTAATTGAGTTCGTAAATGAGGAAGTGACGATACGAATATTATTAGATAAAACTTTAAACTGAAATTCACCTTTCACATCAATTTTAAATTTATTGTTATTACCACTAAGGTCCATCTGTAAGCAGTCACCGTAGCCTATAGCCGCTAGCAATACCAGGGATATCACTAACGAGTTGCCAACCCTATTGTTGGTGAGGAGTCACTGTGCTAGCAGCATAACTACTAGCCCAGCGTATCCTCGTGGAGCACTGGCAACCTTACTTACCGCAGTAACACAACACTACATCAGGTAGTGTTATTTCACTGCGGTCTTCTGTAAGGTGGAGGTACAGTCCCCAGTGGGGCGGCTCCTATATTAATAGGAAAACCCACCGTAGATCCGAATTCGCCCTACCTTTCTTTAAAATTTAAGATCTGTAACATCATTCCTCTCGCTTCCCTGCAATATGTGGGAATGATTTCGGGAAAATGGACAGGAACCAGGAGAAGCGCGCTATTTGATTAGTCCATCGAGCGTGCGTGGTGGTAGGTAGTTGGCTGTCCGATCTCAGATGTCACACATGCGACTACTATACATAAAGTATAAACGTCACGGTTTATAAAGTCGAATAAAAAGGAGCGTTCCTAATCGCTGGACAACGAGTAGCATATTAAAATAATCACTAGGGTTTTTGGAACAGATGGTTCCTTTAACTTCGTTTCAATATCGAAGGCTAAATTTGTACTAGCAGTGCAATGATCATATAAATCTCCACTAACTCTCGAAGAAATAGATTGATTGTCACGTATGGCTGTATCAATATTAGAATTAAATATTTGATTACTTAGCTCATCCATTTCCTTGAATAGCCTGTCCATCATAAGTTAACAGTTAAACGTTTTAAGTTTTACCAAGAACACTGGCAGCATTGCCACGCTGGATAGCAATGCTGATTCTCTGAGCGAGATATGTTCCAGCACGCCTGTCACGGGAGGTCTCAACCAGCCGACGTGAGACCTCCTTAACAAGCTGAAGAGCATCCGGGCCCCAGGACTCAAAGTTTCAAATCAAAAGCAGCAAATTCCTGGACCAAAAAGAGCAAAAAAATAAAATACATTCCTCCAAAAATTACACTTTGTTCCAGCCTTGATACATAGGCATTCCAAACATTAAACCATTTTTAGCTATACATTAGTATATAGCATTAAAAGTAAAATCACTAATTACTTAAGTTTCACAATTGTATCGTTGAGCGAAATTAAAACTGTGTTATCAACGCAGACGGATTCGCAGATAAAAACAAGCTAATAATATTATTGCGGATAAATTAAGTCATGTATTTCGTACAAAAATACTGTACCGTTTTGAAGGAAAACAATTAAACAAATAGCGTTTTAACCACTAACAATAAACATTTCTAAGCAAATATTTAATTAAACTGATTCTCAACCAACATTAATACATTTACACAGTTCCCGCGAAGAAGAAAATTAATTCTACACAACCTTCAGCTTAACCGTACCAAAAAGAGCTAAGTGATTCTCGTTAACAAGCTAAAATACACCTTGCACCCTCTGTATTAAAGCTTACATCCCCTCGTTACTTACATTTGTCGCTAAAGTTGTTGTTCCATTCACTTGGGAAGTAAATTGTTACTACGATTTGCACGACTAGGGGAAAGTAATCCAATTGCCTAGGAAATAAAGGCCTATTTTGTTTGAATGCCGTGTTAGTAAGATTTAATACCGTGTGATGCGTACATACAGACGCGGGCTGTAAATGTCTGCGGAAACATCAATGGTAAAAATACATCGAAAAGTTCTCATTTATTTTTAGCAAAATTAGCGGAAAAAGGGCTCATTTGATTTTATAATTAAAAATAGAAAACCAATCATAAATGTATTTATGAAATGATGTTTTATTAAACAATAAACTTAATCTTGAGAAATGTATACGAAATTGGCCTAATACATACATACATATAATTACGGCAAGACGTCCCTGTTGTAGTACAGGGTAGGCAGAGAGTATAGAACGCCATGTCACTCTTGTCTTGCACGCCTATTTTGCTTCTTCTACTTTAATAAATATAGCAAATAAATGAAAACAATAACAACCAGATTAAGATTGTCAAACCGATATAATTTTGGAGTTTACTCCTTAAGAATCGATTTTCATATGATAGGCTCCATAATGTGGAAGTTTTATGAGAAGTGAAATAAACAAGGTTTATGGACGTTATGCTGCGAGCAAGTCGGTAAATCATACTGCTTTATTATTGAATAAATCATTAAGTTCTAAAGATGTATTTAATTATTGACACAAAACAGATTAAACTATTTACAAAAACATACCTTAACCAAATGAATCATTTAATTTGTTGATGAATAAAAAGCACAAAGCGGCAACGAGAGAATATATTCATTCAGGCACAGCGATTTCCCACTCACAAAACGTCGCACTGTTGTGTAACCAACTCACTAAGGGGAAAATGAGCGAAGCGGGTTGCATACTAATAGTGGGTCAAACCTACCTAATTATATCCGCGGCATTAGGGAAATGTACCTCGCCAGAAACGATGTATTGTGCCACGTATGAGCCAGGGAATACTAATCACTCATTAGGGATTATGGTTATTTTATGTACAGGTACGGTGACCACTGGTAATATACCAGCATAAAAGAATAAAATACCACGCCGAAAGCGCTGTGCTGGCGGCAGAGAGACTTGTCCCCTATGCACACAATAACACTACCCTTGTAGTGTTGTTCCTGCGGTGAGTAAGGTCGCCAGAGCTCCTTGAGGAAGCCTTAACCTATAACGACTTTAATTGAGATCGTTTGCCCAAAATAACTACGTTTAGGTGCCGTAAATGTATTTCGATTTAATTCATAATGTTTTCATACCTGTATTGTAAATTGTTAGTCACGATAATGCACAGTGATTCAGTTGAAATAAAATGTACTATTCTACAAAAACTAATGATGAGTAAGGAGCTCCTTGAGGAAGCGCTGTGCTGGCGGCAGAGAGACTTGTCCCCTATGCACACAATAACACTACCCTTGTAGTGTTGTGTTCTGCGGTGAGTAAGGTCGCCAGAGCTCCTTGAGGAAGCGCTGTGCTGGCGGCAGAGAGACTTGTCCCCTATGCACACAATAACACTACCCTTGTAGTGTTGTGTTCCTGCGGTGAGTAAGGTCGCCAGAGCTCCTTGAGGAAGCGCTGTGCTGGCGGCAGAGAGACTTGTCCCCTATGCACACAATAACACTACCCTTGTAGTGTTGTGTTCCTGCGGTGAGTAAGGTCGCCAGAGCTCCTTGAGGAAGCGCTGTGCTGGCGGCAGAGAGACTTGTCCCCTATGCACACAATAACACTACCCTTGTAGTGTTGTGTTCCTGCGGTGAGTAAGGTCGCCAGAGCTCCTTGAGGAAGCGCTGTGCTGGCGGCAGAGAGACTTGTCCCCTATGCACACAATAACACTACCCTTGTAGTGTTGTGTTCCTGCGGTGAGTAAGGTCGCCAGAGCTCCTTGAGGAAGCGCTGTGCTGGCGGCAGAGAGACTTGTCCCCTATGCACACAATAACACTACCCTTGTAGTGTTGTGTTCCTGCGGTGAGTAAGGTCGCCAGAGCTCCTTGAGGAAGCGCTGTGCTGGCGGCAGAGAGACTTGTCCCCTATGCACACAATAACACTACCCTTGTAGTGTTGTGTTCCTGCGGTGAGTAAGGTCGCCAGAGCTCCTTGAGGAAGCGCTGTGCTAGCGGCAGAGAGACTTGTCCCCTATGCACACAATAACACTACCCTTGTAGTGTTGTGTTCCTGCGGTGAGTAAGGTCGCCAGAGCTCCTTGAGGAAGCGCTGTGCTGGCGGCAGAGAGACTTGTCCCCTATGCACACAATAACACTACCCTTGTAGTGTTGTGTTCCTGCGGTGAGTAAGGTCGCCAGAGCTCCTTGAGGAAGCGCTGTGCTGGCGGCAGAGAGACTTGTCCCCTATGCACACAATAACACTACCCTTGTAGTGTTGTGTTCCTGCGGTGAGTAAGGTCGCCAGAGCTCCTTGAGGAAGCGCTGTGCTGGCGGCAGAGAGACTTGTCCCCTATACATCAATAACACGTCCCTTGTAGCCTTGTGTTCCTGCGGTCAGTAAATTCACCAGAACAATTTTATAAAAAAACTACACGTGGTATCCAAATCTCATCCTGACAGAGTTATACAATTTGGTAATCTGTTAATTCTATTCGTAACAGGAAAATTATGTTTTGTTGGATTCAGGGCTCTGGTGTTGCCGGTGTCCGTAGACCGCAGTACCCGCAGACCTTGTTTATCAATAAGAAATAAGCTTGCTGACTGTTTTTGTACATTCTGTCTTGTTTATGCTCAGCAATTAACCAAGAAATATTAACATCCATTCAAAGAGCAAGAAAATATAGGCAGCGGCCTGAGGTAAGCGGATTAAAGGGGTTTGGTTATTTTACAATTAAAATGAAAATTTAATTGAATAAACATTATTGAAGTGGGCTTACGTTCCGCGAAAATTAAAGGAGTATTGGAAATTAAATTCCGTGTTATTGTGAACATTACAATTTCCGTGGAATTTTGCTTATACGCTTGCTTAATTGGGGATGTGCACTTGAGATCGAGATTTGAACATAATTGGATTGTGCCCACTTATGAATTTACAATAGCCGGAGGTATTCGATATCAAATGAACTTTCTCAATGTAAAATATTATATTCAATAGATTCAAAGTAAGTACTTGACACATTTATAGAAAAAATTGCGGTGGCTTAGTGTAAGCAATTTTAAATATGTATAAACAAACTAAGACAATGACATGGTGGCGTTGTGGTATGAAGCGTTGTCTGCTATTCTAACGACGCAAGTTCGAATCCCACAGGTCTGTACCAATAAGTTTTTCTAACTTAAGTGCAGTGATTAGTAACACCACGAGCTTTACGGTGAAGGAAAACATCGTGAGGAAACCTGCATACGTCTGAGAAGAAATTCAAAGACGTATGCAGTGCCTAAGAGACGGTGACGAACTCGCCATCTGTCACGTTGGCACCAAATTTTCTTCGGTGGAAAGTGGGTGTCGTACCTCTGCCTACCCCTTCGGGGACCCTTGTGGGAAAGCGTGAAGATATTATTATGATAAGAATATGGCATTCAAAGTAAGATTTTTTTATACCACTATGGTGGCACACAATCATACGGCCCACCTGATGGTAAGCAGTCACCGTAGCTTATAGCCGCTAGCAATACCAGGGGTGTCACTTACGGGGTGCCAACCATGTTGTGGATGGGGACTCACTGTGCTAGCAGCATTACTACTAGCCCAGCGTATCCTCGTGGAGCACTGGCAATCTTACTTACCGCAGAAACAACACTACATCAAAGCAGTGTATCGACCGCTATCGCTTTTGCCCTGCTCCCGTCACTGTGTACTCCGCCCCACTGTTTCCTATAACGTAATGAATCGCACGTCACGACCAGCTGGGTTGCTAGTACTCAGTGGAAAATTAATTTTGTTCCTGCATTGTAATCTTTGTTTGACGGTCAATGTGTTTTTCAATATTCAATATTCTTTTCAAAGAGAAACACGCCCGCTATTCATGGGAACAATTGGATGGGGTCCTTTGGTAACAGACTGTTTAAATAATTAGATATTCCGGGTTTGAGGTTTCAAAGGTTGGTTTTTTTTTTTTTTTTTTTTACTTTATTTATACATGTATCTTTACCATCTTTCGACGTAGCTCTCAAAATTTCAAAATATTCATACGAATTTTTAGGTCCACTTTTCACCGCCGCAGCGCTGTTCATTTTCCCAAACAAAAACAGTAGAAGGCGATACGAAAACATAGTCGAAAGTTTTTGTTGCTCGGGCTATTGTTGTATAAAATCCAATAAACCAATTTGACAGGACGTAATTTATTGCCATCCTTTTTTAACCCCGCACATGGGAAAGGGATAGCCAGACGTTTAGTCCTTTCAAATTAAATTAGTTATTTTTAACAACAGATTCCACACCATAATTATTGATGAACGTTGAAGAAGCAAAAGAGTGGTGTAAGTCAAGAGAGAAAAAAGCTCTGAACTCTGCCTCCCTGTGGAACTTGGCGTGATGACATGTTTGTATTTCAAACCTCTCACACGAATGAAGCCTAAACACCTTGTTTCTATGCTTCTTATTCCTCATCCAGCCTTGAACCTTAAAAGCCTTAAGCATAAAGAGCACCCCACTCCTGCAATTAAGATCGTAAACACTCAATTCCACCGCTCTCTAAGCAATAATAATAAAAATGAACGGCACAGCTGATATATTCTCATGATACGGATTTTATTTAAGGCCGCGTCGATGACTATTGGCTTTTATCAGAATTGGTGCACATAAGTTGGAGTTATATATATGCACTGGTTATATGTTTGTTCTAAAAAACTTGTACACATAAAAGCTATAGGTACAGTGCCGAAGACTAAATTGAAGTAAATGACATTCTGGACAATAAATATGGCATTTAAAATCTTCATATATTAGAACACAGCTTTCACTGGTAGATAACTAATGCTTTAAGGCAGATTATTCGGTTTCCGCGCAAAAAATAACCATCATTCTCCTGCCCTTATCCCATATTATTTGGGGTCCGCGCAATATGTATTTCTCTTCCATCCTTCTCTATCAGCCGTCATCTCTGTATTCACTTCTTTTCTGGCCATGTCATCTTTCACACAATCCATCCATCTTTTCTTAGGTCTACCTCGACCCCTGTACCCATCTACATTCATACATAAAACCTTTCTTACCACGTTATCTTCATTCCTCCGCATGACATGCCATGACAGACGCTTGCTCCTCAACTTTTCTGTCACTGGAGCCACTTTCAAACTTCCTCTAATAAACTCATTTCTTACCTTGTCCATTCTCGTTACGCCACACATCCAACTCAACATTCGCATCTCAGTTGCATGCAGTCTTCTTTCATCCGTCGCCTTTGTGGCCCAACATTCAGATCCATACATGACAGCAGGCCTTATCATGGTCTTATAGATTTTCCCTTTAAGCTTAAGCGGGAATCGGGAGTCGCATGTAGTTCCCGTGGCCTGCCGCCATTTCATCCATCCTGTGGTAATTCTATGCTATGCAAAAAATAACCATAAAACATTAATTCCACAGCACAGCTAGTATACAAATAAATTCAAGTGCCTATATGTAATGTCAAACCTAAAATCCGTTTGCTTGTTTGCCACCTTAATGGTATAAAAAAAACATCTTTGTTTGACTAGACTGTACAAATAAGAACTTCCAAATCATGAGAATCTATCACCAGATTCAGAGGGTTTTTCTGCTGACTAGTATCCGGCAAAAAAATTAGCAATTACTCGATAAAAATACAATGTTTAACTAAATAGATATGAAAGTATATGTGGTTATTATATAAAAATTACACTATTTTGTCTGTCTGTTTGTTCTAACCTCCGGAACGGCTAGACCGATTTTGACGGAAATTTCACTGGCATATAGCTGATGTTTTATGGAGTCTCCTTTATAAATTATATTACATTAAATTACGTTTTTTGGGAAAGCAATTAGGGTACCACGCAAAAATAATCGCTGAAATTGTGAACCAAATCAGATTTCAAGCATTCAAAATCGCGAGCACAGCCAGACTTTCAATTAATAAAAATAGTTTGACAAGCGAATTAGTCGTCTCGTTTAGCAAGTGGTCTTGTAACGAAGAAAAAATTATCGACGAACAAAATATAAATCCCCAGCCAGTACAAATCTCACACAATCTAGCAACAGGACATTTTACGATGTTGGGGCTATCCCCTTTATCCCGACCGTGATTGCCTCAACCTTAGAGTACTGCCCGCAAATGAAACGGGGATAGGGAATTTATGACGATATTTTTCTGTCTGTACCCGAACGGGTTTTGTTATGAATGAAAATAAATAGTTGGTTTTCGATATTCGTTTAGGAATAGCGAAGGAATTGACGGCTCTTTACTCTGAATAAAATACCATTTGAAATACGGTCGTTGCTTTGTTTTTCACTGGCGTTTGTCCGCCGTTTCGCCTGTTTAAAAAAAGATAATTATGTTACTAAGGAATGGTGGAGCTTTTTATTTATTTATTAAAAATTATTAACCCGAACAAAAAATAAAGGTATCATCCATTTTGATCCAAATCTGAACATGCTGGTCATAGCATTTTTTTGTATTTTCTGTTAGAGCTTGCCCGTCTGAACATTTCCTACTATGGCACCAAAGCTGTAGGACCAATGTCATGATATTTTTTGAATTCAAAAATCTGAAATTTTATACTTTTTTGTTGAAAATAAGAATTCCAAATAACCAGTACAAATGAAATGTCCTGTAATATCCAGCTATGGTGCTATAGTAATAATTGTTCAGACGGACAAGCTCTAAGATAATATTCAAAAATAATACGTTGGCCAAATCTTTATCAAACATGGCTGATGTCCTTTCTTCTGTTCAGAATAATCGTATGCAAACGAGTGTAATAAAAGTCTTTTGTCCTTCTTCAACTGGCATGACAGTCACTTTGTGTAGCAATCAGGTAACCAGCCAAATCGGCTGTCGACCACTACAGTGTTTGGGATAAGCTCAAGGCGTCGATAATTCCAAATTTTTTAGGGTTCCGTACCTTATAAGAAAAAAAGGAACTCTTATAGGATCACTTTGTTATCCGTCTGTCTGTCTGTCTGTCTGTCTGTCAAGAATTTTTATCTCTACAACGCGTGGAGTTATCAAATTGAAATTAATAAGAAATACCCGGGTGTATGGTCTCTTTCGGCTGTAAAATAATAAAACTTATAAGTCAATATGAAGCAAAGTTAAAGATAAAGGTTTAAGCAACGGCCTGTCACCTGATGAGCCCAGGTTCGAATCCCGGCCTGTACCAATGAGTTTTTCTAAGCTTAAGTACAGTGAATAATCACACCATGAGCTTTTAAAAAGAGAGGTAGGACGATTTGGGATTTCCCGTGGGTTATCCCATTTAAATTGGAGCCGCCCGACTGGGGACTGTACCTCCGCCTTACAGAAGACCGCAGTGAAATAACACTACTTGATGTAGTGTTGTGTTTCTGCGGTTAGTAAGGTTGCCAGCGCTCCATGAGGACACGCTGGGCTAGTAGTATTGCTGCTAGCACAGTGAGTCCTCATCAACAACATGGTTGGCACCCCGTTAGTGATACCCCTGGTATTGCTAGCGGCTATAGGCTACGGTGACTGCTTACCATCAGGTGGGCCGTATGCTTGTGTGCCACCTAAGTGGTATAAAAAAAAAAAAAGTCGCGCGTATATTAGCTGAATAAACAAGTAATTTCTAGACGCACTAAGCGCCTATTTAGACTGCCAAGGAATTACAGATGTTTACAGATGTCGCTTACAGATGTTTTAAGCGATGTTGTTAATAAAAGAGGTACTCTATATTTTGAGAAGGTACAAGGCATTTCTAGCAAGACTCCAATTACCCTAAAGTGCTATTAAGTTTCGCACCAATTTCTATCTGGTACCTTATTTTTATTTCTTTTTCTCCAGTCGGTACAACATAATCTCCGCGAAGTAATGGCGAGAGCATTTTTAGGGTTCCAATGGAAACCAATGGAACCCTATTACTAAGACTTCACTGTCCGTCCGTCTGTCTGTCTGTCAGCGGGCTGTATTTCATGATCCGTATTAGGTAGACGGTGGTAATTGTCACAGAATGTGTATTTCTGTTGCTGCTATGACAACAAATAATAAAAATGAAAATAAATAACTAATTTAAGGGGGTCCCCTTGTAGAAACCGGTGGTAATTTAGACCTTCATAAGTGCTTTATTAAGGCCTAAAATGAATAAATGCTTTTTGATTTTGAATTTAGAAACGTGTCTTTTTTTGTTTTCTTGCTCTATTTATTAAAGGCAACATTCGAAGCTTGAAATGCACATAGAGAGTGCTTCATTTTCTAAAAAAAATACTAATACAAAAATGTAATATTTTCGGTTCGTGCAATAGCTGTATAGGGGTCGAACAACAAGTTAAGTTTGTCATTGAAACTGGTTTGATTTTAGTGCGGAACCCTCGGTGTTCGAGTCCAACTCGTACTTGCCAATTCGTTTACCAATAATCTTTATATAAGGGTGGGCTGGGTTAGGTCAGACTTGTGGAAAGGTTATGTAAAAAATATATATTAATTTCTTATCAATCACGCCAAAACGGTTTAACGGATTTTTATGAAGCTTGGTAAAAAATAGAAGACTTTTTATAACGATTAGTATACCTGACTGCTACGCTAGAGGTCGCGGGTTCGATTCCCGCCAGGGCAAACATTTATGTGACAAATATGTTCGCCTTGCGTTTGGGTGTTTGGTATGTATTAAAGTATGTATTTACAAAAAAAAAAGTATATAAGTATTATATCAGCTGCTGGTTCCCATAGTACAAGCTTTGCTTAGTTTGGGGCCAGATGGCGCTGTGTGATAATGTCAAAGCATTATTATTATTATTATTATTATTAACGATATAGTTAATATGTATTTAGAAAGCCGACGCTTGACAAATAGTACTTACTTTTACTTATAACCGAGATTTCAAAATTATATTCTCAAAAGTGGGTGATAACTATTATCGATTATATTAATCCTCACCAACAACAGGGTTGGCAACCCGTAAGTGATATCCCTGGTATTGCTAGCGGCTATAGACTACGGTGACTGCTTACCATCAGGTGGGCCGTATGCTTGTGTGCCTTAAAGGTATAAAAAAAATCATCTATTAAAAAACACGGTGTCTTAAGCATACATAGGGACAGACAACGGCAAGCTACTTTTTTATACTATGTAGTGATTGCTACGTGGACAAAGTCGCGGATAAAAAGAAAGTTAATGATAGCCGTGAGGATAATCTCACTGAATATGATAATCGACCGTAATATAAGTATAATGTAGTCATAATAGGATACTGCGGTTATCTCCCATCAACACCTGACGCTGCGCCAATGAGTACATACCGCTGAACGAAATTGCTTGGCCAAATCGCAGAGGTCAATGTGGAGGGTTGAATTATAAGCGCAAGCGTGTTTTGTGTCTCCAATCCTGTTTATTTGTTTGTTACCTTTTCAGAACTATACGGCTGACACGATCGTAATAAAATTTGGCAAAGAGATAGTTTATTTCCTAGGGAAGGATATAGGCATTATTTTGTCACAGAAAATAATCTTGAAGGGGAGATTTTTAATACTTAATTACGTTATTTTTTTCTAGAACAGGCTAAGCCGTCGGTAACAACTAGTCTATACTATCAATACCAATATTATAAAGAGGAAAGATTTGTGTGTATGTTTGTATTGAATAGGCTCCGAAACTACTGGACCGATTTCAAAAATTCTTTCACCTTTGGAAAGCTACATAATCACTGAGTAACATTATCATAGGCTTATACATTATACTAGCTGCCCGCCCCAGTTTCGCACGGGTAGAAAAAATATTTGATAAATGTCTACCCGTGCGAAGCCGGGGCGGGCCGCTAGCCGGTTTAGACTAACAAAAGTAAACAAATCATTTATGGGAAACTGCGTCCGCTTTTACAATAAAATCCCACAATCTATTACCGAATTGAATTACGATAAGTTTAAGACTCATGTCAAAAGAGTTTTGATAAATAAAGCCTATTATAAAATTAATGATTATGTAAATGATAAAAATGCTTGGAATATATAGACTCACTCTGCACAAGTGGCTCCCCGCTCCTGGTAATTGTAATAGTTGGAATATGTATTTCATGAAAGCAGTGACAAAACCAACTTGGTAGCTTTCATTTTGATATTTGTAATTTCATACCAATGTCTAGAAGAATTTTGTTACAAATTGTTATATAATGATTGTTAAATGCAAAAAAAGACGGAGCACTGAGTTTCTTGCCGGTTCTTCTCAGGTGGCTTTTTTTCCGAACCGGTGGTAATTTAGACCTTCATAAGAGACTTATTAGGGCCTAAACTGAATAAATGATTTTTGATTTTGATTTGATTGATTTAGTATTTGATAAATGGCGGTGTAAAAGTGAATATTTTTTTTAAAATTAAACCAAAATTGTTTTATTCTCTAAGCTACACGTAAACGCGATCTTTCGTGTCTTGTGCGGTGACCACAAAGGCTTTCACTAGATTGACTTTTATTACACTGATTTGGTCCGACACACCTCCAGCTGTTAATGCAATAATAATGCGGATCCCTTCACACCTTGATTTTACCTTTTCTGAGCTCCTAAACGAGGACATTGCCAGAAATGTTATCTATTAACGCGCTTTGATTAGCGTCACGTAGTTGAAGAGCAAGCGTTTGTCACGGTATTGGCGGAGTAATAATAAAAAAAATCTTCTAGGCTTTGAATTGAAATAAATAATGGAATAATAATAATAATGCTTGGACATTATCACACAGCGCCATCTGGCCCCAAACTAAGCAAAGCTTGTACTATGGGAACCAGCAGCTGATAGAATACTCATACCTTTTTTTGTAAATACATACTTATAATATCTACCAAACACCCAGACGCAAGGCAAACACAAATATTTATCACAGAAATGTTCACCCCGGCGGGAATCGAACCCGCGACTTTAGCTTAGTAGTCAGATATACTAATCACTAGATTAGTCTCGTCATAAGAATGAAGATAACTTGGTAAAAAGGTTTTTATGTTGAATGTGGATGGGTACAGGGGTCGAGGTAGACCTAAGAAAAGATGAAAGGACTGTGTGAAAGATGACATGGCCAGAAAGGAATTGAATACAGAGATGACGGCTGATAGAGAGGAATGGAAGAGAAACACATATTGCGCCTAACCCAAATAATATGGGATAAGAGCAAGATAATTATGATGATTAGCTTAGATCTGTATGTATGTATGTATATATTAATGAACCGGATTCTTTCAACGTCATTTTCACCAACTCATTTACAACAACATAGATGTCTGACAATGTTGAAAAACTTAAATTTTAAAATAGCTTATAAGTATTCTTAAAACCTATTGATTCTGATGATTCCGTTCAGGACACAAGTAAAAAGCTATGTATATATATATGTATTATGGTTTTGTCAATGTTCCTTTGTACTATACCTCCACCTTACAGAAGACCGCAGTCAAATAACACTACTTTGATGTAGTGTTGTATTTCTGCGGTGAGTAAGGTTGCCAGTGCTCCACGAGGATACGCTCATCAACAACAGGGTTGCCAACTCGTTAGTGATACCCCTCATATTGTTAGTGGCTATAGGCTACGGTGACTGCTTACCATCAGGTGGACCGTACGTTTGTCTGCCACCTTAGTGGTTTTAAAAAACCTATTAAAGGCGTGTTACAAACTATATTTATATTATATCGAGTATTCGGTTCGGATAAGGCCACGCTACGCACCTTTTTAGTTTAGTCAGATCTGAGCAGCTGAGGTCGAGTTGAATTTTGTATGATATTACGGTTTTATTTCGGGCTTTGGTTTCATCGGC
Organism: Falcaria lacertinaria; assembly: GCA_951449985.1. Lineage (NCBI taxonomy): Eukaryota > Metazoa > Arthropoda > Insecta > Lepidoptera > Drepanidae > Falcaria > Falcaria lacertinaria. The sequence goes on along the minus strand of OX602132.1, from coordinate 6,326,690 downwards.
AGTTCGTTGATAGCGTTCGGGTATTAGAATTTTAATGAAGGATTATCCAGGCAACCCTAGGGACTCCCTTTCAAACAAATGTTTCAGATTTTTGTTAATAAGTACCTTAAAATATACAGAAGCAGCGGTGGCCCGAGTTTTACGGTGAAGGAAAACATCGTGGGGCAACCTGCATACGTCTGAGAAGAAATTCAAGGACGTATGTAGTGCCCAGTTTGGCACCAAAATTTTTTTCGGTGTAAAGTGTTTGTAACACCTCAGCCTGCCCCGTCGGGCACCCTTGTGGGAAGGCGTGAAGATATGTTATTTTTACATATTATACAGAGAAATATATTAAGGCTTACTATATTGCACTACGTATTATAAAAATAATATAATATTAACTTAAATTAAAAGTAAACTAAAATGTACAAAACTTAATTACCTACACGTAAAATGAATGTCCCGAACCACTGTCACGGGGAAGTGTACAAGAAGGCTGGCGGCATTGCCACGCTGTATTGCAATGCTTGGCCTTTGGGCCAGATATTCGCCAGCCCTCTTGTCACGGGAGGCCTCGCATAATTTATTTAAGGTCTCCTTAAAAAAAGCTGTTTGTATCAATTAATAAGTTTACATTACAGAGAAAAAAAATGTTTAGATATGTATTAAGCAGATGTTTTAGCCTACAGCCCACAAATGATAAGCGGTTAGCGTAGACGACGGACGCTAGCATAGGTATAACTTGCGTGTTGCCGACAAAATAGATATTAAATTAAACAGTATATATTCTGGAATAACAAGGTCGCAGCTATATTATTATGTACAGAGGTTCAACGAAAAACACGAAAACATTATGAAAATCACAATTTAACGTTCCGTTTTGCAGGGGATGATCGTAAAGGGAAAATATTGGATAATATTTTATAGCTTTCATTGGCTCGGCGGTTCAGTTCGGGAAACTGTTATTTATTGCATCGTAAAAGAGCTTACTCATTTTAAGAAATGTATATTATTTACTTAGTACACCGGAACGACGGGCAAGGTTACAGAGATTGATGAATGTTGAAGAAGCAAGAGGTGTGCAAGTCAAGAGAAATGGCGCTCTATACTCTCTGCCTACTAACGAAAGGGATAGCATGATGGTATAGTATGTATCCATACCAAGTCTTGCGACGAGAATCAGAATTGGAAGGCATCTTCAGGTAGGCGTGGATTGTCGGGTTGGAGACAGTATTCCATAAACTATAGCAATCATTACTTGACTTATAGTTCACTATCAATAGTACAATCAATAGTTTCACCAAATAATTATGAACAGTACAGATTCAATTAGATTAAAGTGTAACGTCCACCGAGCACATGGTTGCGTGAACATCGTGACAGTCACCAGATAAGTGACAGTTCAACAAGATGGCCGCCTCACCAGTTCACGGTTTTTGTTATGGGCATTGACATTTCTATCAAGAGAAAATCGAGAAGCAGATGCGCCCACACATACTCGTATATGTATGTATATCATTGACTTAGGAGAGACAGACAAAACACTATTGGTCTAGAAGTTAGTAAGGCTGACTGCTCCGCGACGTTGCGTAGATTCCATTCTCGCTTAGGAATACAATTATATCATAAACTACTTCGCTTATTTGGAACCAGATAACGCTGAGTATTTTTTATATATCACTAAGGTGGCACACAAACAAGCATACGGCCCACCTAATGGTAAGCAGTCACCATAGCCTATAGCCGCTAGCAATTCCAGGGGTATCACTAACGCGTTTCCAACCCTGGTTGTTGATGAGGACTCACTGTGTTAGCAGCATTACTACTAGCGCAGCGTATCCCCGTGGAGCACTGGCAATCTTACTCCCGCAGAAACAACACTACATCAGAGTAGTGTCATTTGACTGCGGTCTTCTGTAACGTGGAGGTACAGCCCCCAGCCGGGCCCTAATTTTAATGGGAAATCACACTTCAGATCCCATTTACCTACCTCTCTTTGCAAAAGCATTACAATTATTATTACACCAGTTTCATATATAAGGATTGAATAAAAAACATTGCCTAAACGAGTAGAATCCAAAATTTTCATAAGCTTACCTATCACGCGCTTATGTAAACGGAATTGAACTTTATGGCACAATGAAATGTAAAAGAAAATGTATCCTAAAGCCTCGTATTGTTATAGAACAGCCTACGAACATTTCCTTCCTCGTCGGTTGTTTTAAGGTTGAAAATCGCTTATATAAAAGGTAAGCTAAGACGCCTTACAAAGGAAGCTATTTGTGATAAATACACATACATGTAGACGGATGTATGGATGATTTATATCTGAATACTTACTCCTTTTAGGACGGTATTCTAAGAAAAGACTCGAGTGTTAGATCTCAGTCTATATGATCATTACTTGAGGATTATTTATCGAAACAGATAGAACAATTATAAAACTGTACATAGCCTACCTGCTTATAGATAAAAGATCTGCTCCAAACCAGAATCATACGGGAGCGTGCCAAGAATGCTGCATTGCCACGCTAGATAGTCGACTGGTTGAGGCCTCTCGTGACAGGCGTGCTGGTACATATCTCGCTCAGAGAATCAGCATTGCTATCCAGCGTGACAAAGCTGCCAGGATTCTTGGCACGCTCCCGCGTGATACTACAATGGGTAAAAAAGGGCATTGAGTCCGCCTGTGCAAACTGTATTTTGCATGAAGTGTAAATAAATAAAAAAAAAAAAAAAATAATAATAATCTATAAGTACGTAGTTGAAATTTGTTTGTGAAATCTATTAGGAAAACGGCCTATTGCCGTGACGTCAAACGGCATGATGCTCTTTATGCCGTCATTCCCCTTCTACGCCACTTGTGTGTTCGAGTTTCATAGTGCAGCGTCAGTATTATTTTTATAAAAAAAAAAAGTGTAATTAATAATGTCTGTGCAAGACGTCATTTAATTATTTTAACGTCAAGTTGTGTAAACACAGTATTAAGACTATGACAAAACTAATTATGTGTTATTTCAAGTGAACTAACAAAACTACCATAGAACACTCATGGTGTAATATATAAATATATATCAATGAATTTTTCATGGGGCAAAGTATAGAGAAATATTTTCACAGCATTTTTCCGGAACAAATATTGGAAGTTAAACCTTATCTAATGGAACAATAGGGCTTAATATTTATATAGTTAAAGCATATGCAATGCACGTTGAAAAATAATTTAAGATACAACTTGCTAGTACCTACATAGAACGAAATAATAATGAATGTATTGAGTGATTTGTATGAAAAGATTGATGAATTTAAAAGAAGCAAAAGAGATGTGCAAGTCGAGAGTGAAATGGCGCTCTATACCGTGACTACCGTGATCTACCGCGTGAGGGACTTGGCATGATGTTTGTATGTCTATTGATGGATAGGACTAGTGCTAGAATACGCTTTTTGAAGCCGTGATGGCCTTGTGGTTGGCTCTCTTAACGTACTCAAGCATGATACAAATCAGCAGATCACCTTAACGACAGCAAATTAACCCAAATCAGTGAGATAATTAGCCGAAGACTTGTTAATTAGCGAACTGAGGCCCTTCCGGACGCGACCGGATATTTAAGTTATCGTAATCGGCTTAATCTGTACCTCCTCCATTCGTTTAGCTTACGTATTAACACTTATTTATTAGCACCCAATTTCTTGATTAAAGAATGTAATTCTGATAATTTGGTCTTGCTTTGCATCTGAGGTGAGTAATTTAAAACACCGGGCAAGTGCGAGTCGGACTCGCGCACCGAGGGTTCCGTACACACTTGTAGGTAAGGTTAAACGTAGGCGAACTTCAAATGAGGTCATTATTCGTTGGTGACTCTCAACAGCGCGATTCAGGAATATGTTTAAGTAAATTCGCATAAAAAAAAAACTACATATTTACGGTTTTCAGATTGTATTATGCTGTAAGACACTGCTTCCTGCCAAATTTCATGGTTCTAGGTTAACGACAAGTACCCTGTAGATTTTGATTCCTTTGTGAAATCTCACAAAGTCGTTTCTCACACAAAGTCACAGAGTCGTTTCTAGAATTAAATTTTTTTAGCACCAAAGCACTGTCATCTTATCAGACAGTAACAACAAAATAAAATCAAAAAAGGTCACACAAAAGTACACAAAGCCATAAGGAAGTGATAAAGTACCCTGGCATTCACATTAGCGTCCAAAGCTGTGAGGCAACGGGCCTGTTGGTACGCAGACGGGCGGCTTGAACGTTGCGGTTTTGTTATGCTGCAGCACTACGCTGGTTTTTTTGTCGACGTTTCGACGAGACCGCTGGTCTAGTGGTTAGTACACCTGACTGATACGCTAGAGGTCGCGGGTTCGATTCCCGCCGGGGCAAACATTTATGTGACAAATATGTTTGTCTTGCGTCTGGGCGTTTGGTATGTATTATAAGTATGTATTTACGAAAAAAAAAAAGTATATAAGTATTATATCGACTACTGGTTCCCATAGTACAAGCTTTGCTTAGTTTGGGGTCAGATGGCGCTGTGTGATAATGTCCAAGCATTATTATTATTATTATTTTGTACCTATGTATACGCAAGACAATAACATTACATAATATACTGTGGAAGGGGTTAATAGAGTTGATTTTCCTTTCATGTTGGATGGATAAACAATATCTGCAATCAATTCAAAACATGTCACGTGAGTCAAGAATGGAACTAGTTTTTTCAAACTAATTGTATCGTTTATTGTGAAAATGTACCTGTGAAAATGTAGCAAAATGCTGAAATTAATGATTTTATTTCGAAACTTTGAGCCCTATTTACTTGTACGCAATATTTCACTTTATAAGGAAGAAGAGTAAATCTTACACAAGGAAAGAAAAAACGAACCCTTATAGAATTACTTTGTTGTCTGTCTGTCTGTCAAGACGTTTTTCCTCAAGAAAGTCAAATATGATGCCACATTAATTATGAGTGATCTCCGATTTTACATGCAAATTGTATTTTGACGACGGCTCAAATAGCCTTCAAACTTCGAACGGCGTTTCAGTATTCGGCTGTAATACCGCTCGTCTGCTACTACCCAAAGCTAAAGTTAATGAATAGTTGGTTCCAAATGTGAAATGTTTACCGATAGAGAAACGTGCTATTGGGCTGTATGTCTTAGCTTTTGTCCACATTGTATCAGCAAAGATTTGATTAGGAGGTCAGTGACACTTGTTAACAAAAGAAACATCGATCTAACACACTGCGTTACTTTTTAGGGTTCCGTACCTTAAAAGGAAAAAATGAAAACTTATAGGATCACATTGTTGTCCGTCTGTTTGTCTGTCTGATCTATCTATATCGTGAAAGACGTGAAATTTGGCAAGAAGCAGTGTCTTACAGCACAAGGAAAAACTCTGAAAACCTTAAATATGCAGATTTTTTAAATGTGAATTTACTTAAAAATATTCTAGGACGAATACGGAATTTGTAATGTGGGCCGAAACTTCGTGGGGCGAATGCGGAACAAATCCTGAATCGCGCTGTTGAGAGTCACCGACGAATAATGACCTCATTTGAAATTCGCCTACTTTTAACCTTACCTAGAAGTGTGTACGGAACCCTCGGTGCGCGAGTCCGACTCGCACTTGGTCGGTTTTTTTATATCAGTAAGGTGGCACAGAAGCATACGGCCAACCTGATGGTAAGCAGTCACTGTAGCCTATAGCCGCTAGCAATACCAGAGGTATCACTAACGCGTTGCCGACCCTGCAAAAATCTCTTCACATCCTTCTTGAAGAACCCCCTGATGAACTTCTATAGGGAAACCACGGCGGGGAGCTCATTCCACAATTGATTGTGCGTGGGAGGATGCTGGATTTTATATTCTGGAATTTATTAATGTCTATTTTACACCACTTGATTTATTTTTTCGGGGTAAAATGCCACCTGAGGAACCGGACCTTTAAAAAGGGAGGTAGGGCGATTTGGGATTTCCCGTAGGTTTTCCCATTTCAATTGGTGCCGCCCGACTGGGGACTGTACCTCCACCTTACAGAAGACCGCAGTGAAATAACACTACTTGACGTAGTGTTGTCTCTGCGGTAAGTAAGGTTTCCAGTGCTCCACGAGGGTACACTGGGCTAGTAGTAATGCTGCTAGCACAGTGAGTCCTCATCAACAACATGGTTGGCAACCTGTTAGTGATACCCCTGGTATTGCTAGCGGCGATGGGCTACGGTGACTGTTTACCATCAGGTGGGCCGTCAGCTTGTGTGCCACCTTAGTATAAATAAAATACCCTGTCTTTTTTCTTAAGTTGGTTTCAATGTATCAGCGAATACCAAGTTCTAGTCTTCAGACTCGAAGATTGAGACGTATAGGTCAAGAGCTTTCACCAAGTACAGTATATTATAATTCCTTCATAGCCCTGTCATCCAATAATAAACTCTCACCAGTGAATTTTAAGGTCTTTTGTCATTTGTGGTCAAATCCAACTTGAGCTTCAACTTCTACTAAACTCGGAAATCATAAAGTACGCCAACTTGAATAAATGAATTCTCTTAGAAGTTACAATGCAATGCAACCCGACTAAATGAAGTAGGTCATTGGCCGGGGCAGTAATAAAGTCGTAGCTAGCGAGGAGATTACCACCTCTATTTGGCTAGCTTATCTCTGCCCCGCAGTGCGCAGTCATAGAATAATTTTTAAATTGCATACGCAGATACTACTCTCTTGTATTATAGTGATAGAAGAAATTTGTGATACACAACTCCAAAACTGTTAGAATGCTTTCATTAAAATTTGGCACAGAAATCACCTATATGTGCCTTTCAGTTACAATATTTTACCATTATAATTTTAAAAAGTTGTCTGCTTTTAGGTATATGGAAAGTGGCTGAAAAAATCAAGTAATTTGGCACTATCTCACCGACTTAATAATATCAAAATTAGTAAAGGAAACACAGGTAAAACACTAGACGCAGCTAGTCATGTAAAAACTAAAAATAAAATATAAAAAAATAACTAGAAGTCATCTCGAAAGCTATATAATCACGAGATAAAAACTAAGATATGGATAAGTCCACGTTAAATTATTCGAAAATTTCATAATCAAATTCTCGTATAACAAAATATTGTCTGTAGCTACACAAACACAAAACTCCCTTCTACATGACATAATCTTTGCTCTCGAGACAGAACGACGCCTGTGTCAAATTAAACAAATCCCACTGGAGTTATGACAATATTTATATTTGCTCGACTCACCCCGAGCTGAAAGGCTGCAAATGGTTTTATTTGAATACGTAAGCTTACTGATGAAATTATACGATTTGTTACAATGACAAAGTAGCTTGGTATGTAATGTTTGGGAAAATTCTTATGTATACAGCAAGCTGTCGAGTTTGGATTCGGGTACGGTGACATTTTTCTTTCCCTATTGGATTACCGCCAACTAACTCGTTAATAAGCTACCAGTAGCGCGAGAATAAATAATTTGCGACTACGTTTTTATTTTTGTTTTGAAATATGAACAGCGCTGCGGCGGTGAAGTGGAACTAAAAATTGTACGACAATTTTGACATTTCGCGAGTTACGTTTTCGAATACGTTGTCGAAAAATGTTCCTGCTACCGGTACAGATTGTAACTTTGTTCAAAACAATATACGGAAAACCCCTTGATTTATATTTCTTGGTCAATTTTTTTTTACCCTTAGTTTTAATGAGGTGGCATAAAGTAATTTTAATATAGGTATCGCAAGTTCTTGTGCAACTGTAATCGAATATTATATTACTCGTGGCCGACCCTGTAAATCTTTTCACTTCGTTTTTGAATAAACTCACGCTAGAGTTTCTTGGGAAAGCTTATGCAATATGCAATCCACTTTGAACCATATCTTATAAGATTCTGCAAAAAGAAAAACTCAACTAGGTTAGGCAACTGAACAAATGAGAAAAAAATCCCACTAGTTCAGTCAACTGAACTAAAAAAAACACTGAACTAAATATTAGGCTTTTAATTAGTTATGAAATCTTTCGTTTCCCCTTCAGTGTAAGCCTCTTGCAATTGTTTGAAGTTCATTGAACCGTGTTATAAAATCCAGTGGGTTCAGCTGCAAAAGCTACTATGTAATTCTGTCCATCCTAACCCCAATCTCTGATGCTTTCCACTTGGATATGTTAAAATGTGTTCGGAATCCTATAATCCCGTGGTTCGATATTCACACAAAGTTTTAAAAATGTATAGAAGGAGAGCTGGTATACTTTCTGGATAGGTGAGAGACAACGTGATTTGTACAGTACAAAAACGCTGTGTGTGGTGTGCGAGCTTGAACCAATCTTTGAATGATTAATATTTGAGCAAAAAAACCTGTCCCTGTGACTTTGATAATTGTTTACATAATATTACGTATTTGGTTACTAAATATATTCAGTAAAAATCTCCACGAGCCTCAATTTATGACATTTTGGGCTAGGCATAATATTTTGGCGTTTTTATTTTGGAGCTCATCAAGTAAAATTATTTTTAATAATAATAATTTTTATTTCGGAAATTTACAATCCATATTATTATATTTTTAAATTTTTGGTTAAGAATTTACGAAATGACTCAATCATCATTTAATGCAAAAATAAAACTCAAGTTTAAAAGCTCAATGACCGATCAAGCCCCGTTACCCTTCAGCCAACTCCGCGTTTTTTGTGTTCAAACATAACAAAAGTATTTCAATTTTTTATCGTCGGTGCTTCAAATAACTGCAAAAATGACACTAACTCTCGGACTATCATTGCAAAATTCTTACAAAATAAGGCGTAAAAGATTTTTATGCCTTACAGCTCCCGGACCATTACCTAAGCTCCAACTTACAAGCGGCTTAGTAAAGTAAGAAGGGTGGAATCCAATTTTCACCTCGGGGCTATTTTTCTAATGGGTAGGTGAGCGCGAAAATCGTAATTACATCGCAGGTTTGCGAGTGACAGGAATCGATTTAATCCGACGTGATTAAGGCGAAGACTGGGATAGAAATGAAAAATAATAATCATAAAAAGTTTCAACAACTATAACACAACGGAAAAAAATATTTTAACCCGCGCTAAAAATATTGTAATCGGTTTAAAAGGTAAACGACTCCTTATGTAAAAGTCAGTTACAATGTAGCTTATATCACCAGGGCCATTATAAAGAATCTATTGACACCTTATTCATCAAATTCGGATGAATAGTTTAGGCGCTACGGCGCTACTAGGATCATACGCAAATACAAACATACATACATATACCCTGCCTTTTGGTTTCGTTTAGTCGGGTTTAGACTACAACGTCGAAAGCGACATTCATAATAGGCCTAAATTGAATAAACAGTTTTTGATATTGATTTGCTAATACTTCAAAAAAAAGCATATTCGTTTCATGACGAAGTAAAATTAGTTTAATCTGAAACTTGGTAGTAAATCGTTTGACAATTTTTTTTTTGTCGTTTAATTTTGGGCTAGGATTGTTTCACGTATCAAACTCAAAAATATCTTTATTTGACTAGACTTTACAGGCAAGCACTTTCAAATCGTCAGAATCTACCACCGGATTCGGCAGGTTGGTTGAGAAGAATCCGGAAAGAAACTCAGCAATTACTCTTTTAAGAATCAAAAGAATTACATAAAGTTTACATTTCAAATACTAACTTAACATGGATACCTATTTCACAAAAGAATATATAAAAGCAATTGATAACACTAATAAAATAATATTAACACATAGACAAGTATTATAACGCTTGAAATTAGGATTTAAAATTAGGATCTATTCGTCCACTAATGTCCATTATTTCTAATAATGACTATCACGGCAACGCGCGAGTGATACCTCTGATGTTGCAAGCGTCCATAGGCTACGGTTACCGCTTACCATCACGTGGGCCGTATGCTTGTTTGCCACCATCGTGGTATAACAAACCTATTTATATGCGAACAAAGTCATATACACTGAATTAAATTCTTAAAGTTAACTGAAAGCTGTCCCTTAACCTAGCATGAGAATAAATTGTGGCTTTCGATAAATGCCTTAGCATATCTCGCTGCGAGGAAATATATACCCTCTTAAATTGTTAAACTCTCTGAGCGGTTTAAGAGATCTATGTTTGAACACGTTTCTTTTTTATATTACAAGGTGGTATCTAATCCAATGGTAAGCGGTCACCGTATCCTATAACCTGCCAACTTTAGGTGCAGGACTGGGGACTGTACCTCCACCTGCAGAAGACCGCAGTCAAATAACACTACTTTGATGTGGTGTTGTTTCTGCAGTAACTAAGGTTGCCAGTGCTCCACGATGTGTTGCTAGCATATTAGTGAGTTTTCTCAATAACAAGGTTGGAAAAGCGCTATAAGTATATGGTAACCGCTTACTATCAGGCGAGCCGCATGTTGTGCATGCAAATAATAAGCTTATAAAAGAAATTGCTCCATCTCTGCCTAACCATTCGTGTCCTTTAGAAAGTTATCTTATATACTTACTTCTATACTATATTTATATTATAAAGAGGAAAGATTTGTATTTGTGTGTGTGTGTATGTTTGTGTTGAATAAGCTCCGAAACCACTGGACCGATTTCAAAAATTCTTTCACCATTAGAAAGCTACATTATCAGTGAGTAACATAAGCTATATGTTGTATTGATACGCGGGCGAAGTTGCGGGGAAACAGCTTATATGTTTTAAATGTAAAAGTATGTAAGAACGGATGTATGATTGTTGCTCAATCACGTAAAAACGGCTCAACGGATTTGTATGAAATTTGGTAGACGTATATATTATAACCTGGATCAACACATAGGACACTTTTTGTCCCGGGAAAATGTTAGGTTCCTCTAGGATTTTAAGCGCAACGCGGACTAAGTTGAAGAAGCTAGTTAAACCATAAAAACAAACCCCGATGCTGGTAATAACAACGTATAAACAGAAAGTGGGGAGGTTTGTTCGTCGATTACCAGAAGATTTGTGACCCGACCTCCAGAGCAAATTCTTTCTGCTTCCGTTGGTATTCGAGCTAATAACCTCGGAGGATGATTTATGACTCTTGTTCTAGGTTTTTAAACTCTTTAAAAAGGTTATACATAGTGGTTAGTTAACCTTACTGGTACACTAGGTGATATGGGTTCGGTACGTGCCAGGGGATCTTTGTTTAAGGAGAAGGAAAACATTTAAAAAAGAGGTAGGGCGATTTGGGCTTTCCCTTGGGTTTTCCCATTTAAATTAGAGCCGCACGACTGGGGACTGTACCTCCACCTTCCAGAAGACCGCAGTCAAATAACACTACGTGATGTAGTGTTGTGTTTCTACGGTAAGTAAAGTTTAAAGTGCTCCACGAGGATACGCTGGGCTAGTAGTAATGCTGCTAGCACCGTGAGTCCTCATCAACAAAAATGGTTGGCAACTCGTTAGTGATATCTCTGGTATTTCTAGCGGCTATAGGCTACGGTGACTGCTTACCATCAGGTGGGCCGTATGCTTGTGGTATAAAAAAAAACATTGTAAGTACCCCTGGATACTTCTAAAGAAATTCAAGGACGTATGTAGTGCCTAAGAGACGGCGACGGACTCTCGATTTGTTGGCACCAAATTATCTCCGGTGAGGAATGGTTGTTGAAACACCAACGCCTTCCTCTTCTGGGACCCTTGCGGGAAAGCGTGAAGGCAAATAGTAGAGTGTGATAATGTCCTAAGATAAATATTACCACGCGTAGTCTTTTTTGGGGTTGACAGTGAGTGTAGAGCGCTATTTCACTCTTGATGCATAAGAAGAAGCAAAAGAGAAGCATCTATCTCATCAAATCTGTTCATGTACTATACCTTTCCATCATTGAGTACTATCTCTATGTTATTATACATTCGTTAAAAGTTGACGTTAGTATCAATTATGCCCCCTCAGTTCAAATGAGATTTCACTGGATATTTCTCTAACTTTGTTAATCGATACTCGTAGCTATCTTGAATGGTCTAAGACTTAAATTGTCATACTTCTATAACAATATCGAGTATCGAAGTTTCCTAAGGGAAAACTCTGCAAACAATTTTGACCTATTTCTATCAACGTTGTAGAGTTCGGTTACCCGAAACAGGGACGGTCTAATACGTTGCACCGAACACAATTTATCATCTAGCCTTTTTTCTTTTTACTACGAAAAACCTGTAATGTTCTTTTGTTGCCTCCAATACGTGGGGTATTTTCGTGAACAATGAAACTACATTTTTACTCGACAATTTCTGTTGGTAACCTTGTAGTCTTATTTTTAGGATTCCGTACCCGAACCGTAACAAACGGAACCCTATTACTAAGATCTCGCTGTCCATCCGTCCGTCCATCCGTCTGTCTGTCAGCAAGCTGTATCTCATGATCCGTAATAGGTATACATTTGAAATTTTCCCAGAATGTGTAAAATGTGAATGTGAATGTGTGGCAACGCGGGAGTGATACCCCTGGTGTTGCAAGCGTCCATAGGCTACGGTGACCGCTTACCATCAGGTGGGCCGTATGCATGTTTGCCACTAATAATCAGTCTTTTTGTTAATGAGTTTTATTTTCCAATACACTGGTGAAGATATTATCGAAGGGTCGTATCGCGAGTGATACCCCTGGTGTTGCAAGCGTCCATAGGCTACGGTGACCGCTTACCATCAGGTGGGCCGTATGCTTGTTTGCCACCTAAGTGATATTAAAAAAAACAACAAATACTGAAAATGTAAAAATTAAGGCAGTTATATAGCTCATACTAGAAAGGTATATTTTTTTGTTTTGGCTCTCTTAATAATGGTAATACATAAACAGATAATGATTATTATTTATTTAAAACAGTACGGAACCCTCGGTGTGCTAGTGGTATTCGCACTTGATATTTTTTTATATAAAGGACGCTAATTGAAATCTCACAATACCCTCCTGACACTGATAAAGTTGCCAGAGCAACTTTTCACTAGCTTTTGCCCGGAGGTTACGTACGTTACTTGTGACACACAGGAATTCTGAAGCTTATCATTAATGGACGATTTTTTTAATTCATTTCAATAGCTGCAGACATTGGTGCCAATTCTATTGTTCAAAATTACTAAACTTAACTAATACAGGTCTAAAAAGTATTGCCATCCTTATTTAACCCCGCACATGAGAAAGGGATAGCAAGACTTTTAGACCTGTCAAATTAGTTAAATAATTTCGTACAACAGAATCGACACCATTATAGAATAATTAATTACATGTAATGTGACCCATTTTATAATATTAGACTTGCGTTCGACCGCAACATTCTATAAAATAAGAAAAGTAAGAAAAATTGGTAATCCGTTCAAAATACTGCAGCTGATCTACAGTAAGAGTAATTAGTAGTTACCAATCAGCCAAATAACGCTAATTATTTGGAAGGATGTGCTTCGTGCTATGAGTGTGAAGTATAGTAGTATTTACTGAAAAATCACATCGAAAATCAACTCGCTAGTCACCTCACTAGTAACATTATTTATTTATTTAATGGCAACACAAAAAAGTACATTTCGTATTTTGCCAATGTCAAGTAGATAATAGAGAGGATCCTCTTGGCAACGTCGTACGGTGGGATAACCACCAAGAAGGTTGGCAACATCCTTCCTGACAGTCTTTGGACTTCATTTCACCAATCACCAGAAAAAAATCTTCATTTTGATAATTTACAATATTATTTGATTTACTTTTGTTGAACACGTCGTGGAATATTTATCACATTATACGTTGCCTATTTAACAAAATAAACATTACTGTATCTCACATAATACATTAAACAATATCAAGACAACATTTTCCTTTGATTGTCAAAATTGAAGTCCACTAGTTATGTAATTTGTGATTGTTTGGTGTGTCAATGTCACTATTTTGAAAATACTAAGCCATAGGTAATCTCACTATGGATTTTGAAGTGATTTTGCAAGTGAACCTTCAGAGTGGCGTGGCAAACAAGCATACGGTCCACCTGATGGTAAGCGGTCACCATAGCCTATGGATGCTTGCAACACCAGGGGTACTCTCGTGTGGCCGACCCTTCAAAAATCTCTTCACACCCTTCTTGAAGAACCATATGCTGTACTCCTTTGGGAAAACCTCGGCGGGGAGTTCATTCCACAATTAGATCGTGTGCGGGAGAAAACTCCTTTGGAATCGCGCCGTGCGAGACCATTTCGGTTCAAATGTGAGGATGAATTCCCTGCCGATGGCGAGAAGTGCATAGCTCGGTGGCCTTGAGGTTGAAGCAACGGCGTGTTGCAAAATTGAAAAGAAAAAAAATCCTACATGAAGCCTTTAAGATCTTTCTGAGCCATAAACATCCCATCTCATTATTCCGCAAGACGTAAGTCTATCAAGGAAATCTATCGACACATGACATATATACAATGTAAGAAACTAATTAGGCCTCAGCAGACAACCCGACGCGACGGGAAAAATGTGTAACGAACTATGTCGATGTGGGGCGTGGAGTGAGTTATAAGCGGAGACAGTGCTAAATAAGAAAGAAAGAAAAAAAGAAAGAGTTCAATAAATTTAGTGTTAGCCTATGATTACAACACCAAGGGTATCACTCGCGCTTTGCTTACTCTACAACTTACCTACCCGTTACTTTTAACGGGTTCTTATAATGCTTAGAAGTATTTAAGTCCATATCTATACAAGAAACAGAAACAAAATTGTGGCTCCTAGGTTTAGACTTACAAAAGTAAACAAATCATTTATGGGAAACTGCGTCCGCTTTTACAATAAAATCCCACAATCTATTACCGAATTGAATTACGATAAGTTTAAGACTCATGTCAAAAGAGTTTTGATAAATAAAGCCTATTATAAAATTAATGATTATGTAAATGATAAAAATGCTTGGAATATATAGACTCACTCTGCACAAGTGGCTCCCCGCTCCTGGTAATTGTAATAGTTGGAATATGTATTTCATGAAAGCAGTGACAAAACCAACTTGGTAGCTTTCATTTTGATATTTGTAATTTCATACCAATGTCTAGAAGAATTTTGTTACAAATTGTTATATAATGATTGTTAAATGCAAAAAAAGACAGAGCACTGAGTTTCTTGCCGGTTCTTCTCAGGTGGCTTTTTTTCCGAACCGGTGGTAATTTAGACCTTCATAAGAGCCTTATTAGGGCCAAAACTGAATAAATGATTTTTGATTTGATTTGATTTGAATACTAATATAACAATCGACACTAATATTATAAAGAGGAAAGATTTGTATTATTGTGGGTTTTTATTGAATAGGCTCCGAAACTACTGGACCGATTTCAAAAATTCTTTCACCGTTAGAAAGCTACCTTAACACTGAGTAACATAGGCTATATATTATACTAGGTGCCCGCCCCGGCTTCGAACGGGTAGACATAATATTTGATAAATTACTGCGAAACGAGTGTGAAGCTGGGGCGAGCCGCTAGTATCTAATATAATATCAGTATACCAGCCGCCATTATTATCACGGAGACTGAAGACTCGCAGGTATGCAAAATTCAGAACACAGACATTGACCTAATTATATACCTACTTATCAGAATGATTAACGTTGAAATAATCATGAGACGTGAGTACCCGGTCTCCAAGGCTGTTGAAAAAAAAAAGTTTCTAAAAACCTATGTTGTACGGCTGCACGCCCGACTGAGTTAGCAATGTAGAACAAGGCGTGAAATGACTGTGCATTTAAGATAAGCTTTTATGTTATGAATAAGCAAATCGCTAAAGCTCGCACCTTGTACCACAAAGCGAATTATGTCTATAGATTTCTCGTATTTTTCCGCGCAAACGAAACGGGTGGAGGTACAAAGTACAAAACCTACTTACTGTGTTTTCGTTACATATGTTATATACCTACTAATGTGTGTCTGTGTATCAGTATTTGTAAAATGTTTATTCCTCTTTAAGAGACTAGGTTTGTTTTGTAAATAATATTCTCTTTGACTTTTCGGCCATTTATATTCAGATGTTTTGGTAAGATGTATGATCAGCTTATGTTTTCTCTCGACTACAATTTTGTGTTGAATAAATACTTGACAAGCTGGCGAATCAAAGGGGGCAAGTTTAACAAATCTTTAAATAAATCTTTTATGCAATAACAAAATAAATAAGGCATCATACATAAAATCACATTTATTTGACTAGACTTTACAAGTAGGGGCGCTTTTTGCTGAGAAGAATCCGGTAAGAAGCTCAGCAATTACTTATTTAAAAAAAAAAAAAAAATTCACTTAAATTACTCACATGACAAGAATATATCACAAAAAGTTATCACATAAACAAGGATGTTATGCTTGAATTACAAATCTAAGCTAGTAGTTAATATTATTAAGGCTTGATGACCAGCCTCCACAAGCAGCTCCTGTTCACAAGTATGACGCGAATGCGGCCATCACCCTCTTCAAACATTATGGAGGGAAGTGAGCGACCTGTCTTCCTTACCTCAGACCAAGTCCCTTACTAGGTAGCAAGGTATAGAACGCCATTTAACTCTTGACTTGAAAACCTCTTTTATGTACATATATAAAAGGTGCTAATTCGGTTGTACGAAACCATTAAACTAAACAAATTTGACAGGACTTATATTGGTGTCGATTCTGTTGTTCAAAATTACTAAACTTAACTAATTTGACAGGTCGCCCGCACATGAGAAAGGAATGTCAAGACTTTTAGTCCTGTCAAATAAGTTTAGTTCAATGATTTACTACAACAGAGTCGACACCACTGACTCTAAATTAATGATGAAGACTTTTGAAGTAAGATTCATAAGATATAATGTTCAGCTCATAACCTAACAGTGAGAAAACATTTATTACAACATCAACTATTCCATAATTTAATAGTGACATACGAACGACTTATTATGATAACCGAACCTAATTGCAAATATAAAAAAAATACTCAAAATAAATGCGTAAAATCATCCAACATAGATTTTTAATTCACACATTACTTCTCATTTAGAAATTGGTCAAAGACACTAAAAAAACAAAATATTAAACTCAATACACCAGGCATGTTCGTTAGAACAATTTCACAACTGGGTAAAAACGCTATTAAACTTTTAAACCAATACAGTTAAATGAGTTTCTACAATATCGTTAAATTTCTGTTCAGTCATTGGAATAAACAGGCGGATACTTAGTTTTACAACATTAGATATAGTCTAGGAGATGTGCTACAAAAGTAATCTATAATGTAAGTTAGAAATTAGTAAGTAACAAAAAATAGAACGGGGAAATCTTTAGAAAAATAATTAGTCATTAAAAAAACATTTTTAAAATGCTTTCCTGACAAATAAATACTATTTATTTTGTTCAGTTTTTTGGCCCATATTTTTTAGTTTAGACGGCTGCTAGAGAAGGATGGAAGAGAAATACGTATTACGCCGACCTCAAATAATATGGGATAAGGGCAGGAGAATGATGATGCTTTATTTAATAAATGACCCGGGGCCAAAGGATTCTGTAAATCTTATAACATATCATCACGCCAAGTCCCTAAAATGGTAGGCAGAAGTATAGAGCGCCATCACTCTACTTACACAGCTCTTTTGCTTCTACATTGATCAATCTTTTCATACATGTCCGCCGGTTCCGAGTATTCTTTACTTTTTCCTTTTAATAGCAGTTCCTTCTTTGTTGTTTCAAGCCTAACCTTATCTACTATGACTTGGTGATCATCACATTTACAAATATTTAAAATTTTATCAGAAATATGCAAGAAGATATGCATTTGAATATAACTTTGCTTTTGAATAAAATTTATTATTATTATGTTTCTCTTAAATTTACCGAGCCTCGTAAGCAATACTCATAAGGTCCGGTCCTTTATCTAGGCTTGCGTGGGGATATATATCCAACACGTAGAGGCCCGTTCGAGAATTTTAATATTTGGTAAGGGATACACGTGGCGAATATCATCCCCGGAATGCATAGGTGAACTGTTAATGGATTGGCATATCTGGGCTATGGGATGAGACTACGAACGTCTGCCATGCAATATGTCCCAATATTGTATAAAAATTGGCAGACGGTGACTCGCCACCTGCTAGATGGGCCCCCTTACGTATTATTATTATTATTTAAATCCACATTTGGATACGTGACCATTTAAAAACACATTACAGTACAGTACATACATTACAGTACATTATAATTACGGCAGAGTGTATGGAGGGCCATTTCACTCTTGACTTGCACACCTCTTTTGCTTCTACATTCATCAATCTCTTCATCTCATCTCCTCCTTTCCATCATTAATAACTCGATGTAGAATATTAAAACCTTGACCTTCCACAGCTTCTTCTACTCACAATAGCAATATATATATTTTCTTAAGCTAAAACAATAAAAGATAAGCCAATGCTATCAGACACTGGCTCCCGGCCTATCTCAAAACTAACATATGGTTAAGTTAACACAAAAATGCGCGTTACATTGTGACTTAACACATTCCCAACGGTTTAAACTTCACCTCACGGCTAACGTACGACCCATTCGCTCGATTACTACGCATGCCGTGTGGTGTGTATTTTTTAAGTTTGTAAGGCACAATTGTTAAATTTATACCGTCTTAAGTAAGAGCGTATCTATATAACTATCTATATAACATGTTCATGTTACACTTAGAAATTGAAGTAAATATTATTATTACAATTTGACATCTGAGAGACCGCAGTGAAATAATACTACTTGATGTAGTGTTTTGTTTCTGCGGTATGTAAGGTTGCCAGCGCTCCACGAGGATACGCTGGGCTAGTAGTAATGCTGCTAGCACCGTGAGTCCTCATCAACAACATGGTTGGCAACTCGTAAGTGATATCCCTGGTATTGCTAGCGGCTATAGGCTACGGTGACTGCTTACCATCAGGTGGGCCGTATGCTTGTGTGCCACCTTAGTGGTATAAAAAACTGATATTTTGATAATGTTCCATTGTGTATATATGACTTAGTCGTAATTTCCAGACAGAATCATCAAGATAAATGTATTTTGCTTGTTTGCGTGTTTTTTTAGATTTTTTATCTATAATTTATTTTAAATTATGTTCGTACGTTCGTCTGGTGGTAAGGGTGGCGTCACGCCCGCCCATACTTGATTGATGACAGAATAGAACATGATGTATAGTCAAGGCTACTTTTTATCCCGAAAAAACAAACGATTCCCAACGCTTTTAGTTATATTTACACAAAGATTAAATCGTGGGTCAAACCTAGTACCTAAGCAAATATAAACCGAATTGTAAGCCGATTAAGTGCAATTTACATATTTGATCGACGTGCTACGAATAAACTAAACGCCAATTGGTAGCATAATTTGCTACTGGTTTTAAAATGAAATAATTATTGTATATGTAAACGCATAGAATATTTAAAATGCCCGCCCCGGGTACGGGTACACATTTTTTAAATATTTTGTCTACCCGTGCGAAACCGGGGCGGGTAGCTAGTATAATATATGTTTATCACTCAGTGATAATATAGCTTTCTAGCAGTGAAAGAATTTTCGAAATCGGTCCAGTAGTTTCGGAGCCTATTCAACACAAACATACACACAAAAATACAAATCTTTCCTCTTTATAATCTAATATAAAAAATTCTCGTGTCACAGTTTTCGTTGCCATACTCCTCCGAAACGGCTTGACCGATTTTGATGAAATTTTTTGTGCTTATCCGGTATCTATGAGAATCGGCCAACATCTATTTTTCATCCCCCTAAATGTTAGGGGTAGTCCACCCCAAAATTTTTTTTTTTTTTTAGACCGATTTCAAAAATTCTTTCACCGTTAGAAAGCTACATCATCACTGAGTAACATAGGCTATATATTATACTAGCTTCCCGCCCCGGCTTTGCACGGGTAGACAAAATATTTGATATAAAAGTCTATAGGCTCCGAAACTACTAGACCGATTTCAAAAATTCTTTCACGGTTATAAAGCTACACTATCACTGATTAACATGGGCTAGCTGCCCGCCCCGGCTTTGCACGGGTAAACAAAATATTTTATATAAATGTCTACCCGTGCGAAGCCGGGGCGGGCCGCTAGTATTAGTATAGATATCATGTGTTGTTCATGGTGTTACATATTCTCAGTAAGTATGTATTAAATGTATTAATAAAATAGTGAATAAACAAAAATAAAAAAAACAGAAAAAAAAGCTGCAATTGTTTTTTTTTTCAATACTAATCGCACATAAATCCATCGTGTTCAACTCGACTGTCCCTCACTGATTCAAGTGCAGTGTTTGCTCATAGTTTTAACGTTATCTGTTCGTGGGCTCAGTTCAAATGCACTTTTACTTAGTTTTACGTGATTCTTACATTATACTTCACATTACATCGTTACACCTTACAAAAGATCGCAAACATCGTTATACAACACTCTTTGGATTCCCACCTTACAAAAGATTGCAATCAAATAACACTACTCTGATTTACTAATACCTTAGTCTTGTTGAATGTGTAAGAAAAGAAACTTTATTTGCGGTTTAAAAAAACAAGACTTCTATTTTTCTTTATTAAAAAACTAGTCTTTTTTAAACAAAGCATTTATTTGTCATTCATAACGAAGTTTCCTCACGATGTTTTATCACCACTGTAAGCTTTGGAGTGACTAATTAATGACTGCATTTAAGTTTTTAAAATCATATATTTAAACAGTATACAGATATCGCTATATAACTTATCGTGACACCGTTTATGAAGCCAGATAATATCTTAATTTAAAACCATTGTTTTTTTAACTTTTATAACATCCGAAACAAAATAGTTTAATGTCCAATTTAAATAAGTGAATAAAACCAAGCGTTACAGAGTCGGCCATCGACGCCCACTCACTCGTTACGGATCGGAACCCTATTTGAGGTTGGTTTAACCGATTGTTATCTTAGACCGATACGCTACCGATGTCCGACTGAATTGTTATTATTTTTATCGGTGTGATAATTTTATCGCATTATTCGTAGAGCTAACCTAGCATGGGTGTGCAAGACAATTATGTCGATAGGCTATCGATAGTGTCATTAGATCATGAGTAATTTTGTACATCACGGACTACATATAAAGTTTGCATATATGTTTCATGTATATTAAAAATAATTAATGAGGCATGTCTGTTAAAATCCGATATTAAGAAAAACACGGGATCAAGGTTTATATGAAATCTTATAAGGAGGATTAATTCTGATTGCATATATCTTAAGATGGGTGTGTTATATGCTTAAAAAACCTACGAAACTAAATCTAAATGAAAATCAAAAATCATTTATTCATATTTTATTCATGATATTTGCAGTATTTAATGCATACATGATGTGTATCGATTCTAGGCTGCCAGTATCATACACATATGTGGTAGAAACCGGCGCGGCAATCTAGATGCATTATGGCGATATTTGAATATGTCATTCTTTTGTTTTATGAATGAAGCGCATTGTAAAACGAGTAACAAAATAAAAGTTTCTCTCGGGACATATTTAGTTTTATTTGCAGCCTATTAACGGATTTCTCAATAATAATAATAATAATGTTTGGACATTATCACACAACGCCATCTAGCCCCAAACTAAGCAAAGCTTGTACTATGGGAACCAGCAGCTGATATAATACTTATATACTTTTGGTTTGTAAATACATACTTATAATAAATACCAAACACCCAGACGCAAGGCAAACATATATGTCACATAAATGTTTGCCCCGGCGGGAATCGAACCCACGACCCCTAGCGCAGCAGTCAGGTACACTAACCACTAGACCAGCGGTCTCGTCGAATATCAATACATCTTATTGGTGTATTATTATTAATGTGTCATGTTTAGTATATAATGTTGTCAATAGATCTCATTGTAGCTGTAGCCTTAGCACGAAGACTATCGAATTACTTTCGACTGCGTAATCGTATCGCTTTCGATTATTTTTGTATGTGAAAATAAACAGAGCTGCGGCGGTGAAAAGTACATAGTTTGACATTTCAGAGTTAGATTCAGTCTAATATTGTTATTACCCCAGACTGGCGATATTCACGTGCCAACAGCCGAACATATTAGAGGATCTCAAAGCAATATTAACTCTGAGATACAACTTCTGCCCGCGACTTTGTCCGCGTTTAGCTTAGAATACCAGAAGAACCTAACATTTTCCCGGGATAAAAATATCCTGTATGTTAATCCAGGTTATAAACTAAACGTGTGGCAAATTTCATACAAATCCGTAGAGAAGTTTTTACGTGATTGAGCAACAAACATACATCCATCCCTGCAAGCATTCACATCCATAATATTAGTAGGATTAATACATTAGTCCAATGACTGCCCCACGACAAGCTCCGTGACAAACTTGTCGTCCGACATGTCCATGCTACGAGTGCTGGTATGTAGAGAAAGCCGTCCGCGTAGTTTGGATACCGACCGATCAAATGCCACGATTTTGGAGTATCGATCGGTTTTAGTGAGATATATATTTATAGGAGTTCTAGCTTTAATTTAAATAATTAATCAGCAGATCGACACATTTCTACTATTTATAGCGATTATACTCGCCTAGGACTCAGTCTGCTTTAGTCATCAAATATTAGGAAATCTTACATACTAGCACCCGCGACTTCGTCTGCATTTGTTTCAAGACAAAAAATAGCTTATGTCCTTCCTTACCCAGACTATAATATCATTGTCATTTTTTATGACGATCCGTTCAGACGTTCACTCCTGAAAAGGTAACAAACAAACAAAGTTACTTTCGTATTTCTACTATGGATAGAGTCCATTCATAGCTACACGAAACTGCAACATGTTAAGCAAACCCTCATTCGGTT
Organism: Falcaria lacertinaria; assembly: GCA_951449985.1. Lineage (NCBI taxonomy): Eukaryota > Metazoa > Arthropoda > Insecta > Lepidoptera > Drepanidae > Falcaria > Falcaria lacertinaria. Next base: position 6,303,883 of record OX602132.1, on the reverse strand, counting down.
TGACCACAGCGTCTTACATATAAACAATCGAAAAATAATATTTAAATCTATAGTTCGGACTTCAGTAACGCCTATAATATACGAACTGTATACGAAGAAATAACTTTTCCTCCTTCAACATTCACTTCACCATTCAACCTGAATTTAGATTTCGTCTAAATTAGTTTAATGACCTTTATGAGATAGGTAATAAATATTATTTTCCTTTTTATAATATCGGAGAGAACATGAGCCCAAAAATTACAGGAAGTATATTTATCAAAACATTACTGGCAAGTATAAAAACGCGACATGACTTAGCATAATTCTTTGGAACAATGTTACATTGTTTGTAGTAAACAAGTCTACTGAAAATAAGTAATTTGAGCAAAAGCCGCGAGCATTTTGACATATTGTCGGGCGAGAACAATGGTATTTTTCATGATAAAGGCTAACACACATCCATGCGGCGAACGGTAACGAACAACGTTTATATTTATATTAAAAAAAACTAAAACGAGCTACACACCTTCAGTTTTAACTGTACAGTCGAACTGTGCAGTTATAACTGACGCCCCTAGTGTCTACACACGTTCAGTTAAGATCGTCAGTTCAACTGCACAGTTGTCAGATTTGCCTTTACAGTTCGACTGTACAGTTAAAACTGAACGTGTGTGGCTCGCTTTAATAATTTATTGTTTGTTATATATTTTTGTGTTCAAGGTTTATATTTGTACATTTTAAAGTGTTTTCATATCAATGAGCCACATCATCGCATTGGGTTCGCCTAACTTACGATATAAGCTTCACTACATAGTATAAAACTGTCCGCTGTCTGTCTGCCCTATACATATATTGCTTAGATCTTTAACTACGCAACGGATTTTGATGCCTTTTTTATTAATATATAGAGTAATTGAAGAGGAAGGTATGTATAATTAATTTGTGTTTGGTGGGTATTTAATTTATGTGGCTAACGCTGGCCGTGCGAAGCCGGGGCGGGTCTCTAGTTTAATAATAAATAAATACGTTAACCAAATTTCAAATTATGAGCATTATTTAACTAATATTATTACTCGTGGCACTGCACTGCAGACGACACTTCGAGACTAGAAATAAGTTTAACAGCCAAATTCTGAAACGACATTCAAAGTTTGAAGGCCACTTAACCGTTTGAAGCGTCGTCAAAATACAATTTCGCATGTAAAATTGAAGGTTACTCAAAGCTTAAGTAGTATTTCACTGGCATTTCCCCATCAAATCAAAACACTGTAATGCATACAGGCTAATGCTAGACCGCAGATTACCTGGCATTGCTCTAGTACCCATACCCTCTTAGCCGGTCTTTTGCAATAAAAAGCCTATCACCCGAATGTTTACAAAATGTTCACTCACATGTTACAGTCCGAGCATATACGTTCGCGTTCGTCGCATGGGTGTGCACATGGCATCTGACAAATCGCTTTTGTCCAATAAAATGTAAATCCCCGTGCGTAAACAGGGGAGAAGCTGAAAAATTGTTCACAATTTGACAAAATTTCAATTTTGTTGACAAAATCAAGATGTTTTGCCTTATTATTTAAATTTGCTTGTTAACGGTTTATAAATGTTCGAAAATGAAGATGTTCGTCTGTCTCCACATAGGTTTTTTGTCTAGGAACAACTGTAGCACAACTACAATGGAATTAACTCATTTTACTAGTTTAGTCCCTCATTTAGGCTGCGTAAATATAGGGCAACACAGCCTTTTTTTATGCTACGAATGTGCCCGTCTTATGTACGTTACTAGGGTATCACGCGTTGCCAGTAAAATATATATTTAAATAATTAATTTATATATTTCAGGTTTTCATTCAGGTTTTACTTTGCGGAAATTCATATTTATAGTATACAAAATATATTATAATTTGCTTTGTCCGCTTAATGAGTGTGATACGGTCGAACGGCCTGCGCCCAGGTGAGCTCAGCCGTGGTTTCTTCCGACACGTGTTTCAGGACTTCCACGTCCCATCATCAGGGTGCCGCCGCGTTGGTCGAGCAGCGTGATGTCACATCGAGGTCTGGATGCTGGAGCAGCGCCGCAGCACGATGGTCGGACGCTGGAGCAGCGTCACAGGATGCTGGACCAGCGTCGCAGGATGCTGGAGCAGCGTCACAGGATGCTGGAGCAGCGTCACAGCATGATGGTGGCGTGGCGTCTCACGCCACCATCATGCTGGAAGTCCTGAAACACGTGTCGGAAGAAACCACGGCTGAGCTCACCGGGCCCAGGCCGTTCGACCGTATCACACTCATTAAGCGGACAAAGCAAATTATAATATATTTTGTATTCTATAATTAATTTATATATACATTATATATTATTCTTGTATAGACTAGCCTTCATTTGTTATTTTTGGGTAAATCGCTTCTATACCTTCAGATACCTACTTCAAATGAACAAAAAAGATCTCGTTGTATGTAATATTAGGAAAGTTGAAATTAATGGCCTACGAATTTAGAAACAAAAAATCCATAAGCATTTTTTTGTTTGTTTGTGAGAATAATATCATCATTTATTTAAGAGCTAGGCTCTTGTCGGTAGAGCTATTTTATCATTCAAATTGAAAGAGTCAATTTTTAGGTGTTTCGCTGTTGACTTGCGACACCTCCTACCATTTCAAAAAGGAGTAAAGTGGATATGTTTTGTAAAAATGTCCCGGGAAGGCGTGGTGTAATCCTCTTGTCAATATTTACCTATAAACACACCGAACATAGATCTCAACTCGAATTCACCTTCTCAATGTATGAATAATGTATGAACCGTTTTACGTCGAAATCCACCCACGACCTAGTCCAACTCACGCTTGACTGTTTTATTACTTTTTTATGGCAGACAATAAAATACAGACAATAGTATTTTAATTTGTTAAATGGTTTTCGGAATAAACAACATATATAAACATACATAGACATTTTTTACATAGTTTTAGGATGACAGGGTTTTATAGATTATAATAAACTAGCGCCCGCTCCGGCTTCGCACGGGTTATTTATCAAATATTTTGTCTACCCGTTTGTAGGCATTTTCAGGCAATTTTGTAATTTTTTTCTCCGTAAGAACGAAATCGGTTCAGCTGCTCTCGAAATTTGCGCTTAGCAACACATTAGCGATTCATTTTTATATTATAGAATAAGGTTTTGCCTAGTTAACAGTGGCACCCTAAGTTGGGTCTCCACTGGTGTTGCGAATAGTCGCACTTATAGAATTATAGTACTAGTATTATAGTACTTATAGAAGTAACCGCTTACCATCAGGATGGCCGTATGCTTGTTTGCCACTTTAGTAGTACTTTCTTATATACCACTAAGTTGCCAAACAAGCCTACGGCCCGCCTGATGGTAAACGGTTACCGTAGCCTATGGACGCTCGTAACACAAGGGGAATCACGCGGTGCCATGCCAAAAAAAAAATTTTTGATCCAAAAAGTCATATACCTGGCTCGCCGTTGAAGTATCATGCAGTAATCTCAATATAAGCTATCTCTCTCTAAAGGATCGCGATCATGTCCACCCCCCCGGACCACAGATGGCGTTGAGCGAAACGCTGGAATTTTGACAGATAAGGGATTTCGCAAACTTGTGACTGATGCCTCTTATTCAACTTGTGGCGTGGTCTAAACGACAAGCTGACAGTGATTTGGGAGTTGACAGACAGTGAGATAGGAGGAAACAAAATCAAAGATAATTTATTCAGTTTGACCCCAATAAGGTAAACTACCGTCGCGCCGGTTCCGAAAAAAAACACCTGAAGAGAATCGGCAATGTACGCAGTTACCTTATTTTTTCATGTATACGTATATAACATACTATAATTTATTTTGTTTTACATATTAGTTATGTTTAGTGATTTTGTAAAACAGAATCGACTACAATGTCGTGAGCTCATTATGTTATATTAACATTCTAGAAATGTTCTGTCATATATTTAGATCAAATTGTCACATTCAGAATATATGAGCAGCAGCTTGAAATTAAATCCTAAACCGCTCGGTCTCATAAATTACACCACAAGTAAAGGTTCAAATACCCAAGAGAAAATTCGAGTGCAAATCGCCTCAGTCGGGGCACATGTGTTATGTGAGATGTTAACCTAAATTATTTAACTTTTTATTACAGTTCAATACTCAAATAACGATAAAACTTGCTAAGCCTACAGGCATACGTAAAAAATTCTAAAATATAAGTTTTCACATTTCACTACGAAGATGACAAGTAACGGGTACGGCCAAATGAGGACTGTAGTTCCACCTTAAAGAAGACCGCAGTGAAATAACACTACTTTGATGTAGTGTTGTGTTTCTGTGGTAAGTAAAGTTGTCAGTGCTCCACGGGGATACGGTACGCAAGTAGCAATGCTGCTAGCACAGTCCTCAATAACAACAGGGTTGGCAACGCGTTAGTGATTTCCTTGGCTAGTGACCATAGGCTAGGCTATCTTTTTGTGTAAATACACATATATATAAAACGTATGACGAGACCGCTAGTGTAGTGGTTAGCACACCTGACTGCTTAGCCAGAGTTCGCGGGTTCGATTCCCGCCGGGGCAAACATTTATGTGACAAACATGTTTGCATTGCGTCTGGGTGTTTGTAAAAAAGTATTCTATCAGCTGCTGGTTCCCATAGTACAAGCTTTGTTTAGTTTGGGGCCAGGCGGCGCTGTGTGATAATGTCCGAGCATTATAATTATTATTGTATCCAGAGTAATGTTTCTATTTGAGCAACTCGCATCTCGATATCTAATATTTTAAAAGTCATAACTTTAAACCAATAAAGCTATGCCTACTGAAATTACGACGAAAGTTTCTCCTCTACGTAACGAGGTCAAAGCTCGCCACGTAGTCCTGCTAACCCAATAACTTATCAATTTAATTTCATTTGAAACCGACATGACCGCCAACAAGTAATTTAAATAGTTTTTAATTAAATGTTTATGGGAAGGGCCACCTGATGGTTCGTAGTGTGTAATTGTCTATGTTTCATTTGGATACCACAGCGGGGATTGTCGGTGACTCTTTGGGAATACTTCCAAAGCTGTTGTAGAGTAAACATTATGGGTAACTTTTAACAGCCATGGTGGCCTTGTGGTTGCTGGTCTAGTGGTTAGTACACCTGACTGCTACGCTAGAGGTTGCGGGTTCGATTCCCGCCAGGGTAAACAATTGTGATTGCCTGCGTCTGCGCTTCTTTAGACAAAGCGTTTTTTTTAGACAAAAATAGCCTTTTATTATGTTTCCTTCCCCAGGATATAATCTATGTCCTTGTCAAATTTATTACTATCGGATCAGCTGCTTAGTCCTGAAGAGGTAGCATACAAACAAACAGAGTGGCTTTTGCATATATAATATTAATATGGATTAGATATTATCATCACGTTCGGGGTTGACAGAGAGTATAGAAGAACCATTTCACTCTTGGCTTGCACATCTCTTTTGATTGTTTTTTTGTATTTTTCTAAAACACACGAGCATGCCGCCCACCTGATGGTAAGCAGTCAGTGGTAGCCTATAGCCGCAAGTAATACCAGGGGTATCACTAAAACGTTGCCAACCCCGTTATTGAAGAGGACTCACTGTGTTAACAGCATTACTACTACCGCAGCGTATCCTGGTGGAGCACTGGCAACCTCACTCCAGTAGAATCACAACACTACATCAGAGTAGTGTTATTTGACTGCGGTCTTCTGTAAGGTGGAGGTACAGTCCCCTGTCAGGCGGCTCCAATTTTAGTGGGAAAACCTAAAGGAGAACAGATCCCATTTTACCCCACCTATCTTATTAAATAATAATAATTTCATATCATCGTATATATCAATATCTTCATACAAGGCAGCCGGGCATATAGATCGTTCAGATAAGATAGTTTTACAGTGTTATCGATCGGAAAGTTTAACAAATCACAATGCTTGCGCAAAAAAGTTTGATGATTATGAAGAACTAGGTAGGCATTAACGGCCAAAAGAACCCGAGAGGTCAGAAAAACAAGTAAGAAAGGCTTACTTGACGCTTCATTAATTTTCGTTGCCTCAGCGAGGTACTTTACCGTTACTAATGTGTTTTTACCCTTCTATTGAATGTGGGGAATACAGCCTCTAGCGAAAATAAGGAAAAAAAACCAGCCAAGTGCGAGTCGGTCTAGCGCACCTAGTTCCGTGCACACTTGTAGGTAAGCTTAAGAGTAGGCGAACTCCAAATGAGGTCTTTATTCGCCGGTGACTCTCAACAGCGCAAACACGAATATTTTATAGTAAATTCGCATTAAAAAAAACTACTTATTTACAGTTTTCAGATTTTCCCGTTACTTGTGCTGTAAGACACTCCTCCCTGCCAAATTTCATGGTTCTATATATAAGAGCTCCATTTTTCTTTTTAAGGAACAAATTAAAAAATAATTATTAAGTACTCGGAACCGGAGAACATGTATGAAGAGATTGATGAATGGAGTAAAAGCAAAAGAGGTGTGCGAGTGAAGAGTGAAATGGCGCTCTATACTCTCCTCTATCTACCTCGAAAGAGTCCTACCTACTGTTTCATATGGAGTACTTTACTAACCTCATGCAGGAAGGTAGACCTCGGCCTTCCACAACTTCTTCATCCAATTTTTTGCTTATACCACTAAGGTGGCAAACAAGCATACGACCCGCCTGCTGGTAAGCTGTTACCGTAGCCTATGGACGCTTGCAACACCAGAAGTATCACTCGCGCGTTGCCGACCCTATAACCGAACCGGTGGTAAGTAGAAGTTCATAAGTGCCTTATTAAGGCCAAATGAATAAAAAAAAACCTATATTTGCAATGTAAGTAACTATATGTTTTTGTCATCTAACAGTACAACTTGTAGTACAGCATGGGGTTCTTCAAGAACGGTGTGAAGAGATTTCTGAAGGGTCGGCAACGCGCGAGTGATACCCCTGGTGTTGCAAGCGGCTATAGGCTACGGTAACCACTGATCATCAGGCGGGCAGTATGCTTGTTTTCCACCTTAGTGGTATATAAAAACTATCATGATAAGTGTATCTTCCAATTTAATTTCTATACTAGGCACCTACTTTTTTTTTTATACCTTTAATGTGTCACACAAGCATACGGCCCACCTGATAGTAAGCAGTCACCGTAGCCTATAGCCGCTAGCAATACCAAGGGTATCGTTAACGGGATGCCAACCATGTTGTTGATGAGGACTCACTGTGCTAGCAGCTGCTAGCCCGGCGTATCCTCGTGGAGTACTGGCAACCTTACTCATCGCAGAAACAGAACACTACATCAGGTAGTGTTATTTTACTGCCGTCTTCTGTAAGGTGAAGGTACAGTCCCCAGTCGGGCGGCTCCAATTTAAAATGGGAAAACCCACGGGAAATCCCAAATCGCCCTACCTCTCTTAAAAATCGTTATATGCTTGATGAGTAAGGTTGTTTATTTTTAAATTATATGTCTACGCCAGGCTCATATAAAAGCTCTTATCAAGTATGTACTATTTTCAGAGACACTCCCGTCTTGTTGATATTCAGACAACCCTGATTATATCTCTTTTCGACCGCTGAGTCGGGACAACGTTATCTGGAGTCCGTCCGTCGGCTTTGTCCGTACAAGTATTAGATCACTTCTCGAATAACGCATAGAATTATTGTTACATGAAAAAAGGCATACTGGGCTCTGGGTAGGCTCCTTATACGACGTGACTATGTAATTTATACTCCTTATACGACGTGACCATACCTTATCCTTGACCGTAACTTATCCTTGCATCAAGCAAGTTAAGGATAAGATAGCCGTCACGTCGTATAAGGAGGTCAAAGAAGTAGCACTGGACAGGGAGAAGTGGAGGGAGATCATCGGCTGCACCGACAAGATTAAAACTCTTAAATAGAAGAAGAACAAAAAGGCAGGGCACTGAGTTTCTTTCCGGTTTTTCCCGTGTCTCAATGCTTTTTTCGTAAGTGCCTTATAAGGGCCTGAACTGAATATGTGATTTTTTGATTAAATTTTTTACAGTTTAGAAAACGAACACACAGAGACATATCATTATCTTTACACCGAAGACCGTTAAATGAATCAGTCGTGAAATAGTACCGTTTATTTGTCAGTGAGAGTACAAAATAAAAGCGTCATTAATTTGCCTGTATGTGTACTGTGACGTCACTCAGCGGCAGTCTTTTTAAACACCCCTACTTTAGGGATGAATGGGGAAAGTTATTCTGTAAATCATCTCACTTGTCTCAGCAGATGTTACAGGGAAGATACTTAAAAAAGCTAATATTAAGAGTATTATACCTCGCTCATTCAAACGATATTACACATTTTGAAAGGATTAAGACTGACAGAAGAGTCAGCCCGTGGCCACGGCCGATGCAACTCGGTCAAAACGTCGGGAGGTAAATAAACAATTTAATATCGCGTATAAGACCCGTTTTCATGTCATTACTAAAAATATTATTCATAACAACAAACGTGGTTAAGATAAAAAAAATATCACTTAAAAAAAAATGTATATTCATTCTCCTGTCCTTATCCCATATTTGGTGTCGGCGCAATATGTGTTTATCTTCCATCCCTCTCCACCAGCCGCGTATTCACTTCCTTCCTGGCCATGTCATCTTTCACACAGTCCATTCATCTTTCCTTAGGTCTACCTCGACGCCTGTACGCATCCACATTCTTCCACGTTGCGAACCCTTCCCTTCCCCCCCTTGAAGTACCACAATGTGTAGTCCTTGATTTAAAAATATGAGATTTCACGCCTTAATTAGTTCCACTAATGTGAGAATCCTACTAATAATTAATAAATAAATGCGAAAGTTTGTGAGTATGGATGGATGGATGTTTGTTACTCTTTCACGTAAAAACTACTCAACGGATTTGGATGAAATTTGGAACACAGCTAATTTGTAACCTAGATTGACACATAGGTTACTTTATATCCCGGGAAAATGTGTTTATCCCGGGTTTTTTTTTCCTCTGAGATTCTAAACTCAACGCGGACGTGGTCGCGTGCAAAAGCGAGTGAAACATAAACCTACGCTTAGATCCAACGACTATAATCTCATACTCCCGTCATATTACTAAACCAGGTACTTAACGCCATAAAAACTTTAAATAACCAAAATAAACCAGCAAATGGTACCGAAAACCGCTCTTCATGACATTTCAATTAATTATACAGTCTTCTAATCGATATTTATAGTCTAATTAAAGTATTTTATAACTCTAAAATGACTATAAGACGATCAAGTTGCGTAAATTGCTTCAACTTGGACAAACACACGTATTATGTTGCGTGGACACTTAACTGCGTATCGTTTTAAGCCCACCGGTCTGTACCGATGAGATTTTCGAACTTAAGTGCAGTGATCAGTCACACCACGAGCTTAACGGTGAAGGAAAACAGCATGACGAAACCTGCATACGTCTGAGAAGAAATTCAAGGACGTATGTAGTGCCTTTTTTTCTCAGTTGACACAAATTATAACTTTGGTTTAAAGTGAGTGCTGTAATTGTTGAATGTACAAGCCTATATGAATGACATGAGAATGGACAAGGTAAGAAATGAGTTTATTAGAGGAAGTTTGAAAGTGGCTCCAGTGATAGAAAAGTTGAGGAGCAAGCGTCTGTCATGGTATGGGCATGTTATGCGGAGGAATGGGGATAAGATGGTAAGAAAGGTTTTATGTATGAACGTAGATGGGTACAGGGGTCGAGGTAGACCTAAGAAAAGATGGATGGATTGTGTGAAAGATGACATGGCCAGAAAGGAAGTGAATACAGAGATGACGGCTGATAGAGAAGGATGGAAGAGAAATACATATTGCGCCGACCCCAAATAATATGGGATAAGGGCAGGAGAATGATGATGACAAGCCTATATGTATAAGAACAGCAAATTATAATTTGAGAACGGTACTGTAGGGCACAATAAAATACTAGGGATCGCTTCATTGTGTTATATTCATTAAACAATTAAATAATTTCACTTTTAACAATATTGTTACTGACGAATAACGGGCCTAACGTCATTTTAAATATTAAATACATTCTATAAAAAAAGTTGAAGTTGAAGTTGAAAATTCTTATTCTTTTTCTCGTGAGGTGTTGTCGCCTTACATTTTATCACTAACCAGTAACATAGGTGCCAACCACGGCGTTACAGTACTTACGGTACTTGGTTACCGTTTTTATGATATGGTAGTTGTATTCTCATGGGATCAATAAATCTTGTTGAAACACCTTACACGCGTTGCTCATTGGCCTCGTTTCTGTAGCGCGTCAGGGATGTTTACTGAAGCCCGCGTTGATTGCTTTTATGCTATAATGCGTAAGAAATGCGCATCCCTGGTGCGCAGGGTCCGGGCCAGCGCCAACAGCATCTTGAGCATGATTGCCAGCAGGCTAGACTGCTCTTTTGTGAATCACTGCTGCAAGGTTTCAGGTGGAGCGGTATCCTTGAAGCAGTGATTCAATAAATCAGTTCAATAAAATACGTATGTTTAAAAAATGTTATTATACTAACCTAGTCCTTAAGTCTTTTGTAACTAACAAAATATGAGTCATTGAGCTTGAAATAAATATATTATAATATTATATTATTATTGGGCCTCTTTCCCGGCACCCTTCCAACAGTAACGGCATGCCATTGCCTACTACTTTGGGGACCCTTGTGGGAAGGGGTGATGGTGTTATTATATAATGTATAAACCAAGAATCTTGAGGTCGGCATATTATTTACAAGGAAATGGCGTTGCATCCATAAGGTTCCCTAAGGAACTTCAACTGATAATATCTTGGTATAGGTGACCTTTTTGATGGTTTTTTTTATACCACTAAGGTGGCAAACAAGCATATGGTCCGCCTGATTGTAAGCGGTCACCGTAGCCTAAGGACGCTTGCAACACCAGGGGTATCACTCGCGCGTTGCCGACCCTTCAGAAATCTCTTCACACCCGTCTTGGAGAATCCCATGCTGTACTCCTTTGGGAAAACTTCGGCGTGGAGTTCATTCCACAATGTATCGTACGGCAGCACGTGAGTCATACCCTGGTGTAGCAAGCGTCCATAGGCTACGGTAACCGCTTACTATCAGGCGGGCCGTATGTTTGTTTGCCACCTTAGTGTTAAAAAACCTCTAAATCTTTGTATGAATTTTCATCAAAAAATAAGTATTTTATAAAATGTGTGTCTAAATAGCTGGCCCTTTTTTTGTTGTTGATTTTATTATTTTAGTAGCGTTTTCATAAATAGTTTTTCCTTAATTTAACTACCTACTTGTACGTTGTCTTCTGTGGTTTAACTGTTTGGTAGAAGCTGTGTTAATCTTTAAGGAGTTATTACACTATGGTATTTACGTAGTTGTATGTATGTTTGCTTATACTTAATTTCTGCGTAAATAACTGTTAATAATAAATAAATAAAAAAGTTATGTTCTATATTCACAACTCACGACATACATGGTACAGACCGGAGCACCTTGTATACAAAACGAAAGATTTAGATAAATATAATCTCCATAACTAATGCTGATATAAATACCTACAAAGTTGTACAATTAAGCCATAAATAAGGCCGAGTGGAACCGCATCAAAATAGTTTTTAACACGAACGCATTGACAAACGTGCTCATTATGCTAGTGATGTGACATCTGATCGGAATAAATAGACATTTTATCGATTTTATTCGATTATACGACCGTACGTTTGGATTATCGTAATTAAGTTGGCGTGACGTAATATAATACGCAATATTTCTCACGATAAAATTTAAATTCCTATGGAAATCTCACATATGCCGCTTTCTATAGCTAAACGATATTGACTTGTCCCCTATGACATCAATAACGCTACTCTTGTAGTTGAGGAGAGTTTTTATTTTTTAATTTAATTTTTATACCACTAAGATGGCACACAAGTATTCGGCCCACCTGATGGTAAGCAGTTACCGTAGCCTATAGCCGCTAGCAATACCAGGGGTATCACTAACGGGGTGCCAACCATGTTGTTGATGAGGACTCACTGTGCTAGCAGCATTACTACTAGCGCTGTGTATCCTCGTGGAGCACTGGCAACCTTCATTACCGCATTAACACAACACTACATCAAAGTAAATTATATCTCAAATAAAAGCTATAAAAAACTTAATTTAATATAACTTCAAAGCGTAACATTCGGGTTTAGTTATTAGTAATCGATTCAAAATTAATAAGCGCTTATTAAATTCTATATTGATATCTGTAAGCGACAGATGGCTAGAATATGGAATTTACTTAAACGCAAGGCAGTGGATCCAAGGACTCGGGGAATTAAAATGTTCTTTATGAAATAGCTTTTTTTATACCACTAAGGTGGCACACAAGCATACGGCCCACCTGATGGTAAGCAGTCACCGTAGCCTATAGCCGCTAGCAATACTAGGGGTATCACTAACGAGTTTTCAACCATGTTGTTGATGAGGAGTCACTGTGCTAGCAGCATTACTACTGGACCAGCTATCCTCGTGGAGCACTGGCAACCTTACTTACAGCAGAAACACAACACTACATCAAAGTAGTGTTATTTCACTGCCGTCTTCTGTAAGGCGGAGGTGCAGTCCCCGGTAGGGCGGCTCCAATGTTAATGGGAAAACCTACGGGTGATCCCAATTCGCCCTAGCTCTCATTTTTTTTTAAATTTACATTTCAGACACTTTTTTGGTACGAAAACCGTGTTGTGAATTACGGGAGAAGAGGTGGGCAAGGCACAAGAGTGGCACTCGACTGTTTATCTCTACCCCGATAAGGACGTCATGATGACATGACATTAAACAATGCTTCAGAATGAAAATGTGTTTTGAATGGGATTTCAGTACCTAAAGAGAACAAAGCACTTAGTATTTGTAGCGTGTACCCACAAATCATACGAAACGTCTCGTTCTCTGCGCGTTGACATAGTACACAAATGTAAACAGTACCACAACTTTTAACATTCACAACACGATCGCGCTCTATATACATATGTCGGAACGCAGGTGCGGCGGGGGTATGACATCAGAAGTGAAACGAGGGTTATAGCTAATACTTTAAACTCAAATTGATCTTTATTTGACTAGACAAGTACTTTCAAAACGTCAGAATCTACCACCGGTTCGGAAGGTTGTTTTTGCTGAGAAGAATCCGGCAAGAAACTCGGCAATTACTATTTTAGGACCGAAAGGTCATAACCGATATAAAATAGCAATGTAACGTTAATTAAACATTAGCGATTTACACAATAAGAGGAAACCTCTCTCTAACTGATTATCTACTCGCGTAAACATCAGTGAAAGAAGCCAGTGACAGTTACCGTACTAGACAGTGGTCCGTGCACCGAGACGCAATCATTGGAAATGCGTGCCAATACAATAGCGCAGGCCTTTTTATAGGCGTCAGTAGGAAGGGGAACTCGGTAACGGAAAAGTACCGTCCGACGAAGCACGATGACGCTCGGTCCACGGGCCATTAGTGCCGCTTCGATGCTTTCTGCCATAACTATCACTGCCTCCGACATACTTATATATTGTAATTACAAATGTCAGAAATAAATTCTGTAGCCATGTGTTGTTAATTTTTGTGCTTTAGCAATTGTAAATGATAATAAAGCTTGGAATATGTCGATCCAAAATCAAATAACATTTATACAGTTTAGGCCCTAATAAGGCACTTACGAAGGTCTGAATTACCACTTCGCACAGATGGCTCCCCGCTCCTAGTAATTGTAATAGTTGAAAATTATTTATTTCGTGACGAAGTGACACAACCAACTTGGTAGCTTTTAAATATTTGTTAATTCCTACTTACGTCTAGAAGAAATTTTTTACACACTGTTATATCATGATTGTTACATGAAAACGCATATATATACGCATATATAATGCATAATATACTTGTTTATATGAAAACTTTTTGTGATTTATTCCAACCATGTAAGAAATTAATTTAAATGTAAATTGTGTATTTTATTTGAAACTAGCGGCCCACCCCGGCTTCGCACGGGTAGCCATTGATATCAAATATTTTGTCTACCCGTGCAAAGCCAAGGCGGGCAGCTAACCTATGTTACTCAGTGATAGTGTAGCTTTCTAACGGTGAAAGATTTTTTTGAAATCGGTTCGGTAGTTTCGGAGCCTATAGACATTTATCAAATATTTTGTCTACCCGAGCGAAGCCGGGGCGGGCAGCTAGTATAATATATAGCCTATGTTACTCAGTGATGATGTAGCTTTCTAATGAAAAAATAATTATTAAAATCGGTCCAGTACTTTTTGAGTTTATTCGTTACATACAAAAATACAAATCTGTCCTCTTTATAATATTAGTGGAGAAGAGTAATTGCTGAGTTTCTTACCGGATTCTTCTCAGTAAAAACGACTTTCCGAATCTGGTGGTAGATTCTGACGATTTGAAAGTACTTGTAAAGTCTAGTCAAATAAAGATGATTTTGAGTTTTGAAAACAGACAGAGCACTGAGTTTCTTGCCGGTTCTTCTCAGATGGGTTTTTTTTCCGAACCGGTAGTAATTTAGACGTTCATAAGTGCCGTATTAAGGCCTAAACTGAATAAATATTATTTTGATTGTTATCTAATCAGCTATAGTTCAATAGTTTTTTAAACGGCACTGTCAATGTACATTGAAATCAAAGTCGCATGTACGTACATGTATGAACATGATTCATTAAAATTATCGATTTCACTGACAATCCAGTCTGTAAAACAAAGCATGTATGCACACGATCCAATTTACTTGATCAAACAAATTCGTTACCGCAAATTGAACGGTAAGCTTGTCCGTGTGTAGCATGCATAATATATTTCTGCACACATTCCACCATCTCCTTTGTAGGTGTTCTTTTATTTTACTTAACATGAGTTCGTTGATTATTGAGTAAAAAAATCCTATACCAAAATATGTTTATTATGTAGATGAGTTACTGTTACCGTTTTTTTATTGTGCCATGGTTCCGTTGCTACAGCAAACACGTCTTGAATATATTTCTCTCTTGTTTCAAACGGCTCGGCGCCGTGTTTTATCAATAAACTTTGTTGGAAAAAATATTTACCGTAAACAACACAAATATTTCGAATAACTAGGGATTTACCTCAATCGTGAAATATATTGTTTGTACGCTTTATATGAAAATACACAAAAAACGCGTAATTAAAAAAAAAAACATGAACATTATAACATTCTTATTAGTTGTTAGTAATAAAAACGACGTTTCACTCATCAAGCCCTTACACGTGATAAGCCTATCGTAGTTAGTGTGGAATATTAAAATTGCTATTTTGTGACGTCCGCCATATTGAACTTATAAAAATTTTTGGAATTCATGACGTTGCATTGAAGAAGTTTGCATTTGAACCTAACCGCTATTATTATAAAATCTATTCTTGAGCGAACTTCAAACTAACGTATCCTCTATGATTAATGGGTGACGTCACAAGCATCAACATTCAACTTCCGTCCTCATCCAACATCAAGTTAATCCTATCTGGCATCCCTGTCACTCTCCATCAGATAACTCCGAATGAGATTAACACAGCGGGCGGTAGACCTCACATTAACAGAACACGACCTGTTGCATAGTCGGTTAACTTTGAATTTCAACACATCTTCACACGTTAAAGACATGACAACTTCATGGGTCATGAAAATAAGGTAGGTTTTTTTATTAGTGCATAATTATTCTGCCGTCGAATAGCGTGTAAGCATTGCTTTGTTCCAGTTTAAGGGCACTGTAGCTACATGGCAAAGACTTACGAACTAAGGTGGCGAGGTGACGAGCGCAGTGCAGCCACGCGGGACTTTACGATCAAAGCTCCTGGGTGGAGCTGCATCTGTTGCATGGCCATTTCAACATAGGTATGTTAAAATAAAATTTCTTCTTTTCAGATAGGGAGTATATTGTGATCCACTTTTGGATCTGAATCTCTACAAATTAGTAAAATTGAAGTGTCTGTAGCTATGTATTGTAAAAATGTCAACTGTTTTTACTATATGCATATGAAAGTAAATACGGTACAAAAAATATCAGTAATATTTTTCTGTCTGTCTCTTTTCACTGGCAGAGAGCTGATAATTTAAGGCGTTACTTAGGCTGCTTTGATTCTAGAAAAATAATGCTTCTGCGCAAAGAATTAAAACCTAGGAAATTGTTAACAAATTTATGCGTACAACGACGCGAGCTCACCTATTATAAAATATTATCTACTCCGAGCTCCTAATAAGAGTAGTACCTCAGAGTAGATAATATACTACGTACGTAGTAGTTATTATTAATACCTATTCTATTCTAATATATCTAGCCGTTCCTTTCCCACTGCTGGGCAAAGGCCTCTCTCCCCTCTTTCCAGTTGCCTCGGTGTTGTGCTGCGCTTGAAATCCGCATTGAAAATGTCCAGATCGTCTCGCCACCTGCGCTTCGGCCTACCACGACGGCGGCGTCCGATAGGTGGGGACCAGAATGTGGTAGTTTTAGCCCAGAAGTGGTCTGACATCCGGCAGACGTGGCCTATAATACCTATTATTTATAATTCTTAAAGTAATAATTTCCGTTGTAAAGTTTACGTCATCTCGTCAACTCCGTTTATCGTTTATATTATTAAGATCGTTAATGAAGAGTTCGAATTAGAAACTCAAGCGGCGCTACTCCTATGTTAATTTTATGATGCTAATTAACAAAAATTTCAATATAAATTGTGTCAAATTTATTAATTGATCCATTGATCGGTCTGATTAGCTGTGGCTACCGAGATCGCTTTTAGAGCTGGTTTCACTACATCACGTGTCTCACTTAGATACATTGTCACTATACAACTCTATATATAAAAATGAATCCCTATTTCCCTTGTTCACGGCATCACGCGTGAACGGCTGGACCGATTTCGCTAATTCTTTTTTAAAAACCGGAACCTTTTTAATTTCGTAATAAACTAAAGGTCTTTTTTGCTATGGTGTATTTGACATATGAATTCATAGCTAAGACAGGACATCGTCCGTCGGGTCAGCTAGTATTCTATAATAAAGCAAAGTCCCCAGTCGTGTCTGCATGTCGTTCTGTCTGAACGGGATTAACTTAGAAACTCGACGAGACCGCTGGTCTAATGGTTAGTATACCTGAATGTTACGCTGGGGTCGCGTGTTCGATTCCCGCCGGGGCAAACATTTGTGTTTGCTTCGCGTCTGTGTTAAGTATGTATTTACAAAAAAATGTATAGGTAAAAGTATTCTATCAGCTGCTGGGTCCCATAGTACAAGCTTATCTTGGTTTGGTGCTTGATGGCATTGTGTGAAAAAAACCTACCAAGGAAAATCGCTAGTCTGCATATTATTATTATTATTATTATAAAGATAAAACATTTGTATATTTTATTTATCACGACATAGTATGAAACAAAGTCGCTTCCCGCTGTCTGTCTGTCCCTATGAATGCTTAGATCTTTAAAACTACGCAACGGATTTTGATGCGGTTTTTTTAAATACATAGAGTGATTCAAGAGGAAGGTATTCAACTTCTATGGCTAACGCTCGCCATGCGAAGCCGGGGCGGGTCGCCACAAATGAATAAATTCAAAAACCACTGGGCCCATTTTAAAAATTCGTCACCAGTAGCAAGATATATTATCACTGAGTAACGTAGTCTATATAATATATTGATACTAATATACACGGGCGAAGTCGCGAGAAAAAAGCTAGTCAGTAATAACTCAGCGGCTCGTCACAACTTTTATTGCATATCGATCGATCTAGAAGCTTACCTTGTACTATTATGGTCTTTGTGCACACCGATGGATTTGCGAAGTAAAGCAACCTTATTGGCCAGTAGTTTGATGGGTGACCCTCCATGCCTTGGAGACTTTGAGAATAGGTCACATATTACAGAAACTTACGTGTAACTGAGGCTTAGAACATCTTCGGATTGAAAGTTGGACATCCAATTGAAAGTTGACATTACCTGGAAAAAGAAAATCATTAATTACTTTGAGTAGCTTATGATGAAATAAAAATAAGGAGAGCCATCCTGCAAAGTTTTATATTGTGAATGGACATCGTCCATTTCGGTCCAAATCTGAAAGGGCCGGCCATCGCAATATTTTTGTATATTCTGATAGAACTTTCCCGTCTGAACATTTATTACTACGGCACCAAAGTAAGACCATAGTCGTTGATTTTATTTTAGTTCGAAAATCTTAATATTTATACATATTTGTGAGAATAGGAATCCAAAATAACCAAAACAAATTAATTGTCCTGTAATTTCCAGTTTGGTGTCATAGTAAAAAATGCTCAGACGGACAAGCTCTACCAGAATAAAACAAAAAAGTTGGTATTGGCCGGCACTTTCAAATTTGTACCAAATCTCTATGAAACATGGATGATGTTCTTTTATGTTTGAAAACAGTAGTCCAAGCAAGAATGCCTTGCGACTACGTGTTCGTATCGCTTGACTATTTTCGTATGGGAAAATGAACAGCTCTAAGCCGGCGCCAGTGAAAATTTGCACAAAAAATTCGTATGAACATTCTGACATTTAGAGATTAACGTTTTTACATACGTAGTCGAAAGGAATTCTTGCTACCAGAACCTAGTGGAAAGATCCACGTAATATACTTGGGCCAATCCCATTACGCGAGCCGCGGCAAAACCGGACGCTATAAATAAATTACCTCCATGTATTGGTTCCAAGCCATATCCGACAAACAAGGCTGGCTTCGCAGGGCCAATGTTTGCCACAGCATTTCGCAATGGGAGGAGCGTATTGACAAATGTTTGGACTAACTGGCTTGATCGTGTCGCGTATTAAACGATCGATTTATATTATTTTATGTAAAAGCTACCTGCTGTTTACAGAAGCTATGCATACGAAGACGACCGTGATTTAATTTTATATTCTAAATTTAAATTTAAATTGTATTTTAAACTTATAAATTTTATTGACTATTGCGTATGTGATTTATTACTTTTAATTTGTCATACAAACGCCATAAAGGGGAGGATTCACAAAATGTTACTATGTTTGTTTGTTATCTTTTCACGAGTAAACGGCTGAACGGATCGTAATGAAATTTGGCAATGAGATAGATTATAGCCTGGGGAGGGACATAGGCTATCTATATCTAGAAACACGCGGGTAAAGTTGCGGGTAAAAGCTAGTTAAACATAAAGTATTAGCCCAGAGTAGACGTATTAGTTAGTATGGAATACAGCATGAAGCTGCACACAACTCACGCCCATCTTAATGTAACTTCATGCTGTAGATCTTTGGAACCGTACAGTAGCGTGGTTGTAACCACACAGTAGCTTTTTGGGAACCAAATCGCACAGTTTTATCGGAAAAGAAAAAAAAAACTTATTTAAATGGTCAACATTTCAAACATTCAACGCGATATCCCTGTTGAAAACGAATAATCAATACTTAAATTCATAATTCCAGACAAACATAATATGTATTGTCTAAAATTAATTTTCGGAAACCTGTAAAGCCTAGGCTTTCCACATAATTTTCCGGTAAACTCCAATTTAAACTTCATAATCACTTCAGAAACAGGGTAGCACTTAATTATTTACACTGTAAAACGAATTATAAAGGGTGTTTTGTTTATATCACTGAGGTGGCACACAAGCATACGGCCCACCTGATGGTAAGCAGTCACCGTAGCCTATAGCCGCTAGCAATACCAGGGATATCACTAACGGGTTGCCAACCATGTTGATGAGGACTCACTGTACCAGCAGCATTACTACTAGCGTAGTGTATCCTCGTGGAGCACTGGCAACCTTATTCACCGCAGAAACACAACACTACATCAAGTAGTGCTATTTCACTGCGGTCTTCCGTAAGGTGGAGGTACAGTCCTCAGTCGGGCGGCTCCAATTTAAATGGGAAAACCCACGGGAAAACCCAAATCGCCTTCCCTCTCAAAAACCTATCTTCTGTGAGGTGGAGGTACAGTCGTAAACACAACATTGTTCAACACCAAAACAATAGAGCCAATAGCAAATGCGAGTCCAACAACCGTTCATCAAACATTTTACCAATCACCAACATCTGTCCAATACGCCAATGCACAAATATTGGTAAGTTGTACCGCGAATATTGGCCGTGCGATCGTAAAATAGCCAATTTGTCAAGCGGCGATATAAAAAAACATTATACGCGTGAACTCAGCGGGGTGTCGGGTATTTTCACACTGGAGGTGATAACTGATGCGATTTAAAAATAGTTACGTGTGTTTTTTATGCAAAGAAACGCACTAAAAATCGTTAAAATTAAAAAAGCGTTAAAATATAGGTACTGCACTTTAGTTCTTTGTTTCGCGTGCAATTTACTTAGTACCAACCTAAAAGACAAAACAGTTTAATAAGAAATATATTTTTTGAGATTAAGAAAAGTATTTTATTTAACGAAAAGAACTATTTTTTTTTTAAATTTAAAAAAAAGCTATTACTCGTTTTGACTGTGGAAGTTTGTCGCACTGTTTTGCGTGCCTACTCAGTCTTACGCGGTAAAACAAGATGCGCTGAGTTGGTCAACCACTGTGGTGGCGCAGCCACTGAGCAGACACAGTTTTCCCAAAGGAGTACGGCCTGGAGTTCTTTAAGAAGGGTGTGAAGAGATTTCTGAAGGGTAGGCAACGCGCGAGTGTTACCCATGGTGTTGCAAGTGTCCATAGGTACTTGCTTACCAAAATGCGGGCCGTATGCTTGTTTGCCACCTTAGTGGTATAAAAGAAAGACACACCCATTGTACCTACATACAAAGAAGGCTTGAAGGTTTTGACAACATGTGTAAAGGACAACGGGGCATGATGTTGTGAAGGAGAACAGATTTTTTGCAGCACACAATTTATTGTACTACACCAACAACATCTAGTTTTCGACTAAAAATATAAAACAAAGTGTGTATGACCACTTTTTTTTTTAAAGTCGACTCACGACTTGACCGATTTATCCTCAATACTATTTCTTACTCCATCACCGGACTCATTACCATTTATCTAAGTAAATCCATATATATGCTAGGTATAAGTTAGCCGGGAGTTGGTATCCTGTAGATTCCAGGTAACCATGTCACTGTATTCATTGAGGCCTTTGCAACGAACCCAAGCACGATATATATGCTGTTAGTTGGTAAGGAGGTGATGCTGCAGCAACAGGTCCAGGTCACCATGTCATTGTATTCCTTGAGGCCTTTGCAATGAGCCCAAGCAATATTTGCTTTAAGTTAGTGAGGAGTTTGGTCTCCAAACGGCTGGTCAGATTTTCTTTAAAACAATATTACATGGTTTCATATAATTGTGTTCTGTTTTCGTGCCTAATAAATAAACAAAGAGGACATCCCTACATATGTTTTTTTTATTCAAACGCCTGACTGTCACTCACCTCCCGCCGTGAGAACGTATAAAATATCTCGATTCAGTTTTAATCGATTATTTATGTAATCATTCGATTAAGTTATTGCCACTTTAGCCCAGTTTCGATTCTAATCGCATTTTAGTTTAGTAATGTTTTGGCGGTTATTAATGAGCCCATAAAATTATAATAAACTTCTGAAAATGGGCATTCGGTTCATATATTACAGTTTTGGGACATTTAGCTTGATTATTCTTTACATAAATAATGCCATGAGCGCTGTTGAATAACGTGCGTTATTAAACACGGTGTAGGATTACCTACCTTATCTTCAATCTATTAAGGTACGATTTGAAACAGCCATACAAAGCCGTCTTAACTTGAACCAGCAGAACTCTGCAGTTTCAAAGTTAAAGAAGTAAAACACAAGGAAACAAAATCCCTACCGCGTACACAAACAGACAGGATGTTTTAATATACCTTCCATCACATGAAAAATTAAGAGCAATTAGATATAATAATTAAATTAATAATAATTTATTTTCTTATATGTTTCTAATAATATAATAAACAAAAAAATATTTCTTAAAAATTAACGGAGCGTTATTAAGTCCGGTCCTTTATCTAGACTTTCATGGGGATGGAAAATTAAATTATTATTATTATTAATATTTTAATGTAAATGCCCTAACCAGTGTAAAAGCTAAGATTGCCCAACTTTGAATGGAAAAAAGTCGGTATGTTCTGGTCATTGGCAATTTCGAAAAACTAATTGTAACTCGACTAGGCCGTACCACTTTCTACTTTAATTTTACAGTGGTAAAAGATAAGTAAAAATTAATAAGAATTGATTTATCTTACGTTCTACCGTAATTTGCTTTTATAAAGAAATAATGTTTTATTTTCCACTCACACACGACACAAGAAAGAAAAACCATCTGAAAAATCATACTTTAACAGATAATAATAATAAAAAACTAAATTAAAGACTATGAAGATTATTGTCCTCACAAAATCACTAGTCTACTCTACACCTACTAACTTCTAAACGTAGCGATTGTATTCTCTTGGTTCTAAACCATAGAGATTTGCAAACGTCTACATAGTAAAGCAATCCCTATAATGAGACAGACAACAGAAACTTTTAAAGGAACATATTATACAACGTGTTACAAAATACCCCGTAAATGGACTCGTTATAAGGCCCCATTTAAACTTTTTCGGTTTTACGGGTAGTGCTGTAACAACCTGTATAAAGCTTGAATGGATATAGTTTTTAAAACGTAACGAAATTACAACTTCGGTTTTTTAGTTTTTAAGTCGGCTCCACCAATTGGTTACGAAACCTTTTCAAAGACATATTTATATTCATCAACATCATTAGATGAAATATCAACACCCGCCGGCGAGATTAATGAACTGATTTATCTTACGATTAAACTTTAACTGCATACATTATAAACATTTATGTGGAGATATTTCTGTATCATGGCATCGTAGAATAAAACACAATTTTAACAAGTGATTTTATTATTACGTTATAATTTTTTTTCTGGTGGCATCTTACGGTTAGTCTATTTCATCAGAGATCAGAGTATTATCTCGTTTAATATTCTTTAGAGCGTGACAATTCCGCAGTGGCTTTTAGTTTTTGAACTTACTTTTTACTGATTTTAGTCTCATTAGTTCCATCAAAAGTACCAAAGGAACTACTGAGTGATATACAATGTATGTTTAACACGACGCCGTGTCGTAAACAAATAATTTATAACAAATGACATTACAAACACAAGTTGACCTCTCGTAGCTTTGAAAATTCACTTATTTAGGGGTCATTACGATTTGGTGGTTCGTTAGTACACGATCCATAATATTAATTCCGCGTAGAAAGTTTTAAAATTATAGTTTCAAGTTCATAGGTTGGGATCCCACCACATCTGTGTTCATGTTCGATCTCTTTATATTAATATTTATAGCTAGTTAACATGATATAAGCTTAATAAAATCGTTAGAAGTGTAAATATTGAGAATTACATTAATTCAATGCGTTTTGGAATGAAAGTTCGGTTTCCATGCACTTTTTATCGTGTTATTAACGTCCCAGATAATAGTGCCAATTCTGTGCCGGTAGCAGGAACATTGTCGACAACGTTTTCGTATCGCATTCGACTATTTTTGTATTGGAAAATGAACAGCGCTGCGGCGGTGAAAAGTGGAACTAAAAATTAGTATGACAATTTTGACATTTCGCGAGTTATGTTTTCGAATACGTTGTCGACAATGTTCCTGCTACCGGCACTGTCGTACGAAATCATTTGACAGAACTTAAAGTACTGCTATCCTTTTCTCATGTACAGGGTTAGATAAGCATGGACATATATTTCGTCCTGTCATATTAGTTCAGTTTAGTGTTTTTGCACAACATAATCAAAACATTTATTTCAAGCTAGTAGACTGGCGGTTGAAATAAAATAACATGGCTTTGTTCAACATCGTCAAAAGTGTTTTTATTATAAAAACCGCCATCTTACCAACGCAACCTATTGAGGCAACGTAATATCGCAGAGTAGATAATATAGCGTACAAGCATTATTAAATTCATCAGATTTGACTAACGTTTGAGTATTCGGCTGTATGAAGAGATAGATGAATGAAGTAGCAAAAAAAAGTGCAATAGAAGAGTAATTTATAAGAACGTTGGATTATTGCTGTAATATTATGGATACTCAGTAAATTTGTGATAGGTAACTAAGAACTAACCACCTTTTTTTATACCACTATGGTGGCACACAAGCATTCGGCCCACCTGATGGTAAGCAGTCACCGTAGCCTATAGCCGCTAGCAATACCAGGGATATCACTAACGGGGGGGTGCCAACCATGTTGTTGATGAGGAGTCACTGTGCTAGCAGCATTACTACTAGCCCAGCAATCCTCGTGGAGCACTGGCAACCTTACTTATCGCATAAACACAACACTAGATCAAGTAGTGTTATTTGAGTGATGAGTTCTGTAAGGTGAAGGTACAGTCCCCAGTCGGCTCCAATCTTAATGGTAAAACCCACGGGCAATCTCAATTGATGGCCATAGTTAGGGAGCAGAAGAATACAGGGGCGATGAATTTCTCTGTCACTGTGTTTATAACCGTACACACTAAATAGGAACAGCGCAAAAGGCTCCCGACCCGAATGTAGGGTAAGCGTTTAAAAATATAACTGGCACACCCGCCCCAGCACGTCCAAACTTTAACAATTAACTTGACATGCTGTATGCTGCTTATGTCGGTAATATAACGACGTGTCTGTCTGTGTGTGCTTTGAGGTGTGTGTAACAAAGGAGAGGAAATTAAAACAATGTTGATGCCAATTTTCTTGTCACACTCAATTCTAAATTAGTGTTATTTCTCTTGATCGAAATAATTTATGTAAACTAATTTGAAATCACTTAAAGTATTGTCATCCTTATTTAACCCCGCCCATGAGAAAGGGATAGCAAGACATTTTAGTACTGTCAGTTTAGTGATTTTGTATAATATCATCGACACCAATATTTGCTCAGCATTTGCTTATTGTTGTCAAAATCAAATAACAAAATAATGAATATATTTTGTTTTCAATAAACAACTAAAAAGTGTACATTTTTCAGTTTTTTTTATTTTCCCAAAGAGTTACAGAGCATAGGTTTAGGTTAAAGGCTACGATGACGGCTTACCATCAGGTGGGACGTATGCTTTTGTGACAAATTTGTGGTGATAGCATTATTGAAATCTTATTCTCTGAATCAGTGTGTGTACACTGGCTAACACCATTCTCAATTCAAATTATTTAATCAATGGCTTTCAAAATTAACGCCTCTCAAACGAATCGCTTTAAAAATCAAAACCAGATTTTGATACCATATACAATTAGTTCACAATGGCCTGTATGCATAATCACTTAAGACTAGAAAAAAACGCATTATATTTTAAAGAGAATTTGACAGCTTAACAAAAACGCGAATCGATTTATCACTAGAGCTATCAAATCGAATTATAATAATCGAAGTTTAATTAACGTCGGCTGGATACAATGTCGAATCAGACCGAGTATCGATTAGGTGTTGAATTTAAATCGATTAATTTGAATAAAGCAACTATTTTAGTGGTGATTTGAAATGTTTAAGACACGCCTGTATATGATAGGATTACAATTTTATAAAATCTATCCATTCAGAGGACAAATATTATTATTGGATTGTCACATGAAGATGATACCTAATCTACGTCAATAAACATGTATATGTAAGATGTATGTATGTATGTACGTTCATAACTTCCGAAGAACTTTTCAGAAACGTATATTTTTTTTATTGTAATTTCTATTATCAGGACAATGGTGACAATTCTGTTGTTCAAATTAGCCTTATGTAACCCCGCACATGAGAAAGGGATAGCAATACTTTTAGACCTGTCAAATTAGTTAAGTTTAGTAATTTAGAACAACAGAATCAACACCAATGTTTGTATAAACGAAAATGTTTATAAATCGTACATGAAAGATTTAAAATTTCATAATATTTAAAACGAGCGAGACGGAAGATAATGGGGAAAATGTTTAATATATTGACAAAAACTGACAACTGAACGTCAATCTGTCAACCAGTTTACGTCAATGAAGTATTTATTTAAAAAAATAAATTCATTACCTTTTTATTTTTTCAATTTTTTTCATTAGGTGCACTCATGCGAAACAGGGATAGATAAATAGAACAATGTGTTTTCTTTCTTTCTTAACAATATAAGGGGGAGCACTGAGCTTCTTACCTGTTCTTCTCAGGGGACTTTATTTGGAACTAGTGGTACAAAGACCACATTTAAACGTGCCTTTATCTTGGTTCTGGGATAAAGATAAAAGATAAGAATCCGTTATACAGCTATAGCATCTCTTAGGATATTTATGTAAAGCTACACAAATGTGCATCTCAATAATAATAACAATAAATTCGCTTGTCTTTCTTTATGCCACAATGAAAACATTCAACTGATGTATTCAGAATTAATTGACGATTCCAAATAATTTATTACTGAGTAAGTAAATAAAATAGTTTATAAAATTGGAAAAAAAACATTTGTTTCTTTCATAGACCTGTTTATTTGGAGATACTTAGACGAAATAGTGGAGTAACTCTATTTTTTTCTTATGTTTTGTAGGTATCATATTGCAAGAGGCCATCATAAACTTGTGTGTAGGCATAACTGTATTTGAGTGTGAAGGGCACTGTAGGTAGCGACATTACTGGGCAAAGAACACTTATGACTAAGGAGTCGAGGTGACGAGCGCAGTGCAGCCACGCGGGACTTTACGATCAAAGCTCTTGGGTGGAACTGCATCTGTTGCATGGACATTTCAACAAAGTTATGTTAAAATAATTTTTCATCTGCACAGATAGGGAGTATAGTGTTCCACTATTGGATCTGAATCTTTGCAAATTAGTAAAATTGAAGTGTCTGTAGCTATGTATTGTAAAAATGACAGCTTTTTACTACATGCATATGAAAATAAATACGATACAAATATATACAGGGAAGGTGGAACTGCATCTGTTGTATGGACGTGTCGCTTACCACAAACCGCCGACTTGCTGGTCAAAGCGTTGCCTTGATGGTAAGCTACGGGTGAAGATTCTTGACTTATAATAATACAGAACAATGCAACTCATAATGAAATTCAAAAAGTCTCCTACAAAACCAACAAAGGGATCGTAAGAAAAATAAAAACTCAAAAAGATTTAACCCTTCACTGCCGGGCACAGAATCGTAATACGCTTTCTTCGGTACAAAAGTACCCCGTGAAGAAATAAAAATTAAAACTCCTTGGAGACTTTAAGACGAACTTTTCTGGATAAGCCACAATAAACTAAACATTAGTAAGTCAGGTGAGTAGCGGCTATAGGGTACGGTGACTGCTTACCATCAGGTGGGCCGTATTCTTGTGTGTCACCTAAGTGGTATAAAAAAAACGGAGTTTCTTACCGGTTCTTCTCAGGTGCCTGTATTCCGGACCGGTGGTAAAGTAGATATTCATAAGTCATAGTCACCGTTAGCAATACCAGAGATATCATTAACGAGTTGCCAACCCTGTTGTTGATGAGGAGTCACTGTGTTAGCAATATTACTACTAGCGCAGCGTGTCCTGGCAACCTTACTCACCGCAGAAACACAACACTACATAGTAAGGAAAAATAAATGCGTATAATTTTAACGCTTTATATTTGAGCAGGCAAACTCGCTACATCTATCATACTAATAACGTAGATGGGATACTGCTTGTGTTACTTCATTATCGTTTCACCACAATTAAACTGAGGTTCAAACTATGGCAGCGAGAGATGGAAAAACTTTCCAGTTTTGCTTGTAAAAGTCACACGGGTATTATATTTGGTGAACTACGGACATGGATTATAATATTGTAGTGGTAAATGCTAAGCAAAGTTTGTATAGCGTAATTTTTATTACTGTCGTCATAATTTTGTTACGATTGTGCACACTCCCCGACACTATGACTCAATTTTATTCTGAACTAAGGAACACTAAAAACGGTGTCTTTTTATTTGGTTACCCATAGTTGACTGCTGAATTTAGCATTTCTTATTTACTCTAGCAAATGTTTAGTAAACAACTAAGCGGATTAAGCGCTTTAACGATAATTACAGTGGCATTTGAACAGTTAAACTATTTTGCACATTACAGGGGTTGGGTGATTTCTGGTAAAAACATTACCCTCTTTCAGAAGGAAGCGGATTACTAAGAGGAAAACTGCGTATAAATATTTTTGTCGCCGCCATGGTGGCAATCAAGCATACGGCCCACCTGATGGTAAGCGGTCACTGTATTCTTCAGACGCTTGCAATACCAGGGGTATACGGAAAAAATATATATAAATAAATGCCCTCTCACTGTTGCTGTGCCCTAAACAGGGTGTGTATTAGTATATACGTTTAAAAATGTAAATACTGTACACTTATTGCAATAAAAAAAATATGATTTATGATACGGAAAGATACGCTGTGCTAGCAGAAAAGATATGCCGCAAGCAATGTGGGTCCTCTCAAAAATTGATTCGGCAACTCGTTAGCTTGCTAGTACCCATATAATCTACTCTGAGCCCTGGTATATATGTATTTATGATACATGAAAAAGTTTAATCGACTGCGGTCGCCAGCTGGCTGATTGTGGGTATGTCGACCCCTCTTTGTCTTGATTCGCGGGTAGAACTTACATTATTTATGAATCTCATTTATTGTAACGCCTTCCCGCAAGGGTCCCCGAAAAGGTAGGCAGAAATAACACCCACTTTCCACTACACATAATTCGGTGCCAACGTACGGATGGTAACGGATGGTGAGTCCGTCGCCGTCTCTTAGGCACTGCATACGTCTTTGAATTTCTTCTCAGACGTATGCAGGTTTCCTCACGATGTTTTCCTCCATCGCAATGCTCGTGGTGACTAATCACTGCACTTAAGTTTGTATAATAATTAATGGGTTCAAACAGAACTTGCCTCGCGAGAATAGCAGGCAAAGCTTCACACCATACTCCCACCACCGGAATTTTATCTCTTGTAAAATTAACTTATATTTCCTTTTTTTTATACCACTAAGGTGGCACACAAACATACGGCCCACCAGATGGTAAGCAGCCACCGTGGCCTATATCCGCTAGCAATACCAGGGGTATCACTAACGGGTTGCCAACCAAGTTGTTGATGGACTCACTGTGCTTGCATTACTACTAGCCCAGCGTACCCTCGTAATCCTAGTTTCTTTTTGTCACCGTTTGGTCCAAAATATTCTCTAGTTATTTTTGCACTCATGTTATACTTTACGCGACTCTGAAGCTGCTTTCTATTATTAGGGGTGAGTCTGTATCGATTTGTGCCATTGAGGTCGCTTGAAAAACGCGATATAGAGCGCGTGGTACTTGCAAGCTTTGGTGTAGCGGTGTTTACTTTATATAGACTAGAAGTACGTAATTTGGTCAGGTAGTAGTAGGTAATTGATAGGTTTAATATAGACATTTCACCAATAGTATGTTACTTATTATTAGCTATTCCCAAGCACGCTTCGCTCTTATAAAATAATGATATTATTGATGATCATCTTCACGCCTTCCCACAAGGGTCGGCAGAGGTGTTACGACACCCACTTTCCACCGAAGATGATTTGGTGCCAACGTGACAGATGGTGAGTCCGTCGCCGTCTTTTAGGCACTATACGTCATTGAATTTCTTCTCAGACCTATGCAGGTTTCCTCACGATGTTTTCCTTCACTGTAAAGCTCGTGGTGTGACTAATAACAGCACTTAAGTAAGAAAATCTCATTGGTACAGACCGGTGGGATTCGAACTTGCGTCGCTAGAATAGCAGATAACGCTTCATTTCATACCACAAGGCCACCTCGGCTCTTGATATTATTTTTGGAGGTTTTATTCATAACATCATTCAAACTCGACAAGGGATACTGAAAAATATATAAATGGATATATAGATTATAAAATGTGCATGAAATCATACTTTATATAGTATCTTTGTCCTTCCTTGAACTCCTATTTCCAATTTACAAAACTCACAACACACGTCCCAACTGACAGCTCACAGAAAATACAATGTAAAGTACTTTGAAACGATCCCGACACGATGCGCTGCAAATGTTATGAAAACACTAGCGCAGAATTTTAACGATGAACGAAGTTTCGAACACGGAGACTTGTAGTAGGTACATACGCGAAGACAATTGGTCCCGTTTAAAATAAATAACTATCCCTCTAACTACAGTACAGTGACGCTCAGAATTAAACGTAAGATTTGTATGTGGTCTGAGTTGTAGCGGACTGAAACAATTAAGTTACAAATACTTAGGCTTTTTTCTTAAATAACAATAGTATTTGACTCACTCTTCGAATGACGTATAAAGTAAAATGGGCACAATTCATCCTTATGTCCTTTTTCTAAGAATTCATCACATTTTATTGTTTACTAGCTGTCCCGACAGATGTTTTCCTGTCTTAGCTATGATATTATATGTCAAATACATCATAGAGAAAAGGATCTTTAGCAGCTTATCCCTAAATTGAAAATGATCCGTTTTCTTTTTAAATTATTTTCTTTTCATAATGCCTTCTCCTAAATACGGCCTCGACGTTACCGTGACCAAGTGAAATAGGGATTCATTTTTATATATTTTGATTTCAATGTATTCTAAACCATTCCCTGGAATGAATGAGTGATGAACAAATATATGTGATTCGAAGAAAAAGCCGTAGTAGGCCAAAGTCTAACAGTACTTGTACTTAAAATTGGTAAAGTACAATTTCAATTATTCATGACGTTAGGACTTTAAAACTCTTCTTAGCTTAAGCATTGCTTTTTTTTATACCACTTAGGGGGCAAACAATCTTACGGCCTGATGGTAAGCGGTTACCGGAGCCTATGGCCGCTAGCAAGACCAGGGGTGCCACTTTTACATCTAAAGCTCTGTTCAATTTTACATCTCGCTCGCACTAGCAACCCACACCGCACTTTTATTGCAAAAGTTTGGACATTCGACCGTTGGAATTCGGTTCTAAGTGGCAACTTCTCTCATTCTCAACGATACAAAATTCACGAATGCGGATTGTGAATTGAAAACGTTGGGAACTGTACTCCTATAATTATATTGTTCGAGTGATAAGCTTTTTATTACAACTGTATTGTGTATCAAGTTTGTTCTTTCTCGCGGTTTCTTTTTCTTTCTTTCTTTGAAGTTGTTTTGATGAAAGCAGTTTGTAGGGAGTTTGTTAACGCTTTATATCATTTTAAATGTTCCCAAAATTACTTGCGAAGTAACATAAAGAGCTTTAAGTTTATAAAGATGAAGCTGCTTAACAATTATCCTCACTTCCACAATAGTATTATACATCCGAAAATAGCTCAGTATGTCTGTGTTCCCTAGCTTTTGAACATCATTTTATTCCCACTAAATTATACCCATCCAAGAAGAACGCTAGAAGTTCTTGTTATACCTACTTCAAAGTTCCAGTTATAATTGATTCTAAAAATAAATGTATTTAATAAAATACAGATTTATATCCACGGCGCTGGCTTCGTAAAAATGGTCAGAATACACCTCAGGTTTCGTCAAAGTAGGAACTTTAAAAAAGAAAAGGACAGATTTATATCCACGGAGCAGGCTTCGTCCAATGAACATGGTTAGAATTTACCTCAGGTTTCGTCAATGCGTTAACTTTTACAAACAAAAGGTGCTATCAGCGACATGCTTCGTCATAACACATTAAATACTAGATCCGATACGTACCCGGCTCAAACGTTCCCAAGGTACCAGCTGCATATCTGCGCTGAATGACCAAGGAAATACGCTGAACCAGGTATGAACCGGACCTATATAATTTTGTCTAATTGATTTAGCCATAAATCCATAAAACGTATTTGAGTTTAAAGTTATAGTTTTTTTTTATTCCATATATAAAAAAAGATGATGCTTTTTTTATTTTATTTTTTTGCTTCTGCAAATAGTGATTCATTGAACAATAAAAAAAAGAACAGCGGAACATTGAGACATTCGACATAACCCATATATGCCTATATAGGTAGTAAAGATGAGTATTGATGTGTTTTATCTAGTCCTAACTTGGATGAAGGATTCGCTTTCGTTCAAAAACTTTTCCAATAAAAACTTTAATAATGGCATTCGTGACGTAGCGATGCCTAGCTCAGTTTTATTGTTCGACGATACTGGAAAACAACTCTGACTCAATATTTATTTGGGCATACGGATGCCGTACGATTTTTTCGTGAACTAAAGTTTACACAGCTTTTGTTTGCGACTGTACGAACTAGTTCCCCGTTCAAAAATATTTTAAACGATTATTCGTTCGAAAAATTTTTCATTCCATCCGTTCAACTAATAGTTTCCGAGTAGTACTGGAAAGTTGAATATTTTGTGTGTATTTTTTGTTTACATATTTTTT
Source organism: Falcaria lacertinaria (assembly GCA_951449985.1). Classification (NCBI taxonomy): domain Eukaryota; kingdom Metazoa; phylum Arthropoda; class Insecta; order Lepidoptera; family Drepanidae; genus Falcaria; species Falcaria lacertinaria. The sequence continues at coordinate 6,271,510 of OX602132.1, read as the reverse complement.
TTCTATTATTATGATAATGAAATGTATGCTCGTAGCAGAGCTGTCAATGCGCAATGTATTCCGATTTGCCCCACGAAAAAAATCCTTGTCAATTTTGTTCCTTCTTTGCCCCAAAAATATTTTCCTCTTTATTTTATTTTTTTGATCTTGTTTTCCTCGCGTTTTTAATTAATAAATTAATCATGTTTTTAAATAACCGAAACGAAACCGAATATACGCAAAGATAAAATAAATTACTAGGTTTTAAAAAAAAAAACACACTTCACAATTTATTTATCCTGATGACCCTGATCTTGGTGGACATTAAGACAAAGTTATAAAATTATTGTATTGTCATCGTTCCTTAATACATGTGCAAATTTTCAAAATGATCAGACGTCTGAATGTTAAAATTATGTTGAAAGATTCCGTTACAAACAATTAGAGCTAACAAAGGCATGTAGACAACAAAAAAGACGAAGACAAAAATAAACACCCTCTTGAAAAAATCTCCAAAAGATCGAATAAACAATAAAATATATGGAATCGAAATCATAAATAGGGCGTAACCAACGACATAAAACCGTAAGTACTTGTTCGAACGACATGCGTCACATAAAAATGCCTATTTCCTTTGCCACGTCGCAAGCGACCGTTATCATATAAATAAACGTACATACCTACTTATGTGCTTACGTTGTGGCCTTGTGGTAAGAAGCGTTGCCTGATATTCTAGCGACGCAAGTTCGAATCCCACCAGTCTGTACCAATGAGGTTTTCTAACATAAGTACAGCGCTTAATCACACCACGAGGTTTACGGTGAAGAAAAACATCGTTAGGAAGCCTGCATACGTCTGAGAAGAAATTCATCACAACCCACCCCTTGAGGGACCCTGAAGGGATTAGATAACTAAGATATCGACTTATGTAAAACTCAAACGTATCTTTGCTTCCTTAAAAAAATACTGCGATGGTGGTACAAAGTTGCATCAGTCTAGGGGTCCCCGCATTGGTCAAGAGGTCAGCGTGCCATGTATATGCTTACAAGGCCAGGGGTAACTTTAGTTACAGTATATGAGTTCCTAAAGGTACCTTAATTATACTTATTACTTTGTTTATACTATAAAGTTTACGAGGATGACACTAACGCGTTGTAAGTCGTAATCAATTCGATTCTTTATTTAATGGCAACACAAAAATAATATTTTATTTTTTCCGTGTATTTGCCCAATGTCAGCGACGTTTTACTGTGAGAAGACCACCAAGAAGGCGGGCAACGTTCTTCTTGACAGTCTATAGACTCCATGTGGCCAATCACAAAAAAACTTCATTTTGACAAGTATATAGGTATATGGGACAATAATAATACAATCTAAAACTAAAGGAAAAAAACCTAAACTAATAGAAAAATAAAGCACTTGTCCCAAATTGTTGTCACGCGGCCTTGTGTCAAGGAGGCTGGCAGCATTGCCCCGCTGTATGGCAATGCTGATCCTTTGCGCGAAATATGTTTCAGCCTTCTTGTCACCGGAGGTTTCAATCAATCGTCGCGAGACCTCCTTGTACAGCAGATGTGCCTCTGGAGCCCATGGCCCCAGGGTCTCTACCTCAAAACAGCAAATATGTAACCTCTTCCGAGGCACACATATTTGCGACGTTTCAGCCTCTCCTGTTATACAGGAGCGGCACCGGCCGCAGTCGAAGTGCCCGGAAAATAGGGCGGCACCAGAGTATCGAATTTCGATAATGAAACAATATTCGATTTTTTTTTCGACGAGGAATGTTTAACACCCTATCCGCGTATCAAATACAGAATATGATATAATTTGATTTGTTCCGCTTAAATTTAATATTTTATTAATTTAGATTAGTTTCGATATGGGCTGAAAAGAGCCGTTCCACTCAACATCTCCTTTCTCCACACTCATCAATCTTGGAAACCCGAACTTTAAATTTTGTAGTAGCTACCCAAACATTCTAAACATGCCACTAATGTTATTTTATGTAAGTACAGTATGCAGAGCAAATGCCAAGTATGGCATTATAAAGTCCAACAGATAGGCCGTTTGTGCTTGTCTTGTAATTAAACTGAAATAGTACAAGCTAGAGTAGGTAGGTACTGTAACGCCTGGTTGCGTCTATGTTGCGCGTTAGTTACAGAAATAAAGCAAAAACTTTTTGGGAATGAGTAGAATGTATTAGATTTCTAAGCCGTGTTGGCCTTGTGGTTGAAGCAACGGCCTGTCATCTGATGGACCCAAGTTCAAACCCCGACATATACCAATGAGTTTTTCTAAGCTTAAGTACAGTGATTAATGACACCTAGCTTTTAAAAGAGAGGTAGGGCGATTTGGGATTACCCGTGGGTTATCCCATTTGGTTGATACCCCGTTAGTGATACCTCTAGTATTGCTAGCGGCTATAGTCTTCGGTGACTGCTTACCATTAGGTGGGCCGTAAGCTTGTGTGCCACCTTAGTGGTATAAAAAAAAGGTTAAAAAAAAATGAAAAACCGTATCTTTTTTAAACTAAAGGTCCCTATTCAAACGACTTAAAAAGGAGGAGGTTCTCAATTCGACTGCATGTTTTTTTTGTTACCTGATTACTCCGCCAATTGTTAATCGATTTTGTTTATTTTTTCCTATGGTGTATTTGGACAGCTATTACAAGATAATATTAAAAAAAGAAGCAGTTCAACTTGTTAGTCAAGCAAGTAAATTAAAAAAGAAGTAAAAAGTGATAACATTATTTTGTATTTATTTTTGGTTTAATGCACTACCAGGTGTATAACTCGCGAACCTAAAAATTCTCCACATCATCTTGAAGTACCCCATGGTGTACACCTTTGGTAAACCCACAGTAAATTTCATTCACAGAAAATACGATGAACCCAAAATAGAACACGTACTCAACGTACGATTAATATCATAAAGGGCCCTTCATGCAATATCCATTTTAATATCCTTGTAGCAAATTGTATCGCTTCCCCTATTCTCTAATGCCACCCTAATTGTGCCATATTAAAGGGCAGGATGTAGATGGCCCAGCGAGAGTACGCAAGTACCTACTTGACACACCTGCGAGTTTTTTATTGAAGAGTGAAAGGGCTTCATATGAGCGGAAATAGCACGAAGTTTTTTTTTAATTATTTTATACCACTAATGTGACATTTTAGCGTACGGCCCACCTGGTCGTAAGCAGTCAGCGTAGCCTGTAGCCGCTAGCTATACCAGGAGTATCACTAACGCGATGCCAACTCTTTGTTGATTAGGACTCACTGAGCTAGCATTACTACTAGCGCAGCGTATCTTCGTGGAGCACTGGCAACCTTACTTACCGTAGTCAAACAACACTACATCGAAGTAGTGTTGTTTGACTACGGTCTTCTGTAAGGTGGAGGTACAGTCCCCAGTCGGGTGGCTCCAATTTAAAGTGAAAACCCACGGGAATCCCATTTCGCTCTATCAGCCCTTTTTTAGTTACTAGTTAGCAAACAAACAAACAGAGTTACTTTCGCATTTATAATATTAGTATGAGCTAAATTAAAGTTTGCAATCTAACGTGATTGTCGTTTATTACTAATTTACATTAATTTATTTACTTTAAATTAATTAATTTTATTCAACTGTTGCTGTCATTAAATTGAACAAATTTGAAATGAATTGAACTATAAAACAACGTTTAGAATTAATCACTTACAACTTTACATCGCAAGTTCTCGTTATTTTCAGAATTAAAACACTAAATTAGAATGCAAATAAAATACATTTTGCGCGCGATTACTTTAAGCACTAAAAGATACGTCAAGAAAAGTCTGTGGCCCTTTAACATTAAAACTCATTTGAAACGTTACAGGGAATATTTGAGACAAGGGTACCACGTACCTTTCAAGGGTCGGGAATGACCTTGCTTCAACCCTAGCCGTTAAAGGGGCAAAATAGGGAAATGAGCTTGTGATGTGCTCTTTAACGAGTTATAAAAAAGTATATGTTCACATTTAGTCTAAATTATCCTCAACAGGTAGGCAGAGGTGAGGTAGATAATTTAAAGAAAGAAATAAATAAAGAAAGAAAGAAAGAAAAAACATTTATTCATAACAACACAACACATTGAAGAAAGGACAAGTCTAGAAGAAGCACAGTGTTGTCATGAATCGGTCTCAACTCAGCATGTGCCGGTAGTCTTGTGACGGACAACCAGCGCTGATCTTACGTTAAATAACACTTCCATATACTACTAAGTTGACAAACAAACATACAGCCCGCCTGGTGGTGAGCGGTTACCGTAGAAGCAATACCAGTTATATCATTAGCGCGTTGTCGACTTGAGGACAATCTCTTTTTAAGGACCCCATGCTGTACTCTCTTGGAAAAACTAAAGCTCCGCTAGAGGAAGGTTCTCTGGAAAATACGCGGTTCCAAAGGAACTTCTTTCGCACATTTAAACTGTTCCCCGCCGTTTTCCCAAAGGAGTACAGCACGGGGTTCTTCAAGAAGGGTGTGAAGAGATTTCTGAAGGGATACCCCTGGTGTTGCAAGCGTCCATAGGCTACGGTAACCGCTTACCTTCCGGCGGGCCGTATGTTTGCTTGCCACCTTAGTAACTAAATAAGCTTTTAAGATCAGAAATGTAGTCAATAATTTGTAAGCAAATAATCAAAAACTTCGAGCAATGAACTTAGAATTTCTAAAGAACTTTCCCCCGAGGAATTCTCAAGTACCTATTATTTCTCAACAACGTTAACCTCATAATAAACATATTTATTTTAGTTAATCTTTTGTTTTAACGACACATTAAGAGACTTGTATCAAGTAACTGGATTAAGAATTCTTAACTAATTGCAAATAACTAAAAAGTAAGCAAGAACGTGCCCACGTGGTAGATTCTGACCAATATAAACTTTTAGTCTTCACAAAATATTATTAAACATGGGCAAAGAAGAAATATGTAAGTTGCATGTTTTTCTGTTTTTGTTAATATTTTTTTTTTCTAGTAACAATATGTTTTACGGACAATAGTGTTATTCATTTCCACTCATAGTGGGCGCTTTATGTCAAAAGACCAATTGTAGCACGCGCTGTAGAGAGTCTCCCGTCGCTGTGGTAAATATCTCAGCGACGGTGACCAGCCCAGCCCAGCTCCCTAGCTTGCCCCCCAGCAACGCTCTAAGCCGAGGTCCGAGCCCCAATATGGGGCGCCCTTAGCTGTGTTGCTTAGCATCTAATAGTGCCTGGCTGGAGGCCACCTTGGTCTCGCCATTGTCCGGTTAAGTAGCAAAAGTTCCCGGAACTTACGAACGAGAGACGATTAAAAAAAAAAGACGCATCCAGATCATTGTCATATAAAACTATTTAGTTTATTTCACGACGAGCATGATCGGTATAACTAGTAATAATTTAAAAATAAATATATGATATGAATTTTGTTTTGATACATTTTAAGCCGTGGTGGACTTTTGGTTGAAATCCCGGCCTGTACCAATGAGTTTTTCTACGCTTAAGTACAGTGATTAATCACACCATGAGCTCTTAAAAAGACAGGCAGGGAGAGTTGGGATTTCCCATTTAAATTAGAGCCGCCCGACTGGGGATTGTATCTCCACCTTACAGAAGACCGCAGTGTCATAGCACTACCTGTGGTAGTGTTGTGTTTCTGCGGTAAGTAAGGTTGCCAGTGCTCCACGAGTATACGCTGGGCTAGTAGTAATGCTGTTAGCACAGTGAGTCCTCATCAACAACATGGTTGGCAACCCGTTAGTGAGCGGCTATAGGCTATGGAGACTGCTTACCATCAGGTGGGCCGTATGCTTGTGTACCACCTTATTGGTATAAAAAAAATTGCAGCAATTTTTTGAAGCAGATTCATAAAGATTCGTGCTCATTTCTAAATAAACCACCACAAGTTTTATCTATTGTGGCAAGTGGAACTCAGAGCGTAAAATCAAGTTTGCCAAACAGTTGTGAGTCGGCAACCTCATTTAATTATGTTAGTTAGTTCGACGATATAAACGGCAAAGTTCGCGCTCCAGCTTCTGTATCTCACTCAAATGTTTTTCCTCTCGGGGAATAGTTTTTGACAAGTTTATGTATACGAAGAAACTAACAAGCTGACTGAGGATAGAGTAATGACAAACTTGCTATATATCTTTATGTACTTAACAACGCGGGAGTGACTTCTACCAGCACGTTTGATTGAACAGATTTTGACAACTGTAATGTATTATCTGTATCTATCGATAAAAGAAAAAAAAAGTATGATGTATGTATATTCCAAAACCAAAATGGTCCCGACCTGCGCGGTTCCAAAAGAGCTTCCTCCCGCGCACAATTAAACTGTGGAATGAACTCCCCGCCGTGGTTTTCCCAAAGGAGCACAGCATGGGGTTCTTCAAGAAGGGTGTGAAGAGATTTTTGAAGGGTCGGCAACGCGCGAGCGATACCCCTGGTGTTGCAAGCGTCCATAGGCTGCGGTAACCGCTTACCATCAGGCGGGCCGTATGCTTGTTTGCCTCCTTAGTGGTATAAAAAAAAAAAAAAAAAAAAACAGTGAAAGAAAGGATCAGCGATGCCATACAGCGGGGCAATGCTGCCAGCCTCCTCACGTCACGCTCCCGCGTTACCACTATTTTCGACAAGTGTTTATTTATTTTAATTCTTGTTTATTTTTTACTAGCGGCTCCTCCGGATGGTAAGCGGGTACCGTAGCTTATGTGTAGACGCTAGGCAATACCATAGATAATCCTGGTGCATTGCTGACCCTGCAAAAGAAAGCTACACTATCACTGAGTAACATAGGCTATATATGATACTAGTTACCCGCCCCGGCTTCGCACTGGTAGAAATTTAACAAATATTTTGTCTACTCGTGCGAAGCCGGGGTGGGCAACTAGTATAATTACTAGTTGCCCACCCCGGCTTCGCACGAGGCATAGGCTATATATTAATATAGCCTATGTTACTCAGTGATAGTGTAGCTTTCTAACGGTGAAATAATTTTTGAAACCGGTCCAGTAGTCTCGGAGCCTATTCAACACAAACATACACACTTACAAAAATACAAATGTCTCCTGTAATTTTCGCAGGGTCAGCAATGCGCGAGGATTATCTATGGTATTGCCTAGCGTCAACACATAAGCTACGGTACCCACTTACCATCCGGAGGCATTATGCTAGTTTGTCGCCTTAGTAGAATAAAAAAAATATGCAGATAGTGAGTACATTAAGCTCCTTAATTTTTTAAATAGTCTAGTTTTTTTGTAGCTAGCAATTGAAAACCTCATATAAAATGTATATCCTACTTATCGATTTAAGCAACCAAGCTGAAAACTCACAAAATGAAAAATTCCCCAAAAGTAATTTTCATACAATAACATTTCATTGTGATGTGAATCCACTCTCGATACCTTTTTGACTGTTAATGGAAATGCTGTGTAATATTATGCAGCGCTCCCCGATCAAAGGAATGTCTCGTAAAAAATATTTTCAAAGAGACTAAGTCGATATTAGAATACCTTATTTTGAATAGAATCAGGTGTTACTTTGCGGAAATTCTTTTTTTTTTATACCACTAAGGTGGCAAACAAGCATACGGCCCGCCTGATGGTAAGCGGTACAGGTTAAAATAAACAGAAGTGGTTCTGTACTCATACGCGCGATGTAAGAAGTAAATTACTGCACACTTGATGGTTTTGTAATTTTCTTTGCAGCTTTATTTGAAAGCAATTTCACGGTCAACACATATTGGTCCGAAAGTTAGACTAGTGTCGTGTAGACTAAGATACATATAATTGGGAAATAAAAATATTCTGCTAATACAATTTGCAAATCCTACTAATATTATAAATGCGTTTGTGTTTGTGAGTACGGATGGATGGATGTTTGTTACTCTTTCACGCAAAAACTTCTCGACGGATTTGAATGAAATTTGGAACACAGATATATTACAAGCTGCATTAACACATAGGATATTTTTTATCCCGGGAAGATTTTAGGTTCCTCTTAGATTGTAAACGCGGACGTAGTAGCGGGCAGAAGCTAGCTAAAGCTAGTAATAAACTATTGTTCCTCACAAAACAAACTCTGCCAAGCCACACTAAATATCTTGCAGAACTTCTTATAGATGTACAATACAGAACCTCGACCCGTAACTTCGTCGTAACCCAATTTGAACCATGTTACGTGACAGTTAGCGAGTCATTTGTTTTGTCACCCTCCTTACGCACCGTGTCTGTATTACTTCTTGTAACAATGTTATTCTGCTCAATCGTGATACATGCATACAATCCAAGTCCCTCACGAAGAAGGCAGAGAGTATCGAGTGCCAGTTTACTCTTGACTTGGAAACTTCTTTTGCTTTTTCTACATTCAACAATCTCTTCAAACACTTACAGCAGGCCAGTTCCAAGTACTGTTCATCTTGTACTGGAAATATGATCGTTATATGAAAAAGATAGAGAGAAGAAAGATAGAAAGACTAAGTTTCTTGCCGGTTCTGTACCAATAAGATTTTCTAACTTAAGTGCAGTGGTAAGTCACACCACGAGCTTTACGGTAAAGGAGCACAACGTAAGGAAATCTGCATATTTGAGAAGACATTCAAGGAATGCAGTGTCTAAGAGACGGCGACGGATTCACCATCTGTCACGTTGGCACCAAATGATCATCGGTGGAAAGTGGGTGTTGTAACACCTCTGCTCACCTCTTCGGGGACTCTTATGGGAAAATGGGGAAATTTATTATTATTGTCATTTTTATATTCCGTTTGTAAAATGATTTACTGCACGAACAAAGAACCTAACAAATGATATTTAAATAAGCTAGTATAATAATAAATTAGGCTAGGGTTAAATGACACTAAATTAGTCTGTCTACTCCAAAAAGGGCACAACGTGAACATGTAACCAAGCTATTAAAGTCAGCAAAAACCAAATGGGACTCATACGTTTTTATGCTAGTAAACATACATTGCCAACCCTTTCAAAACTTTGCATACACAGTCGAACTATCAAAGCCGCGGCTCAAGCACTTCGATAAATCTTAATAGGTTTTCACCACAAACCAACTGGACCTCAATATTATAAAAGAAAAGTCACCTTGGTTAAATCTTGACCGTCTGCGCTCTTGCCCTTTGATGTCACGTATTTATCATACAATTTACATTTCAACCCTTTTCTAAGCAAAAAAGCCAAGATAAATAATAATTATTGCCGACAAAGAATGCTCACAAAGCCTTTTTTATACAACACTAATGTGGCAAACAAACATACTGCCCGCCTGATTGTAAGTGGTCACTATAGCCTATAGACTATTCCAACACCAGGGGTATCAATTGCGCGTTGCCGATCCTTCAGAGACTAAACCTTTTCAAAAAGAGAGGTAGAACGATTTGGTATTTCCCGTGGGTTTTCCCATTAAAATTGGAGCCGCCCGACTGGGGACTGTACCTCCACCTTACAGAAGACCGCATTGAAATAACACTACTTGATCTAGTGTTGTTTCTGCGGTAAGGTTGCCAGTGCTCCACGAGGATACGCTGGGCTAGTAGTAATCCTGCTAGCACAGGGAGTTCTCATCAACAACATGGTTGGCAACCCGTTAGTGATACCCCTGGTATTGCTAGCGGCTATAGGCTATAGTGACCACTTACAATCAGGCGGGCAGTATGTTTGTTTGCCACATTAGTGTTGTATAAAAAAGGCTTTGTGAGCATTCTTTGTCGGCAATAATTATTATTTATCTTGGCTTTTTTGCTTAGAAAAGGGTTGAAATGTAAATTGTATGATAAATACGTGACATCAAAGGGCAAGAGCGCAGACGGTCAAGATTTAACCAAGGTGACTTTTCTTTTATAATATTGAGGTCCAGTTGGTTTGTGGTGAAAACCTATTAAGATTTATCGAAGTGCTTGAGCCGCGGCTTTGATAGTTCGACTGTGTATGCAAAGTTTTGAAAGGGTTGGCAATGTATGTTTACTAGCATAAAAACGTATGAGTCCCATTTGGTTTTTGCTGACTTTAATAGCTTGGTTACATGTTCACGTTGTGCCCTTTTTGGAGTAGACAGACTAATTTAGTGTCATTTAACCCTAGCCTAATTTATTATTATACTAGCTTATTTAAATATCATTTGTTAGGTTCTTTGTTCGTGCAGTAAATCATTTTACAAACGGAATATAAAAATGACAATAATAATAAATTTCCCCATTTTCCCATAAGAGTCCCCGAAGAGGTGAGCAGAGGTGTTACAACACCCACTTTCCACCGATGATCATTTGGTGCCAACGTGACAGATGGTGAATCCGTCGCCGTCTCTTAGACACTGCATTCCTTGAATGTCTTCTCAAATATGCAGATTTCCTTACGTTGTGCTCCTTTACCGTAAAGCTCGTGGTGTGACTTACCACTGCACTTAAGTTAGAAAATCTTATTGGTACAGAACCGGCAAGAAACTTAGTCTTTCTATCTTTCTTCTCTCTATCTTTTTCATATAACGATCATATTTCCAGTACAAGATGAACAGTACTTGGAACTGGCCTGCTGTAAGTGTTTGAAGAGATTGTTGAATGTAGAAAAAGCAAAAGAAGTTTCCAAGTCAAGAGTAAACTGGCACTCGATACTCTCTGCCTTCTTCGTGAGGGACTTGGATTGTATGCATGTATCACGATTGAGCAGAATAACATTGTTACAAGAAGTAATACAGACACGGTGCGTAAGGAGGGTGACAAAACAAATGACTCGCTAACTGTCACGTAACATGGTTCAAATTGGGTTACGACGAAGTTACGGGTCGAGGTTCTGTATTGTACATCTATAAGAAGTTCTGCAAGATATTTAGTGTGGCTTGGCAGAGTTTGTTTTGTGAGGAACAATAGTTTATTACTAGCTTTAGCTAGCTTCTGCCCGCTACTACGTCCGCGTTTACAATCTAAGAGGAACCTAAAATCTTCCCGGGATAAAAAATATCCTATGTGTTAATGCAGCTTGTAATATATCTGTGTTCCAAATTTCATTCAAATCCGTCGAGAAGTTTTTGCGTGAAAGAGTAACAAACATCCATCCATCCGTACTCACAAACACAAACGCATTTATAATATTAGTAGGATTTGCAAATTGTATTAGCAGAATATTTTTATTTCCCAATTATATGTATCTTAGTCTACACGACACTAGTCTAACTTTCGGACCAATATGTGTTGACCGTGAAATTGCTTTCAAATAAAGCTGCAAAGAAAATTACAAAACCATCAAGTGTGCAGTAATTTACTTCTTACATCGCGCGTATGAGTACAGAACCACTTCTGTTTATTTTAACCTGTACCGCTTACCATCAGGCGGGCCGTATGCTTGTTTGCCACCTTAGTGGTATAAAAAAAAAAGAATTTCCGCAAAGTAACACCTGATTCTATTCAAAATAAGGTATTCTAATATCGACTTAGTCTCTTTGAAAATATTTTTTACGAGACATTCCTTTGATCGGGGAGCGCTGCATAATATTACACAGCATTTCCATTAACAGTCAAAAAGGTATCGAGAGTGGATTCACATCACAATGAAATGTTATTGTATGAAAATTACTTTTGGGGAATTTTTCATTTTGTGAGTTTTCAGCTTGGTTGCTTAAATCGATAAGTAGGATATACATTTTATATGAGGTTTTCAATTGCTAGCTACAAAAAAACTAGACTATTTAAAAAATTAAGGAGCTTAATGTACTCACTATCTGCATATTTTTTTTATTCTACTAAGGCGACAAACTAGCATAATGCCTCCGGATGGTAAGTGGGTACCGTAGCTTATGTGTTGACGCTAGGCAATACCATAGATAATCCTCGCGCATTGCTGACCCTGCGAAAATTACAGGAGACATTTGTATTTTTGTAAGTGTGTATGTTTGTGTTGAATAGGCTCCGAGACTACTGGACCGGTTTCAAAAATTATTTCACCGTTAGAAAGCTACACTATCACTGAGTAACATAGGCTATATTAATATATAGCCTATGCCTCGTGCGAAGCCGGGGTGGGCAACTAGTAATTATACTAGTTGCCCACCCCGGCTTCGCACGAGTAGACAAAATATTTGTTAAATTTCTACCAGTGCGAAGCCGGGGCGGGTAACTAGTATCATATATAGCCTATGTTACTCAGTGATAGTGTAGCTTTCTTTTGCAGGGTCAGCAATGCACCAGGATTATCTATGGTATTGCCTAGCGTCTACACATAAGCTACGGTACCCGCTTACCATCCGGAGGAGCCGCTAGTAAAAAATAAACAAGAATTAAAATAAATAAACACTTGTCGAAAATAGTGGTAACGCGGGAGCGTGACGTGAGGAGGCTGGCAGCATTGCCCCGCTGTATGGCATCGCTGATCCTTTCTTTCACTGTTTTTTTTTTTTTTTTTTTTTATACCACTAAGGAGGCAAACAAGCATACGGCCCGCCTGATGGTAAGCGGTTACCGCAGCCTATGGACGCTTGCAACACCAGGGGTATCGCTCGCGCGTTGCCGACCCTTCAAAAATCTCTTCACACCCTTCTTGAAGAACCCCATGCTGTGCTCCTTTGGGAAAACCACGGCGGGGAGTTCATTCCACAGTTTAATTGTGCGCGGGAGGAAGCTCTTTTGGAACCGCGCAGGTCGGGACCATTTTGGTTTTGGAATATACATACATCATACTTTTTTTTTCTTTTATCGATAGATACAGATAATACATTACAGTTGTCAAAATCTGTTCAATCAAACGTGCTGGTAGAAGTCACTCCCGCGTTGTTAAGTACATAAAGATATATAGCAAGTTTGTCATTACTGTCATTACATGACTAAACCTTTTCAAAAAGAGAGGTAGAACGATTTGGTATTTCCCGTGGGTTTTCCCATTAAAATTGGAGCCGCCCGACTGGGGACTGTACCTCCACCTTACAGAAGACCGCATTGAAATAACACTACTTGATCTAGTGTTGTTTCTGCGGTAAGGTTGCCAGTGCTCCACGAGGATACGCTGGGCTAGTAGTAATCCTGCTAGCACAGGGAGTTCTCATCAACAACATGGTTGGCAACCCGTTAGTGATACCCCTGGTATTGCTAGCGGCTATAGGCTACGGTGACTGCTTACCATCAGGTGGGCCGTATGCTTGTGTGCAACCTTAGTGGCATAAAAATAAAAATAAAAAAAAACCTCTTCACCCCTTCTTTAAGAACTCCAAGCTGTCCTTTGGGAAAACCTCAGCGGGGAGTTAATTCCTGATTGTGCCTAAAATAGGCAGGATTTACTTCATCATATGACTTTTAGAGTATACAACTAAGAGACGAGATACGAAAGTTGTCCCCCTGATCGCAAGCGTCACGTCCATGCAACAGATGCACCCAGGAGCTTTGATCGTAAAGTCCCGCGTGGCACTGCGCTAGTCACCTCGACACCTTAGTTCATAGGTCTTCTTTGCCCAGTAATGTCGCTAGCTACAGTGCCCTTCAAATTAAAACTAGGCAGTAATGCGTGCACAAAACTATTGTATAATATTTACAAATACGATATTTAAATCATGATAGGAGTTGCTGATGATAGATGTATACGTAAATATATAAATAGCTACCTATTATATCCAGACAGAGATTTAAAAATAAAATTATGATCAGTCAAATCACCATAACATTATTATAAATTGTTTCAAAATAGTTCTTCTTAGAAATTTCACCAAAACTAATTAAAATCAGCGTGACAAACGTACCACTAAAAATTGACATTTATTAAATAAGTCGCATAGCATGGTTTGAAAGATTCAAAGAGAATTATGAGCGGCGTAGCACTTCGTAGACCACCTTCTACGCACGCTACGAAACTTATAAAATTACTAGGTTCCGTTTTAGCCGCCTTTACAAACTTGTAGCCTGCAAGCAATTGTAAGTAAGTAAAAACATCGCATATTTTCACGCCTTCCCACGAGGGTCAGTGAAGTGGTAGGCAGAGGTGTCATAACACCCATTTTCCACGTCTCTTAGGCACTACATACGTCCTTGAATTTCATGTTTCCTCAAGATGTTTTCCTTCACCGTAAAGCTCGTGGTGTGACTCACAACTGGACTCAATCGGAAAAACTCGGTATATAAAAAAAAAATTAACCCTGTTTACAATATACATTCAAAATTAGAACACTGTAACTTAAACCTATGTAAATATAAACCTCTTTTAGCCTAAAAAAAACAAAAAACATTCTTTTGTAACGTCGGAAATCCCGCAAAATTCAGGCCTCAATAATTCAATTGTATACTCACAAAATGACACATATAATAAACACACCGAAAACAGCTTATTTAATACGTTAAAAGGTTAACATTTGCTTGCGAGTGTGTGAGCAAAAACTGAAGTGCTGAGTGTAGTAAGTACATTTTCACCCCAGCGTGAGTCAGCAGGGTGGGGCGGCAGTGACAGCGGGCTTGGTTAGATTTGAAAGGACCTACCGGGCTAGGGATAATTTGAAACACAATGTGTGTGTTTGTCTTTGTGTGGGTGTGTTTAATCAAATCTTTCAAGTTCAATTTGACATTCTTCCCAGTGCCCGATGCAGCGGATATTTGGCACACACGTTTGGTTCCCATAACTATGCATGATTTTAAATCCAATATGGCGGCCGTCACTAGATGGCGATTAATAGTTTCCTCGTTAACCTCTATGATATGGGTAGCACATGAATGGTTATCATAGCATAATTAGCGGAACAGTTTTTATTAACAAACAAAACAAGCTTGTTATTTTTTAAAATAAGAGTCTTCTTTTAATAAATGTAAAGGTTGCTAGCTAAAAAACTCATGAGCATATGCCATTGAAGTCTATCTTAACATCTGTAATGTAAAAATGAATCGCTGAATGTGTTGCTAAGCGCAAATCTCGAGAGCAGCTGAACCGATTTCGCTAATTCTGTTTTTAGAATATTCATAGAAGTACGAGGATCGTTCTTACGGAGAGAAAAAAGTAAAAAAATGCCTGAAAAAGTCTGTTTATCTACCCGTGCTTAGCCGGACGGGCCGCTAGGTTAAAATAGAATGTTAAAAATAGGAATCACAAGTTAAGGCCACAGCATATATCATATTACGCGTTCTTTAATGCAGCCCTCTAGCATAGGAGCCCCACAGCTCACCCCAACCGACCACACTTTAGTAAACAAGCCAGCGATTAGCGCACAATTGGTGCAAAAACCCGCTGGTCCCTCGCACCGTTGGAAATTGTGATCCCTACTGAAGGGTTACTTAGACCACAAAAATTTAGGTCAGACATACCTAGTAGCTATTCTTCTTGCTGCTTGTATAGTCAACTAGCTTTCCCCGCGACTCCGCCCGTGTAGCAATCTACACTAATCTTGTTTGTTATGAATTAATCAAAAATTTGAAGCAGATTTTAAAAATACTGCCAATAGTAAAATGCTATATTATCACTGAGTAATATAGGCTATATATTCAACCAGCTTTTACGCGCGGCTTCGCTCGCGCTACCCGTGTTATGCCTATATGGTTTGAATTTTGAAAAAACCAAAAATACGAATTAACCTATTTTTTTTTCGAAATTACTCTTGTGAAGGACCGCGTTTCATCCCTTTAGGGGCGAATTTTGTAAAAGCCTTTTTTAACGGATTTCTACGTCCTAAAAACTAGTTTGAGCTGTGTGTTGATATGTCAGTCAGTATCGGTTGCCTTTTATATATTTCTACGTGGGAAAAGTCACGGGGAATATAGCATACGGCCCGCCTGATGGTAAGCGGTCACAGTAGATTGACGCTTGCAACACCAGGGGTGTACTCGCGCGTTGCCGACCCTAACATATTTAATACAGCGATGCACAATCCTTTTCAGAGAATTTGCTTAAAATCTGTTCGTCATGTGTGTCTACTTCGAGAAAGAAACTTTAAATTATTACGGCTTTAGTTTTAAAATACCTTGATGAGTGTTATTTTGCTTATGTGATAGAGCAGAAGAGCGCTTTCTCAAGGCTGACAAAAGGTAGTAAGAACAAAGGAATTTAAAATTACAAAGGTAAACATAAAAGAAAGTGATTTTGGGAAACACTTTTCTAAATTCTAATATTGGACGCCTGTTCCGAGAGACAGATGGCGGATGGAAAAATCGTTCGACTAACGAGGCTCGCTCCGGAGCTGAAAGAGGTACACTTTTAATTTAGCCCAGTCCATAACAAAGGGATGTTTCCCTAGTTACGGGTATTTGTAGCTTAAAATTCCGTAACAGTCCTCGAAAGGACTCGGCTTGATGATAAATGTATGTACAATATATTTTCTCGTTAACGCGCGAGCGACACCCCTAGTGTTGCAAGCGTCGATAGCCTACGGTAACCGCTTACCATCAGGCGGGCCGTATGGTTGATTGCCACCTTAGCGGAATAACCTTTCTTTTCCTTTGACCTCCGCCTTACAGAAGACCGCAGTGAAATAACACTACTTGATGTAGTGTTGTGTTTCTGCGGTAAGCAAGGTTGCTAGTGCTCCACGAGGATACGCTGGGCTAGTAGTATTGCTGCTAGCACAGGGAGTCCTCATCAACAACATGGTTGGCACCCCTTAGTGGTACCCCTAGTATTGGTAGCGGCTATAGGCTACGGTGACTGCTTACCATCAGGTGGGCCGTATGCTTGCCACCTTAGTGGAATAAAAAAAAAAAAAACGGTACTTGCCCCATGTATGAAAAGATTGAATGTTAAAGAAGCAAATGGTGTGTAAGTCAAGTGTGAAATAACGCTCTATACTCTCTGCAAACCCCGATACTCAATCCGTTTATATGAGGACCTATGTCTAATTTAGAGGTCTAACTAGCTGCTCCTATAGACGTTGTCCTGTCGTACCTATGAATTCATATGCCAAATGCACCATAGAAAAAAGGACCTTTAGTTTATCCCGAAAGTAAAAAAAAAACGGTTTATTTTATTTATTTTTCATTTCATATTAAACTTGCCCTGACAATAAGAAACACAAGTATAGAATTAGCGAAATGGGTCTAGCCGTTCATGCGTGATGCCGTGACCAATGCAAAAAGGGATTCATTATTATATTTTTATTTATATAGCTATCGCCAGTATTCGTCGACCGTGGCATTGCGACGCTTTGTGAATAAAAGCCATGGTGTGTACAATGAAATGTAATATTTTCCTACAAAGCATAAATTTTTTAGAACTTGAAACCCGTTCCTAAAGAATTACATGGGAACTTTTTTCTCGCAACAATTCTCATATGTTCATCTCATTTGTAGGAGTAATACAATTTAAATTTGCGTACAAACGGCCGTTGAGCTCTAACGAATGAAATAATACGAGAGAAAAGGCCTCATATTTCACGTACAAATATTGTCTGTACAATGTCTGTAGACTTGTTTTATAACAAGATAAATGTTTATATGCCTGCTGCTATAGCCGAACTGTTATTTCACTTTTTTTATATGACTACAGAGTGGCACACAAGCATACAGCCCATCTCATGGTAAGCAGTCACCGTAGCTTAATAGACGCTAGCAATTCAAGGGATATCACTAACGAGTTATCAACTCTGTTGTTGATGAGGACTCACTGTACTAGCAGCATTACTACTAGCGCAGCGTATCCTCGTGGACCACTAGCAACCTTAATCACCGGAATACCCACAAGTGAACCCAATTCGCCTTATCTCATATTAATTTTTCACTGCTTAATTTTTAACTTGCTTATATTGCTTCCTTTTCTAATAAGTACTAATGGATGGCTGTCAATGGCGTGACTCGCAAAGACGAAACTCGATTATTTTTAATAGTTAAGTTTTGTCTTTTTGTTAGTAGGAACCATTCGCGTTTTCCAGTCCTAGTTTCAATGTTATCGGAATAAATGAACACAATTTACATATACCAAAGTAAACTATGAATATCATAATTATGTCTCTCTGCCGCCAGCACAGTTTCTTCAAGGCAATCTCTCTCGACCTTACTCACCGCAGGAACACAACACTACAAGGGTAGTGTTATTGTGTGCATAGGGGACAAGTCTCTCTGCCGCCAGCACAGCGCTTCCTCAAGGAGCTCTGGCGACCTTACTCACCGCAGGAACACAACACTACAAGGGTAGTGTTATTGTGTGCATAGGGGACAAGTCTCTCTGCCGCCAGCACAGCGCTTCCTCAAGGAGCTCTGGTGACCTTACTCACCGCAGGAACACAACACTACAAGGGTAGTGTTATTGTGTGCATAGGGGACAAGTCTCTCTGCCGCCAGCACAGCGCTTCCTCAAGGAGCTCTGGCGACCTTACTCACCGCAGGAACACAACACTACAAGGTTAGTGTTATAGCGTGCATAGGGTATCCCCTTTGAATAGCAGAGAGACTTATCAGTCTCTCAGCCCCCCTTTGAATGGCAGAGAGACTTATCAGTCTCTCAGCCATTCAAAGAAATCTATTCCTGCAGGGTTCGTTATCATAAACTCCCGAAGCCAATGCGATGTCTTAACCTTTCAAAGTATAATCTCAACCCAATTTCATTCCGTCTCCATTGGCATCCGCCACTCAAAATATTAGGCCAATCGAACCTCAAAAGATTGTTAATAAAAATCCGGAGCCTTGCTTGTAGCTTCCGCCTTCAACTTGTCGTCAAATATTAGGAGGAAATCTGGCAAGAAAGAGTGACATATATTATCCCAGGGTTACGTATGTTATTTTTATTCTGAAACATTTCTCGCAACTCTTGTTTTGTTTTAAATTCATTCGTTCATATATTATAAATGTATATATATACATATATGCATACGAACATACATACGCTGAGTCCCTTCCTGGATAGGCATATAGCGGTTTTCACTCTTGACTTCCACACTTCGCCTTTATGGTTCTTTTATAAATATATTTTCTTATGATGTGATATTAATAATAACTACTTGTACATTTGACTACAGTACCCTAAAACTGTCACTTGAAAGAGAAAAGTATGAAGAAGTTAATATTTAATTGTGTTTCAGAAGTTGGTCGTATTTTTCCCGAGCTTATTGGAACCGCTTCCACAGAATACATTAAATAACTTATAACTTCACTTCACTCGTAGCTGTTTTTACATTTTAGAAGATGTTTTTAATATTTTATATTCGTCTGATGGTAAGTACACCCGCCTTGAGCAGCACTATCACTCAAAACTCTAACTGTTTTGGCATTGCACGTCTCGTAATTTTCGATGTATTTTGAATTTTGAAAATAATTTAGATGGTAAGGTACAGAGTACTTGAACGAAAGAGATTAATTAATGTAGAGCAGAAGAGGTGCGTAGGTCAAGAGAAGCGCTCTATACTCCTTGCCTACCCTGCACCGGTAAATTATTTTCATTTAAAAAGCATGAAAGTAAAAAATCTGCAAATCTATAAATCTTTGCGATTTATCATCTAAATCTTAAAAACCTTTTTCATGTTGACTGTGTTATTATAATATGTAAATTTGTATTGTGTTTGTAGTTTAGTTAATTGTAAATCAAACGTATGTCTTGAAGATATATTTTTTAATTTTTTTGTAAGAAAAAGTGACAGAACATAATAATAATGACTTAAGAAAATCAAATTTGGAATGTTATTCAAAATGTTATCAAATTATCGGTTATAGAATACAAAATATATTATAATTTGCTTTGTCCGCTTAATGAGTGTGATACGGTCGAACGGCCTGCGCCCAGGTGAGCTCAGCCGTGGTTTCTTCCGACACGTGTTTCAGGACTTCCACGTCCCATCATCAGGGTGCCGCCGCGTTGGTCGAGCAGCGTGATGTCACATCGAGGTCTGGATGCTGGAGCAGCGCCGCAGCACGATGGTCGGACGCTGGAGCTGCGTCACAGGATGCTGGACCAGCGTCGCAGGATGCTGGAGCAGCGTCACAGGATGCTGGAGCAGCGTCACAGCATGATGGTGGCGTGAGACGCCACGACAGCATGAGTCAAACTCATTTCTCAGCTTTAGTTACAGAAGGGTCTACGTGCTGTCGTGGCGTCTCACGCCACCATCATGCTGTGACGCTGCTCCAGCATCCTGTGACGCTGCTCCAGCATCCTGCGACGCTGGTCCAGCATCCTGTGACGCAGCTCCAGCGTCCGACCATCGTGCTGCGGCGCTGCTCCAGCATCCAGACCTCGATGTGACATCACGCTGCTCGACCAACGCGGCGGCACCCTGATGATGGGACGTGGAAGTCCTGAAACACGTGTCGGAAGAAACCACGGCTGAGCTCACCTGGGCGCAGGCCGTTCGACCGTATCACACTCATTAAGCGGACAAAGCAAATTATAATATATTTTGTATTCTATAAATATGAATTTCCGCAAAGTAAAACCTGAATCAATTCAATAAATTATCGGTTGTCTGGAAGAGATCGCTGTTATGCAATAAGACCGCCAATTGTACAATAAAATGTAAAATGTTTCCAATGTATGTATCTTCTTGTTGTGCAATAAAGTGTATCTATCTATCTATCAAATTTGGAATGAATTTTTCTGATGTGCCAGTAAGCGCACAGACTGTACTATGTACTGCTTGGATGTCCGGGGAATACATTTGTATACAGGAACAACCCTGAGGAACTTGGTGTGATGATATGTTTGTATGTTTATCAATATGAGTTACTGTATCTCTACAAATGAATAAAATTGAATGTTGGTATGAAATTTCTAGGATATCTAGGCTCATATAGTTAATGTAGCATACCAAAATACAAACATGCGCTTTACCATTATTTGTCTGTCAATCTGTCTATATGATTATTTCTGCAAAATTATCTCCGAAACAACCAAACTTGAAGGGTTGTAGCAGTTGGCTCTCCAAAAAATATTTAGGCTACTTTTATTCCGAACTCATAACAAAATTGATCAGGTTTAAGAAAGAAAGAAAGAAATTTTATTTATTCAATAAGGTAAGTACATTATTACAAACGATTTACTGGCGGTTTAATTAAATGTTCCTTTTACTTTATCTTAGATACATAATAAAAAAAAATACAAAAGACGCGGATTAAGTCGTGAGTAAAAGCTTATAGCCTAGTTACTCTCAACGGTTACAAGTTAGTTACTTCTCAGAATATAACGAAAGCTCGCTACGAGTGATTGATTAAAAGGGAAGGCCGAACTGACACCACCGCGAAAAAACTTCCCCTAAAATGGAATTCCTAATCAACTGTATCAATAGTCCAGTCAGCTTACAAAATATTGACAGAGCACAATGCACACGGACAACCAATAAAGAGCGGACAGGCCCCTCCGGCCCTATAAAGCTGACGTGTCGTGATTTCGCGATACAGTATCACTGGTCGAAGGGAAAATAGTTTTTGCAAGCCAAGAGAAGAAAGTCACATGAGCGAGACTAAATACATGCTAGTCTAGTAGCGTTAAAATAAAAAATCTAAAATAATTTATTCATTGAATTGATTCAGGTTTTACTTTGCGGAAATTCATATTTATAGAATACAAAATATATTATAATTTGCTTTGTCCGCTTAATGAGTGTGATACGGTCGAACGGCCTGCGCCCAGGTGAGCTCAGCCGTGGTTTCTTCCGACACGTGTTTCAGGACTTCCACGTCCCATCATCAGGGTGCCGCCGCGTTGGTCGAGCAGCGTGATGTCACATCGAGGTCTGGATGCTGGAGCAGCGCCGCAGCACGATGGTCGGACGCTGGAGCAGCGTCACAGGATGCTGGACCAGCGTCGCAGGATGCTGGAGCAGCGTCACAGGATGCTGGAGCAGCGTCACAGCATGATGGTGGCGTGAGACGCCACGACAGTCAGGAAGTCCTGAAACACGTGTCGGAAGAAACCACGGCTGAGCTCACCTGGGCGCAGGCCGTTCGACCGTATCACACTCATTAAGCGGACAAAGCAAATTATAATATATTTTGTATTCTATAATTTATTCAGTTTAGGAGTCTTAAACTTATAAATTCAACTCGGTAATAGATCGTAGGATTTTATTGTAAAAACGAAGAATTAGTAAGAAGATTATCGAATTTCTTACTGAAATTTTATTCTCAGGTGGCTTTTTTTTCCGAACCGGTGGTAATTTCGACATTGAAAAGTGCCTTATTAGGGCCTAAACTGAATAAATGATTTTGATTTAAAAATTCTTTCACCGGCAGGTTGCTATATTATCACTGAGCAAATAAGGTTATATATATTGTTGCTACGCGGGCGAAGTCGTGGGGAAAACAGCTAGCTACAAATATTTTTACTAAGCCAATCCGAAATGGAACTCGATTGCCTAAAAATACTCCACTCGCTATTGGTAATCTCTCTGATTGTACTTCTCCGGATCATTCCTACCATCGCTATAAAGTAAATAGAGAATATAAGAAATCGTTAAGTGTTTCCTTAAAGGCGTAATCAGTTACCAGTGAACCAACCCATTTAGCTTATTTGATTATACCAATATTACAATATCCTTTTAATATTGCTGTACCACGAGTAACTGTGTAACTTCATTAGTAAAATTACTTTAATTAAACATCAATGGATTCAAGAGGTTTATAAAACGGTTTAGTTGGAGATTTAGCTGGAACCCCGGATCAAATAAAAAGATAGATGGAACTCTACGAACAACGAAGTGACGCCGGCTAAAACTACGCCTTGCAGTATGCATTTATACACATCTATCAAATATTTTGTCTACCCGTGCGAAGCCGGGGCGGGCAGCTAGTAAAATAATAATAATAGCCGATGTTATTCAGTGATAATGTAGCTTTCTAAAAGTGAAAGAATTTTTCAAATCGGTCCAGTTGTTTCGGAGTATATTCAATACAAACCCACAAAAATACAAATCTTTCCTCTTTATAATATTAGTAGTTATAGATAGTATAGATAACACGCACACATTTTCAACGAATACAATGAAACTACGTCTATTTTAAAACCGTGGCTAAACTCGACAGGGATCTATCAAATTTCATGGACCACCACTAACAACGTGTGTACCCCCATTTTTTTTCACACACACTCCGTCGTGTTTACCATGGACCCCTGGGATTCCAGATGGGCCCCATTGATCTAACGGCTGCCTACGAATTTCATCATCGAATCATCATACGAAGTTCATCCACAGACGTTCCCAGCCAACTTCGCCATAGCATTCTAGTTATTCACCTGCATAGAATATCGGTCCTTTTATTCCCGATGTTGCTTTGTTTATGATATCAAGCCGCCCGACTGGGGACTGTACCTCCACCTTACAGAAGACCGCAGTGAAATAACACTACTTGATGTAGTGTTGTGTTTCTGCTGTAAGTAAGGTTGTCAGTGCTCCACGAGGATACGGTGGGCTAGTAGTAATGCTGCTAGTAAGGTGAGTCCTCATCAACAACATGGTTGGCAACCCGTTAGTGATATCCCTAGTATTGCTACCGGCTATAGGTTACGTTGACTGGTTACCATCAGATGGGCCGTATGCTTGTGTGTCACTTTATTGGTATACAAAATATCATTGTTTTAATCATAAGCACTTTCAAATTCTTTATAAATTTTAGCCGTGCAAGCTAGCATATAAATCATAACAAATCCACAGTCATTATCGAGCATCTTATCCATTACAAAATCTGTGTAGTGTGTATATGGCTCCGTATAAATTGTGCCGCTTCCTTAAGGAAAAAGCGATAAGAAAAACATTTTTTTGGCATGACAGTTGATACGGACATTCCCTTGCAGTAGGGCATTTAGGAATAGGCCCCAATTCATGAGATAATGCGAATTAATGAGGTTTTATTGTTTTGCTTATACAATGAAAGCTTCTGGCTTTATTGCTTTTGTCATGTGATAAGGCATGAGCCAATAAATAAATATAAGATAAAGGAAATGTATATAAATTTCTTAAATTGATAGGTTAAGCTACTATAATTGGTTAAGAATTAAGAAAAGAGTCGAATAGTGATCTCAATAATATGAACTGTGATACACCTGTGGGGCGAGCGAGGTGATCATGCTCAGCCACCGCAATGGGAAGATCTTCCAGCCAGGCGGGTGTTTTGCCTGGGGAACCGCGGCTCCGACTGTTCTAGTCGGAAACCTGTATATATGTTGAATTGCATAGAAAACTTCGCTAGCGCGTGGCAGGATTGTGACGTATGTAGTTGTCATTCATTGAATGTTGTCCTGCTAGTTAGTAGATTTCTAACGTTGGTTTATGTAGCCGTGAGGTCGCTACAACCCTCTTAATTGCTGTGCCCTACAGAATGAGTGTTTTAGTGTTAAATACACTCTTCATTGTATTGTATTAGACTGTAAAACATGTTAAATTTATTGAATAAATAAACAGATAAAAAAAACATTGTTGTCCACATACACATAACAATTCTAGTGTTAAAATGTATTTTATAGTGACTCTTAATATATGATCAAGTCAAATCCTGTATTAATAACTTATTATAGTGATATTATGATTATTGAAACGAGACCAATCATGCTTTATACAAGCTTTTATTATGTTTCACCTATCCGTTGTTTATGTGTGTGTGATGAAATATTGAAAGTTAAATTTGAGCTACATCTAAAGTGCGATTGAGCTGTAATTTGGCTTACAGATCCTGTAGATGAAACACAAAAAAATTTGCGCATTCGTATTGAGTCTAAGATAGATGTCTGTCCGCGATTCTTTTACAAAACTTAATTAAGTTTTTAAATGAGTTCAACCTTCCTTTTTTGATAAACCTTCAAATGAGGTACTATGTACCAACTTAACGACGATATCTTTGCGATGCGCAAGAAGGTTATACACTGCGCAATAGAAGTAGTTTCCTTTTACACTCGATAGGGGCGCTGATCAAAATTCATACGTTAACAATACGAATACTTGTTTGCACAACATAGGGTACGGGAAACAAGATCTTTAGAATAAGGACTCTAGGTATACCATACCAGATGCATGAAATATTATGATCGTATCGTGTTAATGGCTTACGGATGTTAAGTTATGATCCATGTTAAGTTAGTATTTGAAATGTAAACTTTATGTAATTCTTTTGGTTTTTAAAAGAGTAATTGCTGAGTTTCTTGCCGGATTCTTCTCAGCAAGACCGACCTTCCGAATCCGGTGGTAGATTCTGACGATTTGAAAGTGCTTGCCTGTAAAGTCTAGTCAAATAAAGATCTTTTTGAATTTGAATTTGATGAATGTTTAATGACTCTATGCCTGAGCAAACGATGGGTAAAGTTAGTGTGTTTACTAAATAAATAACCCCATCTGGCATTAAATATTAATAAATTTCGAGTTTCCATTACTTCCTGTTACATTAAAAATTTCTCAAGAGTTACAAACTGAATTTGTTTGAAAATACGCACGTTTGTAATACGATTTAAAAGTACCACTCAGTTTTAGTCACGGAATTCATTAAACTCGACATGCTTACATGTTCATCTTCCTGGCCTGATGTGGCGAATTGGGATCTCCCGTGTGTTTTCCCATTCAAATTGGAGCCGCCTAGCTGGGGAATGTATCTCCGCCTTACAGAAGACCGCAGACAAATAAGACTTCTTTGATGAAGTGTTGTGTTTTTGCGGTAAGTAAGGTTGCCAGTGCTCCACGAGGAAACGCGGCGCTAGTAGTAATGCTGCTAGCACAGTGAGTCCTCATCAACAACGCCGCTGACAGCGCGTTAATGACACTCGATATTGCTAGCGACTATAGGCTACGGCGACTGCTTACCTTAGTGGTATAAAAAAAATATGGCAATAACAAAATTACTGCGTAGATCCATATGAACATCGACAACTATGCTAGGAGGCCTCAAATTAAGTGGATACATATTTTAAGTGGATGCTCATATATAAACCCATTTCAATTCGATTACTCAAGATAATAAGACTATACATAAATATTTCAACAATTAACCCGCTAACTGCCACAATTCAAGCCACTGTATAAACCGACCAAAAAAATTGTCAACATAAACACGTACATCCTGATTCTGAGAGGGATAATGTAATTTGGCGGGTTATTCTCCCTGCGGTGTCGTTAAACGGAACATGTTATATTTGCGGATATTCCGATATGGGAACAACTCGCGCGGATATTACGAATTGGGGAGTCGAACTTGAAGTGCGGAAAACTTAGGAGACAAATACGATTGATTTATAAGACTTAAAAGTTTTCTAAACGGAGTTCGGATTCTTATACGAAGAACCGATTTTCTCGTAAATTTTGTATACATTTTATCAGAATTTTTGCGGGACGATCAGATCTCTGCAGTGATAATGAAAATGAATATAATTGATTCAATAAAATTAAGGTTTTAATAAGGCACTTAAAAATGACGTACTTTTTATAATGACAGCCAGCCAATTAACGAGTCATTATTTCTACTTTTCATTGTTTATCTCTAATACATTTTGTTCTTTCATAAATTAATCAAGCAAATAAACAATTTAAAATAATGCTTAAATATCTATATAAACATATATGTCTAAGCATAACTTCTACAATATTGAAGATTTTTTCAACATCATTTTTAAATTAAAATTTGCATGACATGTACTGCATGGCAAAACATGTACGTTCTTTTTTTTTAACATATGTAACATCTTTTGTACATACCATGTTTTAAGCAAATAAAAAATATGATTATTATTATCTATCAAAATGTCAATAAGCTCGTTTTGCCAATACATACTTAATAAAAAATAAACTTATCGTGTTATAACATTTATCCTCACATTAAATAATAATAAAAATAAAGCTTGGACATTATCACCAGCGCCATTGGCCCCAAACTAAGCAAAGCTTGTACTATGGGATCCAGCAGCTGATACAATACTGATATACTTTTTTTGTAAATACATACTTATAATACATACCAAACACCCAAACACAAAGCAAACATATTTGTCGCATAAATGTTTGACCCGGCGGAAATCGCACCCGCGACCTCTAGCGTAGCAGACAGGTGTACTAACCACTAGACCAGCTGTCACGTCGTTAAAAGCTAATTACATGATCAAACGTGTTGCTTAAAGCCAGATCCTTCGCCATGAATATTGAAGGTTACCTGCAACAAACAGACAAACATTTTAATACCTATGTATCAAATCGGAAATATTCCAAAGAATGTATTCCTAAGAGAGAAAAACTATGTATCACAAATAATCTCCAACTTGTGACAATCCTCAAGTGATATAAATTCATGTAAATACTAATATACTAAATAAATAAATATACTAAATATACTAAACTTATCTTGGTGGTCTTGTGGTTGAAGCAACGGCCTGTCATCTGATGGGCTCAGGTGCAAATCCCGGCCTGTACCAATGAGTTTTTCTAAGCTTAAGTTCAGTGATTAATCACACCATGAGCTAAAAAAGAGAGGTAGGCTGAATTGGAATCTCCCGTGGGTATTCCCATTAATATTGGAGCCGCCCGACTAGGGACTGCACCTCCGCCTTACAGAAGACCGCAGTGAAATAACACTACTTTGATGCAGTGTTGTGTTTCTGCGGTGAGAAAGGTTGCCAGTGCAACACGAGGATACGATGGGCTATTAGTAATAATGCCAGCACAGTGACTCATCATCAACGACAGGGTTGGCAACCCGTTAGTGGTATTGCTAGCGGCTACAGGCTACGGTGACTGCTTACCATCAGATGGGACGTATGCTTGTGTACCACCTTAATGGTATAAAAAAATACCTTAAACATATAAAGGAGTGGTGAACTAGTGGAGCCTTCAAACTCAGCAGCCTTTACCCCTGTTCATGGTACTTCAACTATAACTAGGTGGCGAATAGGAAAACTGCTTGCCTGGATATAAGTGTTAATTGTATCTGCCGTAATAGAATACGATGTCTCATGATTGCAATCTACGACTGTGACCCACGTTGGGCACCCAATCATGGAAATATGGCGCCCAACGTGGAAATTGTTATCCAAACTATCTTGAAAGGGAAGCAATTAACAATTTGGGACAAGTTTTTTATCTCCTTATATTCTAGTGATCTTTTTATAGTAAGTTACGTTAGGTTAAACATTTCTACATACTAAGTCTGTACTTAGTATCATACATAGTACCAAAACACTTCTTTCCAGTAAATTCGGAATTCTTGTTGATGGCACAAAATCAATTATTCCGGCCACGGCATCGAATATCGCTCAAGGCGTAACCGGACAAATTGTATTTACCTCTAATACGGGTTGGTCAGACAATTTTACAAAAAGGTGGTATTATGAAATTGATGTCACAAGACAAGATTACATCGAAATAGAACGCTTACTATGAGCTACGTCTTATCATGACGTAGATACCGGAAAGATATTGATGAATGTTAAGAGTGAAATGGCGCTCTACACTCTCTGCCTACCCCGTTAGGGCCACGGTATATATGTATGTATGATACCGGAAAAAGAGTTCACAAGAATAGTTTAACAATAGACAATGGAACAACACATTTTTAGAAGTGTATCGAAGGTTCTTCTACGTTAATATTATAAAGAGATTTTGGTTCTTTGTATGTTTAGGCAGTAATTCACGGAACTGCTGAGCCAATTTGAATTATTTCTTATAATTACAAATTATTAACCATGAAAATCTACTATTTTCATATAAAAAATCAAAGTCAAATAACACTTCTTGGATGAAGGTGGTGTTGTGTTTCTGCGGCAAGTAAGATTGCCAGTGCTCCAAAAGTTTTCAATAGGTTCCAACAACAGGGTTGGGAACGCGTTGGTGATATCCCTGGTATTACTAGTGGCTCAGAGTAGATAATATACTTCTAGCGGCACAAGCGGTGACTGCTTCAGGTGGGCCGTATGCTTGTGTGCCACCTTTATATATAAGAGCTTATAGCCTGGTTCGGACTCCTTGCATTATATTATAATCGTTTTTTGTTATACTGATTTAATTTGTAAAAACTATAAAACAAGAAATTAAAGTGAAGAAGTTAGCTCTAGTTCTCATTTCCGCTCCGCAAACAGAAACCTAGCACACCAAGTCTCTGCTTAGACAACCTTAGTGGTATAAAAAAAATTAGCTGTACCCTTGTGCCCTACAAGTTGAGGCGTCGTCGCTTGTAAGCTCGTTAGATACTCGTAGTTTCCAGACGGAAAGACGCCCATTCTGTGTTTACACACTTAACAGTTTTTGTGGCCGGGTTTTTGTATGAGAGACTTTTGGATTAACTTTACTCGATTCACTGACATACTTATACATGAACATCGAGTCTAGTACGAAATTCAAAATAAAAGTGTCCGAAGCACATCTAGATGAACTTGGATACATGTATATTATCTCATTACCGCACGGCTTAATTTTGCATGCAAGAAAATATGGGCTAACGTGTGGCTAATTTATCTATACACATAAATAAAATTGAAGTGTCTGTTTGTAATGTCAAAATAACAGCTTTTTACTAAATGCATATGAAAGTAAACACGCTTCTAATGACAAAAAGCATATAAAAAAAAATCTCTGTCTGTCCGTCCGTCCGACCGTCTGTCTGTCTGTCTGTCTGTCTGTCTGTTTGTTTGTTTGGGGTAATCTCCGAAACGGCTGGACCGATTAGAACGAGACCTTTACTGGTAGATAGCTGATTTTATTGGGCGTAACACAGGCTTATTTAATTTTGGAAAAATAATTGGGTTCCCCACAACGAATAAAAACACATTCACACAGTCGCGGGCACAGCTAGTACTACACTATTTGTGTTAATTGTGCACGTAGCCTGTAAGAAAGGGCCAGAGTGTTTTTATTAGGGCCTAAACATAAGAAATTAAATTTTGATTTTGAAGCTTGTTATATTACACCCTTAATTAAGCAAATACATTAACATTTCTTAACCTCTTTCAGTTTCAGTCTAACTAAATATTACATTTCGCTGCCAGACATTATGTAAATACTCGTACATGAAAAGATCAAATAAATTTTACGTCCCCGACAATGTTCGTCCTAAGTAATGTTCTGTCTACGATGAGTCATAACATGGAGACGGGTAGGTAAGCAGAAATAGCTAGTTGCGACAATATTATACTTCTACCCTGTAACCAGAACATATGGAACGAATGATTGATGGAAAACAGACAATGGTGCCAATTCTGTTGTTCAAAATGACTAAACTTACCATTTGACAGGTCTAAAAATATTGCCATCCTTATTTAACCCCGCAAATGCGAAAGTGATAGCAAGACTTTTAAACATGTCAAATTAGTTAAGTTTAGAAATTTTGAACAACAGAATCGACACCATTATAGATAAAAAATATTTATTTATTATTACATTAATTAGAACAGTAGAGCCAAACACGAATTTCCTCTCAGCAAATCAACACTAATCTGAACTCAGGAGTGTTGATTGCAACGAGTGAGGTATTAGTAGACATGGCGCGGGCAAGCTTGCGATATACTCGTAGAATGCGAATGTGAGTGAAGAAGCCATGGAAGGCCGAGGTAAAGTTATACATCAAACTGCTAAAATACTCAATGATGGAAAGGTAGTACCCACTCGGAACCGGCAGACATGTATGAAGAGATTGATGAATGTAAAAGAAGCACAAGTAAAAAGCTATAACCCGACTACGGAAAAATATATTTAAAACCCGCCCTTTAAAATCGGGGTTTACAAAGTAAAATCGACACCTCCTTTTATTCTAGTCGGTCAAAAAAAAATGCCTATGCTACCCGGGCTATAATAACGAATCGATTAACTGACACATGCTGACACCTTATTCACCAAAAATTTTACGCTCGAAATCATACTGTGGATTGGCGATAACAGCAGTGGATACCGTGGTACTGAGAGAAAGGCATAATACTCAAAGAAATAACATGTACATATTCGATTATTTATTTAATCGTGTCATCCCTAAAAGCGTAAAAAGAGCAATGGTTACGCAACGAAATGTTCCGAGTTGGTAAGAGGGCCGACTGTCTGTGACGTAGTTAATAGTTTTACGACGTCATTAGTTACAGTCGTAGACGGTTCAGATGGAAACCTCTAGCTCTAGACGCAGCTGAGCAAATAAAATACTGCAAATACAGTATAGAGTAGAGTGCTAATTTTTTTTTTCTTGAACTGAAATTTAGACAGTTTCTAGCGAAGGAATCTAGGTGCGCTGATTCGCTTATATATATTAATTGATTACGCAACTCATAGTTCGAGCTATAGCTCACTTATTATGGAATAATAATAATGCTTGGACATTATCACACAGCGCCAAATGGCCCCAAACTAAGCAAAGCTTGTACTATGGGAACCAGCAGCTGATATAATATTTATATAGGTTTTTTTTTTAAATACATATTTATAATACATACCAAACACTCAGACGCAAGGCAAACAAGGAATACCTGCGTATTTGGATTAGATCAGATACATAATTTCTGATGCTTATACATAAAAATAACCACGCATAATCCCTTTCGGGTTAGGCAGCGAGTGAAGAGCGCAATTTGAGTATAGACTTGCTAAGTCATATATGGCCGCCATGACGAGACCGCTGGTCTAGTGGTTAGTACACCTGAATGCTACGCTGAAGGTCGCGGGTTCGATTCCCGCCGGGGCAAAGATTTATGTGACAAATATGTTCGTCTTGATTCAAGACAAAAAAAGAGTATATAAATGTTGTATCAGCTACTAGTTCCCATAGTACAAACTTTGCTTAGTTTGGGGCCAGATGGCGCTGTGTGATAATGTCCAAGCATTATTATTATTATATTGTGTTATTCTTAGTATTATTCCCAGTACTTTTAACCTGTCTATAATTGAGTAGGTACGTTGTCAATTTGATCTAGGAAGCCTTGGCGGTCGACCGCTTATTTTGCCTTTAGCATTTGCATGGTACCTACTTATTTTCTAACTCTTTCGCTCTATAAAACTATTGCGATTTAACAAGTAGTTTAAACAAGTCGGAGCCTATTCAATATAAGCCCACAAAAATACAAATCTTTCCTCTTTATAATATTCGTATAGATCAGAATAGAAGAAAAATAATCGTTATTTTAAATCGCTAGAAATACAATAAGTTTGTGTAGGGGATTGTAGTCCTTCTGCCTCGTATGAATTCACGACCACGACAAGTACCTATACAATATACACTACCTGAAGCTGAAAAATATTAAGCTTAGTACAAACATAATATGCAGCGTGTGTTCTAAGTTCTGGGTGCTTGTTAAGTAAGTAAATTTAACAAAATGTAAAGTTTAAACCCCCACAAAGTTAGCGGCGTCGGGAAACAAAACAATTGGGAACTTTCGAGACGCTCGAGCAATCGATTGAACCATTTTACGTTACGGCGCCATGGTTTTTGATTCAGTGTCTGTAAATAAAATACTGGTATCTTTTATTAGACTTCATTTATATTAAAAAAAAAATACGGGGAAGGAAAACATTGCGAGAAAAACTGCATTCGTCTGAGAAAAAAATCAAGGACGTATGTAGTATGTAGTGCCTAAGAGACGCCGACGGACTCACCATCTGTCACGTTGTCACCAATTATCTTCGGTGGAAAGTGGGTGTTGTAACTCCACTGCCTACCTCTTCGGGGACTTTTGTGGGAAAGCACCAAGATATGTTATTATTTAATATAATTCAGGTCCCTTTTAACAATAAAAGCAGCAAGTAAGAAGACGCCTGGTAGTAAGCGGTTACCGTAGCCTTCACATCCTTGCAAAACCAGAGGTGTAACTAGTGTGTTGCCAACCTTTGAGTTGAGCGGAAAAACCGGCCAAGTGCGCGTCGGACTCACGCACCGAGTTTTTTGAAAATTCGCACTTGAAAATTTAACTATATATTTACGGTTGTCACATTTTTATCCTTAACTTGAGCTGCAAGACACTGCTTCTTGTCAAATTTCATGATTCTAGGTCAACGGGAAGTACCCTATAGGTTTTGATTCCATGAACTCCACGCGTTCTTGAGATAAAAAATCTTGTCAGACAGACAACAAAGTGATCCTATAAGGGTTCCTTTTTTCCT
This sequence comes from Falcaria lacertinaria, assembly GCA_951449985.1. NCBI lineage: Eukaryota > Metazoa > Arthropoda > Insecta > Lepidoptera > Drepanidae > Falcaria > Falcaria lacertinaria. The sequence goes on along the minus strand of OX602132.1, from coordinate 6,238,621 downwards.
TCATAGGAACGGAACCCTAAAAGTAGATTTTGAGTTTAAGTACAAGGAGCTCTGGTCTCTTTACTGAGGAAACACAACACTACATAAAAGTAGTGTTATTTGAGCGCGATATTTACAACAGTACGCCTATATTCCGCTCTTTATGTCCTTGTTTATACAAGAGCTCCTGTAATTTGGTTGTCTTCAATAATTCGTGGCAAGTTATGGCGAATATTATGCCTTGCGCGTTTATTGCTTTCAGATGGCACGAGCTTTTATTGTCTAAGTTAAGCTGTCTGCTATAACAAACATCATGTTGTTTTTCGTACTTGACAATAAATTATTCATTACAGGATATTTTCATACAAACTTTCCATCTTTCCGCCTGTCATGTCGCCCGCCGAATTGGATATGACACACATATTTATACCACTAAGATGGCATACAACCATACGGCCCACCTGATGGTAAGCAGTCACCGTAGCCTACAGCCGCTAGCAATACTAGGGACATCACAAACGAGTTGCCATCCATGTTGTTGATGAGGAGTCACTGCGCCATCAGTATTACTAGCTAGCCCCTAGCCCAGCGATCCTTGTGGAGCACTGGCAACCTTACTTACTGCAGAAACACAGCACTACATCAAAGTAGTGTTATTTCACTGCGGTCTTCTGTAAGGCCTCCACCTTACAGAAGACCGCAGTGAAATAGCACTACAGTCCCACGGGAGCTCAATTCGCCCTACCTCTCTTCTCCCTACCCTTAAATACAAACGGGGATCGTCGATGTGTGAACAAACTTAACCGACCCTCCTAAACCGAGGCCTTGATGTGATTTCAATTAATTTGTTATGTCATACTTTTATGTATGTCCAACGCTAGTGTTGTCCAGTCTGTTGTTGTGTTATCCAGTTCGTCTCCTCAGACAATCTTGGAAGTCATGGACGGAGGCCTTTGCCCAGCAGTGGGATGTACCAGTACAACTTGTATGTATATATGCTTTATGTTATGTATTAAAACGTGTTCATTTCGTAGAATCGTGCGAATTAAATGTATAGCCTTCGGCCATCTTCTGTTTGCGTATATTCATGTAACCGACGGATTAATACGAAAGGTCATTGGACCTTTATTTAGGTTCAGGACAAAACTTGATTAATTAACAGAGTTAATAACTAACGTCCCTTCTCCGGTTTTGTTATTTTATATTGGTACTGAAATATTAAGCAGAAAAGTAGCATGACACGACATAGTATAAAACAAAGTCGCTTCCCGCTGTCTGTCTGTCCCTATGTATGCTTAGATCTTTAAAACTACGCAACGGATTTTGATGCGGTTTTTTATAGATAGAGAGATTCAAGAGGATGGTTTTTAAGTATGATTCATTTAGGTTTTGTGTAACCCTTGCGAAGCCGGGGTGGGTCTATTTGTATTTCCCTCGGTCACGGAATCAAGCGTGAACAGCTAGACCGATGTCGATAATTATTATTTTTTATGATTGTAATTGTACGTTCGTCAATCACTTTATACAAGCCCGCTGGTTCCGAGTACTCTTCTCCTTCAACACAATTATATATTACTTTGCAATTTGTACGGAAGAGCAGTAAATAAATTTCCAAATCATCCCTTGTCAAACCATTGACACGTGATTATCCTAAGACAATTCAAAGCCGCCCAAAAAGCAAATTATATTTCTTGATTTGTTCCACCCTTTATAAAACAGCGGGGAACTTTCCAACTAATTAAATATTCCACAGCGTCTCTGGAACTCATTAAAGGTATCAGCCATTCGGTAATTGTTTCAAATGACAATCTTCACAGACTCGGCTCACATTCGTTATGCTTATGCGAAAAGTTTGTCGACAAGTTTTCACGGCGACGGGATTTGTTTGATGTAACTTTGGCAATATAATAAATCAATTTATTAATTATAATTACGAAGTGACGCATACATTCCGATTCTGAATGCTAGAATCTCAGAGTCGATAATATACTACGTACAACTAGAATGAACCTATTCAGAGATACTTCTATACTAATATTATAAAGAGGAAAGATTTGTATTGTTTAAAAAATTATTTCACCGTTAGAAAGCTACATTATGACTGAGGAACATAGGCTATATATTATACTAGCTACCCGCCCCGGCTTCGCACGGGTAGACAAAATATTTGATAAATGTCTATAGGCTGCGATTCTTTCACCGTTGGAAAGCTGAATTGTCACTGAGTAACATAGGCTATATATTAAACTAGCGGCCCGCCCCGGCTTCGCACGGGTAGACACAATATTTGATAAAGGTCTACCCGTGCGAAGCCGGGGCGGGCCGCTAGTTTTTGATAAATTGTATTCAGTTAGTTAGCGTCGCATATGTTGATATTTTATAATTAACGAAATATTTCGATACATACACAATTAGTCATTTTGTTTTAGGCTTGGCACCGACTTCAAATAAATCAGTGAGTAGCACTTACAATAATATTCATTAAAATCATAGGTAAACAGGTGTTGAGAGCAATCGTCACATTGGAATTTATTTTACGCCTTTTAGTAATTTTTTGTTGTTCTTGAAGTCGGTTTATTTTTTTTCTTAATTAGTTTCTATTTATTTATATTTTTTTACAGATAGTGAGAGATTTGTTAAACAGTCTGGAGAAGATGAAAAAGAGTACGTTGGTTTGGACACAGGGCGAATGAGTAAAGCGGGCTACACACCTTCAGTTTTAACTGTACAGTCGAACTGTGTAGTTATAACTGACGCCCATAGTGTCTAGAAGGTATCAGTTTAACTGCACAGTTGTCAGTTTTGCCTACACACGTACGATTTAACTGCACAGTTCGACTGTACAGTTAAAACTGAAAATGTGTAGCCCGCTTAATGACAGACCGACAAAATAATATATAATTCGAATGCACTGTGCCTACCCCGTACCGTAATGTAAGTGGCATTTCTTAGCACACGCTCACTCGCAATACCTAAGCAAATAATGAAAGATATTAATATTTCACTACAAATTTAACGTAACTATCAACACAACAAGAGTAACAAATTAGTGTAAGTGTAGGGCGCGCCCGAGGTAATCGCTTCAATCCTACTAATATAATGGATGGATGGATGTTTGTTACTCTTTCACGCAAAAACTGCTCAACGGATTAGGATGAAATTTGGAACATAGTTAGTTTATACTCTGGATTCACACATAGGGTACTTTTTATCCGGGGGAAATGTTCTTATCCCGGATTAGGTTCCTCTGAGATTCTAAGCTCAACGCGGGCGTAGTCGCGGGCAGACGCTAGTGTTTAATAAAAGGCCACGAGTCTGTTTCACATAATTCTTGAATACAACCGTTTGTTTTAACATTCAGAGCTTACCCTTACCATATAAAGCTAGAACTGAGGCCGTGGTGACCATGTGGTATTAAGCTTTCCATTTTTTTCAAGCATACGGCCCACCTGTTGGAAATCAGTCACCGTAGCCTATAGCCGCTAGCAATACCAGGGATATCACTAACGAGCTGCCAATCCTGTTGTCGATGAGGACTCATTGTGCTAGCATTACTACTAGCCCAGCGTATCCTCTTTGAGCACTGGCAACCTTAATTACCGCAGAAACACAACACTACATCAAAGTAGTGTTATTTGTCTGCGGTCTTCTGCAAGGTGGAGGTACAGTCCCCAGTCGGGCGGCTTCAATATTAATGGGAAAACCCACGAGAGAAGCCCTAATTGCCCCTACCTCTCTTTTTTAGCTCATGGTGTGATTAATCACTGTACTCAAGCTTAGAAAAACTCATTGGTACAGGCCAGGGCTTAACCTGGGCCCATCAAATGACAGGCCGTTCCTTCAAACACAAGGCCACCACGGCTTCACTCCGTTTAATCTGATTCCAGTTAAAATGAATAACAATTAGGAATTCATTTGCGCTTCAATTTATACATCGTGCCTAATTTGGAATGGCATCAACAACATTTTATTACCAACTCGTTTTTGTTGTGGCTTTGTTCTTGGAGTCTATGTGTGGTGTGTTTTTCAGCCGCAAATAAAGTTGATAATCGTTACAAACTCAACTTTGGCAAGGTATAGAAATACTAGGGGTGTCTCTTTCGCATTGTTGCCTGATGGAGCGCGGTTATTGTAGCCTATGGACGCTCGTACCACAAGGGATGTCACTTTTAGGCTTGCCCACTATCGATGGTTTCGCTATCGATAGTTGACCTTAAAAAATAGTAACAATATCGATAGTGCTATCGATACTATCGATAGTGCTATCGATACTATAGATAGTGCTATCGATACTATCGATAGCACAAATTAGCCAATAGTATTGGTTGGAAGCAATGTATCGATAGTATCGATAGTATTACTTAAAAAATATCGATACTATTGTCATGTAATAGTATCGATACTATCGGATTCAATACCATCAATACTATACTATTGTTGTATATCAATAGTATTGCACTGTATCGATAGTATCGATAGTCGACTATCGATAGGCAATCCTAGTCAGTTTTTGCATGCTAGGTTATCAAAGTAATATTTAACGGTGGTTTTCAAAGATCGACAACCATTGTAATTATATTATCAATGGAAGAAACTTCAACGCGTAATGATAAAGCAAACGCCGTGAAGACTTCGAAGACAAATGGACTAACTAATTTAATTTTCGTAATATTATTTTGTGTTGTCTTGTCTTTTGTAGAGAACTAGTTTGCGGTATTTGTAAGCGTTATGAAACTGTTATATAAACATTTTGTTGTTTGAAAATTGAATTTAATACGCCCCAGTATGGTTTGAATTACATTGGGGAATGAGAAAATGATTTCGTCTTCAAGGCTAAGATATTATGATTATCAACTCAAACACAAGAAAATTACAAGCCGTGGTGGCCTTGTGGTTGAAGCAACGGCCTGTCCTCTGATGGGCGTAGGTTCAAATCCCGGCCTGTACCAATGAGTTTTTCTAAGCTTAAGTACAGTGATTACTCACACCATGAGCTTTCAAAAAAGTAGGGCGCTTTCCTGTGGGTTTTCCCATTTAAATTGGAGCTGCCCGACTGGGGACTGTACCTCCACCTTACAGAAGACCGCCGTGAAATAACACTATTTGATGTAGTGTTGTGTTTCTGCGGTAAGTATGGTTGCCAGTGCTCCACAAGGATACGGTGGGCTAATGGTAATGCTGCTAGCACAGTGAGTCCTCATCAACAACATTGTTGGCAACCCGTTAGAATACCCTTGGTATTGCTAGCTGCTATAGGCTACGGTGACTGCTTAACATCAGGTGGGCCGTATGCTTGTGTGCCAACTTAGTGGTATTAAAAAAAAAATTACTTATCTTTCTATATACTTATAATTAAACTGTAACAGGTCCAATTCTGTGCATTGAAGATACCTATATTGAATAATTTTGTTGGATCTATTTATTCGATTTTGAAACCAAATATGTTTTTTTTTTTTCAGTAGTCTGTCTGTGTGTTTTTCTTTTTCTTGGCCGCGCAGCACGCCGAAACTACTGAATGAATTCAAATGATAAATGGCACAATTTGAGTTCATACTACGAGATAAAACATATGATACTTTTTATCCCGAAATTCTGCAGCTACTAAAAGTTATTTTCCTACATCATAAACCCTAAGTCGTGCTAAAATTCTCGTCAAAGCCTAACAAGAAAGCAAGAGCCAGCCATGCGATATAATACCATAACCGCATATAAACTTTGTATTTTTCAGCGTTGTAACTCTGCTTACAGAACAGGGTACTTGCATGTTAATATGAAAGCGGCTCGTAATAAATGTTTGAGATTGGCTCTCGTATGCTATGATACGGTTATTGCTTAGCAGCAATATTAAATTTTTCTGAAGAAAATCTTTATATGAGGTAACTTGCTATGAATTTGAGCTGTGGTGCCAGTATTAGCGTTTCATTCTACCACAATTAAAAGTGAAAAAAATTTATGAAGATTCTTAATACATAAGTATCAGGAGGCCTACCAAGATCGTTTTTCAAGAAAGTTAAACAGACAAGTGAAAGACCGTTATATTGATAGATGCCGTATTAGGGCCTAACTAAAGATAATAATTAATTTAAATTGTGATATTTTAATTTTACAGATAGATTTGGTTATCTAGGCTAAATCAACGAAACTCCCAAATATAAATAAAAAATGGCATAGGATTATTGTATGTCTACATTCTTTCTACAAGGTCCAAGGCGGGTAAATTAAAATAGAATACCTATGACCGAATACAGATATGCCAGTCAAATCTGATGCCACATTCATTTTTAGTGGCCTTCGATTTAACATGTGAAAATGTATCTTGACGCCTCAATCATCAATTTAAAGAGTAGAGCGATTCGGGATTTCCCATTTTAAATTGGAGCCGCCCGACTGGGGACTGTACCTCCACCTTACAGAAGACCGCAGTGAAATAACACTACTTGATGTACTGTTGTGTTTTTACGGTAAGTAAGGTTGGCAGTGCGCCACGAGGATACGCTGGGCTAGTAGTAATGCTGCTAGCACAGTGAGTCCTCATCAACAACAGGGTTGGCAACTCGTTAGTGATACCCCTGGTATTGCTAGCAGCTATAGGCTACGGTGACTGCTTACCAACAGGTGGGCCGTATGCTTGTGTGCCGCCTTCGTGGTATAAAATCAACCTCACATAAATGATCCCTTTAAACTTTGTAACCTTCAAGGTTTGAATGTCGTTACAGTATTCGACCGTCAGAAAAGGTCGGTGAGTAACAATCATTCAGTACTGTAGCCTGAGCGAGTATACTCGCGACAACGTATTCGAAAACGAAGTCGGAACGAAGTCAAAATATTCATACGATTATTTGTTCCACTTTTAAAAGTTGAAGAAGAAGAAAGTTGTTGCTTAGGCCGTAAAATATTTTCTCATCCCCGCTCCGCTTATATCCCCGCTGGCACTGCCACCCCATCACAAAGTTTGCTAAGGCTTGTGGCTGAGTTACCAAGCGTTTGTGTATGTAATCCTTTGTCCCGTATGTCGAGTCCGCGGATTGAACAATACGGGTGTGTGAACACAGAGCTAGGTATAACTTTAGGTACACTAATTAGTGTTTATGGTTCGTTTTGGAGATTTAATAAGGAAGGTGATCCTAATTCCTACTATATAGTTGTTATTCTATCACCAAACTGGGACTTATTAGGGTTTAAAACTAATCGGTCCAGTTGAAAGACTAGTTATGAACCTTTACATTACAAAGAGGTATTTACTTCATATATTAGAGTAATTTACACCACAACCCTTCATTATATAACACTACAAGGAAAGTGTTATTGTGTGTATAGGGGACAAGTCTCTGCCGCCAGCACAGCGCTCATGGAGCTCTGGCGACCTTACTCACCGCAAGAACACAACTCTACAAGGGCAGTGTTATTGTGTGCATACTATAGGGGACAATATTTTCTATCCCACTAAGTTACACATGCATAGAGCCCATCTGATGGTAAGCAGTCACCGTAGCCTATAGCCGCTAGCAACACCAGGAATATCACTAAGACTTGTCAACCCCGTTGTTCATGAGTAGTCAATGTGCTAGCAGCATGACTACCATGCCCTAGGAACACAACACTAAAAGGTTAGGGCTTAAATAATGGTAAAAAATGTCCATGGATTGTTATACTCGACACACAATCCGCCACAAATTATGAAAGAAATACATGAAAGGAGTTTGAAATAAAAACATACTTTTCAAGCCCCTTAAAATGAATCCTCAAAAACATAATCACGGCGCCGCATAAAGGCGTGTAATAAGTATCACTCTCGTACGAAACGCACGCTATAACGAGCGCCGCGAAAGTTCCCCGTCTGAGCCGAGCTTAATAGCCTCGGCGAGGATATGACACTCCCACACTTGAGGATTATACCGTATTACAGAGATTCTGCTACTTACGAGTTTTTAAGACTATTTGAATTCTTTCTTTCAAGGGTCCCGTGCGTAGAGGTACAAAAATCGAAGTGCGTGGGAAGAGATTTGAATGGTCGGCAACGCGCGAGTGATGCCCCTGGTGTTGCAAGCGTCTATAGGCTGCGGTAACCGCTTACCATCAGGCGGGTCGTGTGCTTGTTTGCCACCTGAGTGGTATAAAAAAGGCGAGTTGGACCAACCGCAAAAAACAAGTTCGTATTTTTTTACTGAAATACCTATTTAGAAGGCAGAGTAAAGACTAATCAAAGCCGGCGGGCATGTATGAAGAGATTGATAAATGTAGAAGCAGAAGAGGTGTGCAAGTCAAGAGTGAAGCGCTCTGTACTCTACCCTGTGAGAGACTGAGCGTGTTGATATGTATAGGTATCCACTTTACAATGTTTAAATATATTCAATACTAGCGGCCCGCCCCGGCTTCGCACCGGTAGACATTTATATCAAATATTTTGTCACCCGTGCAAAGCCGGGGCGGGCAGCTAGCCTCTATGTTAATCAGTGATAGTGTAGCTTTCTAAAGGTGAAAGAATTTTTGAAATCGGTCCAGTAGTTTCGGAGCCTATAGACATTGTTCAAATATTTTGTATACCCGAGCGAAGCCGGGGCGTGAAGCTAGTATAATATTTGCCTATGTTACTCAGTGATGATGTAGCTTTCTAACGGTGAAAGAATTTTTGAAATCGGTCCTGTAGTTTCGGAGCCTATAGACATTTATCAAATATTTTGTATACCCGAGAGAAGCCGAGGCGGGAAGCTAGTATAATGTTTGCCTATGTTACTCAGTGATGATGTAGCTTTCTAACGGTGAAAGAATTTTTGAAATCGGTCCAGTCGTTTCGGAGCCTATTCAATACATAGAAAAATGCAAATCTTTTCTCTTTATAATATTAGTACAGAAGTATAGATTAGTATATTAGTATAGAAGTGTTCCTACAGAAGTCGTTCTGTCTTAGCTATGAATAATGTCAAAACTGAACAAAACGACGTACAATCCTATTTAAAAAAAACAAATTATTGATAGGTTGAGTTAATTCAATATAAAATTTTCCATGAACACACAAACTCCTGTGCTTCGAAACAAAAGTTCCAACCGAAACTTTATGAAATAATAATAGTCATAAAGAGGAAATAGGCCCAACAAGGTTCACGGCTACTAAATAATTCCAGACATATCATGGGCCTACATTTACATTGGGCCCGGGCTCGCCACTGGCTTGTATGAAATGCCTCTGTACCTGTGTACACAGACAACTTAAGCAATCCTACTAAGAATAAGGATAATTATTTATTACACATGCGCTACAAACATTGAAGCGATGTTACGTACCTCTTAACGATACCGTTGATACATAATAAATTTACTAGCGTAGTCGTGGGCAAATCCCACGACTAAGCATGCGTTAAAAAACGAATCGTTATAGTATATTTTATATTTTTCTCCTGAGTGTAATTACTATGTAGATTGTTTTAATTCATCGAAATCAAACGTATGTCTTAAAGATTTATTTTATTGTAAGAAGTGACAGAACGTATAATTAAAAAAAAATATCTAGACTTCTTTTTCTTATTCGGGAGACGGGAGGAAGACATTTGTAGAGGAACATAGTGTCGTTATGAAACGGTCCCAACTCAGCGTGTGCTAGATGGCCTGTGACGAACAACCTGCGCTGATCTTCCGTCGGGACCGGCCCGATAGGCCAAATAAGTACCTATTTTCATGGATTTAACTTTAAAAATGACGGATTTTCATACAAACTTACCACACCTATTATACCCCTTAGGGGGAGAATTTCCAAATATCCTGAAATATGTAGCTTTAATTATTAACTGATATGCCAAATGTCAAATACCGACTTTCATGTGCTTAGCTTAAAAATGACGGATTTTCATAGAAACTTTCATTCCGTATTTTACCCTTTAGGGATGGTATTTCCAAAAACCCTTCCTTATTGGATGTCTACGTCATAAAAGGTACCTACTGTCAAAATTTCAAGTCTCTAACCCCAGCCGTTTAGGCTGTGCGTTGATATGTCAGTCAGTATTTTTTTATATATATAGTTTATAATATCTTAAGTATTTAATCGCACCCGCACTCTTTACGTTTAGACTTTTAATTAACCTACGCATAAACTTTAATGCGGTTTCCACTAATGGAGTGATTCCTGGGGAAGATTTTTATGTATATCACACATGCATAGTGAATCCGAACCGAGATGCAGCGAAGAAGGGGCGGGTCGCTAGTGTTGTATAATATAGTAAAGCTACCTGTTCCCCGTAACTTCTTCTGCATTCGTTAGCCTATATCCTATGTTTTTTTTTATACCAAAGGTGGCAAACAAGCATACGGCCCGCCTGATGGTAAGCGGTTACCGCAGCCTATGGACGCTTGCAACACCAGGGGTATCACTCGCGCGTTGCCGACCCTTAAATATCCTTCCCTAGGTTATAATCTATCTCATTGCCAAATTTCATAACCATCAGTTCAGCCGTTTATTCGTGAAATGTAGCAAAAAAACGGAACGGATCGTAATAAACATTTACTAGGACACACACTATATCCTGCGGAAAGATGTAGGCAGACAAAGTCGCGGGAAAAAGCTATTTAAAATAATTAATGATGTAACATACAAATACAATTAGTAATTTCAAAAATCCTAACGTATATCCACTTTCACATTGATTGTTATGTGAGTAAAATAAAATATTTATTAACAATACAAAACTACCGACTTTGTACCATTTGACCTCCGTTAAACACTCAAAATTTAACTAACTTCTAAATAAGTCGTAAAACCGTACACAATTTTATTACACACCACACAATTGATAAACCGACTCGATACAAACGTGATTATTTAAATCAAACAAAGTTACACGACAAATCGATAATCGTTATCGCTATATCAACATAAAGTCGGGCCCGGCGATACATTTTAATATCCAGCCTAGTTTCCTTCAAGTGGGCAATCAAAGTGTCTCCTTTGACCCTTCAGAAACTTTGACAGTTACCACAAGTACTCGAATGGAGTTTAAACTCGCTTCCAAATTGAAGAATGAGAATGACAGATGTGATTGAGAAAAGTGGTATGTTTTGGTAATACTACTATATAAAAATTTGTCGGGTTTTCCTTCCTGACGCTATAGCTCCAGAACGCACGAACCGATTTCCACGGTTTTGCATTCGTTGGAAAGGTCTCGGGCTCCGTGAGGTTTATAGCAAGGAAAATTACTTACTAGCTGCCCGCCCCGGATTCGCACGGGTAGACAAAATATATTTTGATAAATGTCTACCCGTGCGAAGCCGGGGCGGGCAGCTAGTAATCTTAAATAAAAAAACCGGCGAAGTGCGATTCGGACTTCGCACCGAGGGTTCCGAATACACTTGTAGGTAGGTAAGGTTAAAAGTAGGCGAACTTCAAATGAGGTCATTATTCGTCGGTGACTCTCAACAGTACAAAACAGGAATATTTTTTTAAGTAACTTGGCATAAAAAATAATTAAACTACATATTCACGGCTTAATTTTTTCCGTTACTTGTGCCGTAAGACACTGCTTCTTGCCAAATTTCATGGTTCTAGGTTAACGGGAAGTACCCTATAGGTTTTGATTCCCTTGTGAAATCACAAAATATGCGAAAATTTGCGACATAAACGGTCATATCTTCTCTTCATATTGACTTACAGACAAACAGACAGACGGACAACAAAGTGATCCTTTAAGGGTTGCTTTTTTTCTTTTATGTTACGGAACCCTAAAAACCGGCCAAGTGACATGGTTGCACTCAGAGTCGGATCCTGACTAGAACTCTTCAATGGTTAGCAGAACACACACGAAATGCTGCAATGGCTTGTTATAAAAATCTTCTCCAGGATTTATTTTTTAAATATATTTTTCTTACCACTAAGGTGGCACGCAAGCATAGGGTCCACCTGATGGTAAGCAGTCACCGTAGCCAATAGCCGCTAGCAATACCAGGGTTATCACTAACGAGTTGCGATCCCTGTTGTTGATGAGGAGTGGAGCACTGGCAACCTTACATCAAAGTAGAGTTATTTCACTGCGGTCTTCTGTAAGGCACGGGTACAGTCCCCAGTCGGGCGGATCCAACAGTAATGGGAAAACCCACGGGCGATCCCTATTCGCCCTACCTCTCTTTGAATCTTGGACCTTGCGAGTTTCTTGCGACTTAAAAACCAATGGTTGCTTGTCAACAATGTTGTCGTAATTGTATCGAAAATAGGTCAAGCGCTTTTAATGCAATACTAATTAAATAATCGAACCTCTACTAAAGTTGTCGTCATTTATAACCTCAACTCTTATCTTTATCGAAGAATTAAACACACATTATAATTAAGATGTTTACCATATATGTATTACGTTAGTTTGAAAGGCGACATGTGCGCTCAAAGCTCATTCAGTACTGTTGTATATATTACATGTAATTTTTTATACCACTAAAGTGGCACTCGGTGTGACCACCAGACTAACATCAATCTGTTTAAAGCGAGTCCTGGACTACTTCGGTCATGTTTCATGGAAGAGAGGCGACAACCTTGAAAGGCTTGTCGTGACCGGCAAGATAGAAGGAAAGAGACAACGAGGCCGAAGTCCTCTGCGATGGTCTGACCAAATCCGCACCGCACTCGACACTACCGTACACAATGCCATGCATACCGCTGAAGATAGATCTAGATGGCGCGACATCGTACAAAAGAAAGTGATCCATGGAGGGGGTCACAACCTCAGTAATGAGGAACACGACGCGAGGAGGAAAGTGGCACACAAGCATACGGCCCACCTGATGGTAAACAGTCACCGTAGCCTATAGCCGATAGCAATACCAGGGGTATCACTAACGAGTTGCCAACCATTTTGTTGATGAGTAGTCACTGCTAGCAGCATTACTACTAGCGCAGCGTATCCTCGTGGAGCAGTGACAACCTTACTTACCGCAAAAACACAACACTACATCAAAGACGTGTTATTTCACAAAAAAAAGCTTTATTTCAATGTTAATAAGTGGCACACACAATGATAAACTTGAAAGCAGCTAGCAGAAACAAGATTGCCACCCAGAGAAAGCCACGATTTATGGAGTCTGTCACTTTTCCAAATGTAAGCAACTGCAGAAGGCATATTCGTTGGTTAGGAGGTAGATTTTCTACCTCGCTTCACATGGTTCTCTACCTGCTTGCACACGAATGGCACAGCAATTTAAAAATAAATTAAGTTGGAAATATTGAAAATGTAAACGTTCCCCTTTACCGTCAAAGAGTGGTAGCATATACAAAAACTTCTTTCAAAAGCGGACGGACATTTTTAAGGAAAATGTAGAGAAATATTTCCTTAGAAAGTTAGTGAGGAACGCCTTGTCATAGACCAGGTATATTCTCCCGCCCCGGCTTCGCACGGGTGGACAATTATCAAATATTTTGTCTACCCGTTTTTAGACTTTTTCAGGAATTTTTTTAATTTTCTCTCCGTAGGAACTCCGTAGGAATTTCAAGGAATATTGTCAAAAAGAATTAGCGAAATCGGTTCAGCTAATCTCGAGATTTGCGCTTAGCAAAACATTCAGCGATTCATTTTTATATTATAGAAGATATTTTAATTCCTAATTTTCTTTTACAAAAAGACGGCATCCAGAACTAAATTATAAAATAATAAAATTACTTATTGGCATTTAGTGTGTGTTTAAAAAATATGTTTTGATCTATTATTATTGGAATGGTATGCCTTCAATTTAGATAAAACATTATATTGATTGTTCTACCTTTATATACAAAAAATCCGGTGTGCGTGTGTTCGTTTTCTTGTCATCCTATACTTGACTGATTCGATCTTTAGGGTTCCGTACCTCAAAAAACGGAACCCTTATAGGTTCACTTTGTAGTCCGTCTGTCTTGTAATATATGCACATATATTGCACGCCACCATATACCAGTAACTAGTAGTAACTAGTAAATAAGCCTCCTTTTTGAAGTCGGTTATAAACACCACTACGTATCGCAGTATAGAAATTAATCTGATTAAATTCAATCACAGTACTGATGGGAGTTTTATCGACATTCCGACCAGTCCGAAGCTGTTATAGGGACGATCCGTATCTATAAATCTATTAGTCCATCGTATTATAATATAAATTGGTTTGGTTATTTTAAATATTGCAGCTGATAAATATGTATTTTCTATTTAAATATTGTATTATCAAGCAGTCATTTTAGACACGTTGTAGTGAGAGAGGGCGATGGACTCACCATCTGTCACGTTGGCACCAATTATTTTGGTGAAAAGTGGGTGTTGTAACACCTCTGCCTTCGGGGACCCTTGTGGGAAGGCGTAACGATATATCCTTATTCATATTTAGTGATAGATTTTTAAATCTGTGGTTTCTGTGAGCGATACTTTTCAAAACAAAATGATAGTACCTGAGATTAAAATTTTGTCATCTTTTTCTCCATTTAATTTTTAAGCTGGTTTATTTTTTATCTCGGAAAATAACAGGATCCCGCATTTCCGGGATTTCTTATTACAACTGCCGCTTCATCTTTGATCATCTAAATAACACCATGTATTGTAAATATGTATTGAGTCCGGGATTACAATACCCGGGCTCGTACAAGCAACGTATCGTAAATAAAGGCCTGAAAAAACACAAACAAAGGAAAAGATCATTTTAACCAGAAAACATTCGTATTTTTCTTTGGAAATTATTCCCTAACGCTCTAGTACCTTTCGTTATCGATATCCGTAAATTATCGAAAAAATACGAGTACAGCCCCATTAGTATTTTTTTTGTGACTTTTACTTGAGCTATTTCTAAGCGTTTTGTGTACTTTATTGACATTTTTATAATATACTAGTTGACCCGACAGGCGATGTCCTGTCTTAGCTATGAAAATGACAAATACACTATAGCAGAAAGGACCTTTACTTTATCGCAAAATTAAAAAGGTACCGTTTTTTTTTTCATAAGAACCTTCTCCTGATATAAACAAATACAAATAAAAAACGCGTTCTCGCGTCATGCCGTGACCGAGGGAAATAGGGATTAATTTTTAATATATAGAGATGTTTTGAAGCCGTGGTGGACTTGTGGTAGGAAGCAACGGCCTGTCATCTGACGGACCCAGGTTCAAACCCCGGCATGTACCAATGTGTTTTTCTAAGCTTGTACTTAAGCTGAGGGATTATTCACACCATGATCTGACAAAGAGACGTAGGGCGAAATGGGATGAATTTTCCCATTGAAATTGAAGTCGCTTTCATTTGAAGTAGTTTTCAGTTTCTTTTCTCCTTCCTCAAGGTAAAGCTAATTATCGCCCAGGCAATTATTATCAAGTAGGGTGGGCAGGGAAGCAAAACCTTTCCTACGATGACATATAAAAAATAATTTATGATTTAACATCAAAGTTGAAACTGTTGAAGGGTAAGACCATTCAAAATTATAGCGAAGAAAGTTTTGTGTTTGATGCCGTTGGGATATAATCGTTATGTTCAATGGAGTAGGTCCTTTATCTAATGAACTTCTTAACGCAAAGGCGTTAAACCTAATTATGCAAATCTTTGGTCATGTTCTTTTATACAAATCTTACCTTCTCATTACATTTGTGTTGCAACACTGATGTTTCAACTGCAATCAACCCTGATGGCTGATGCCTCAACAATCTATAGACTACGGTGGTTACCGCCAGCACAGCGCTTCCTCAAGGAGCTCTGGCGACCTTACTCACCGCAGGAACACAACACTACAAGGGTAGTGTTATTGTGTGCATAGGGGACAAGTCTCTCTGCCGCCAGCACAGCGCTTCCTCAAGGAGCTCTGGCGACCTTACTCACCGCAGGAACACAACACTACAAGGGTAGTGTTATTGTGTGCATAGGGGACAAGTCTCTCTGCCGCCAGCACAGCGCTTCCTCAAGGAGCTCTGGCGACCTTACTCACAATACTAAAAGAAGCAGTATTCTTCGGCTGTGTCGGTCAAACTTTATCCCAGAATTCCAACGAATCCCGAACTGTGGCGATCACCCTTGGAATGCGTCACTCGCAAGTGTCAACTGGAAATGCAAACATCGCACCAAAGTCACAAATATGTCGATGCAGCACAACGGTACCTCTGTTTGCTCAGATTGGACATGAGATGCGATTACATTGTTCTAATGGTGTAAGGCAGTGATTCCCAAAGTGGTCCAGGTGGTCCAGGGTCCACGGGAGTCTCGAGCGTGGGGAAAAAAATGGGGGTTCACAAGGTGTAGTCCCCCACTACAACTTGTGAACCTCATTTTTCAGGACAATTCAACCTATAGCTTTTAGAAATACCTGGGGTATCACTAACGGGTTGCCAACCAGGTTGTTGATCAGGACTCACTGTGCTAGCAGCATTATTGGCCCAGCGTATCCTCGTGGAGCACTGGCAACCTTACTGACCGCAGAAACACAACACTACATCAAGTAGTGTTATTTCACGGCGGTCTTCTGTAAGGTGGAGGTACAGTCCCCAGTCCCCAGGGCGGCTCCAATTTAAATGGGATAACCCACGGGAAATCCCAAATCGCCCTACCTCTCTTTTTAAAAGCTCATGGTGTGATTAATCACTGTACTTAAGCTTAGAAAAACTCATTGTTACAGGCCGGGATTCGAACCTGGGCCCATCAGATGACAGGCCGTTGATTCAACCACAAGGCCACCACGGCTTCAAAATTTAACTTGGTTTACCTATCAAAATAGGCAGATAATATGTTAAGAAGGTCAGACTGTTACCTGTATTTAGTTTTATATAATATCTTCACATTTTGCCGAGTTTTGGGTATACGGTTGAAATATAACAGCCACCAAAACTAGTCAAATTTAAAAGTGGTCTATAAGAAAAAATGTTTGGGAACCTTTGGTGTAACGGAATTTGAGGTTTTATTGTATTAAGCTAACACAGTTGTACGTAGTAGTCACAGTGACATCCGTACTTAGACTGAGTTACTAATAGACTGATGCACCGCGTGCCCTAGAAAGTGATAAAAATAGTAGCTATCTTCATCACTTTCTACGACTAGCTTTTTTTTTGTTTTTTTTATACCACTTAGGTGGCAAACAAGCATACGGCCCGCCTGATGGTAAGCGGTTACCGCAGTCTATGGACGCTTGCAACACCGGGGGTATCACTCGCGCGTTGCCGACCCTAAAATAGCTGTTATCAATGTGTGCGTCCGTGTGCGTAAAGTGACACACAAGTAACTTTTCCCGCTTAGCTGAACCAAAAATAGGTTAAGTTACATAAAGTATTTTACGAAACGTGTAAAAACTGCATGCGGTAAGGGACAAAAATAATATAGCTGTGTCCTTGTCCTATACATAAGTACCGTATATAGTCTTCTCTTTGTGTGTGAGGAGATCCGAAGATGTTATTACCTCTATTAGTTGCTCCCTCTACGTATCCGTATAATATTATTTGACCAGCTGTACTAATTTGTTTAATTGAGACCGCCAGCGTAGCAATATAATATACTAGCTGTTTCCCCGCGACTTCGCCCGCGTATAATTTTTTTTTAACGGTCCAGTATTTTTGGAGCCTATTCAATACAAACATACACACACACAATAATACAAATCTTTCCTCTTTATAATATTAATATAGGTAGCATTGTTACTCAGTGATAGTACTGCATTCTACTGGTGAATTTTTTTTCCAAATCAATCCAGTAATATTTGAGTATGTTCATTAAAAACATAAAAACGGAAGAAAAAAAACACCCTCAAAAACCAAAAATAATGGTACTAAAAACCGAAAAATTACCTCAAAACTATATTCTAATAATCTAAGTTTAAATATCTAATTAAATTAAGCGGTAAATCCCACTGATATATTAGACAGCATACATACATATCATCTCGCCATTTCACTCTTGACTTGTACACCTATGCTTCTTCTATATTTACCACACTAGTATGTTCCATAAATGCAAATACAAACTGAAATCACAATCGCACCATCAAGCTGTCAAAGCTGTCTCTCCTTTTATCAGGACCTTAAAATCCCAGGGGCTGAGGGGTAAATATTTGATGTGGACTTTTAAAATTCATGCCCCATCTCTAGCGCCGTAGCCCCAGGTACTACGCTCATGAATGCGTTACTTAAAATATTATTCGTAAATTTCCACGTTATACGAGTAAGTGGTCTTGCAATTCTGGCCTGCTTTTTAAAGGCACAGTGTTTGTGTGCTTTTGAGCCTAAAAATATATATCAGTCGGCTTATAACTGTTAAAGTTGAAATTGACAGCCAACACAGTGAAATAATCCAGACACTTACTTATAACATGAGAATAAGTTACACTTATTCTTATAACACAATTAATATAAAAGCACAAAACAACTTATAATTATTTTAAAATATGGATGGCCACAGGGTTGAGGTAGACCTAAGAAAGGCATGGCTGCCCCCGGGACGTGCTCAGGCAAAGTGCAGGAGGGCACCGGTGCGTTCCACTGGAGATCCCGGAGCCCTCCTACATGCACGGAGGTTGGCCAACGGGGGGGTTTTAAGGTAGAAATACACATTCTGTGAAAATTTCAACTGACTACCTATTACGGATCATGAGATACAGCCCGCTAACAGACAGCGGAGTCTTAGTAATGGGGTTCCGTTGGTTACCCTTTGGGTACGGTACCTTAAAAATGTCTATAATTATTCAGAAACACGATATATCACGTAACGCCAAATGCTGTGAAGATGGAAACTAGCCGACGAACATCGCCCAACCATAAAGATTATATCTAAATAATTTATAGCAGGTGGATTTTGCATCGCATGAGGAATTTAAACCAGTTATTCGGTAGATTTATGAAGTCAATACAATTTACTGTGACATTAGTTTCGACTTGGAACCAATGCGTTAATATGTTAATGATATTTTGAATATTTAACTCTCTAGATTACAAAGTTAAATCTCTATTTCACTTACAGATATCTAATGCTACGTGCACACCATATCTAAGTAGTAGCCTACATAATTGTCTGACCATTTAGCCTTACCGCTTGATAAGTGACTATCGTACGTTTCCAAAGAATATTTCTTTCTTAGACGCTCAAAGGCCGAAGCACCTATAATTAGCGAAAAAAGTATTCCTATCGTATCGTAAACACTTCCATAGTTACTGTTTAAACCTTGTTTTGTTTATGTTTTATTGTGTCATAATAGAAAAATATTTCATCCCTTAATTTCGGGATCAGTGCCGGTAGCAGGAACATTGTCGACAACGTATTCGAAAACGTAACTTGCGAAATGTCAAAATTGCCATACAAATTTTTAGTTCCACATTTCACCGCCGCAGCGCTGTTCATTTTTCAATACAAAAATAGTCGAAGGCGATACGATAAAGGTTGTCGAAAAAGTTCATGCTACCGGCAAGGATGTGGATTTTTATTGTGAGTTCGAAATTGTACCTACTCGTTGGCCGAAAGGTTTATAGCAAACACTACGTCCGCGTTGGGCTTAGAATCTCAGCGGAATAAAAAAAAATCCCAGGATAAAAACATTTTCCCTGGATAAAAAGTATTCTATGTGAATCCAGGTTATAAATTACCTGTGTTCCAAATTTCATCCAAATACGTTGAGTAGTTTTTGCGTGAAAGAGTAACAAAAGTCCATCCATACTCACAAACTTTCGCATTTATTATACTAGTAGGTTTTCCATGGTTATCTGTTTGTTTATGTATGCCTGGAATGTCGATACTAAACGCCCCTTTTGTACGTACAAAGAAAACCTCGTAGTGGAACTAAAACTCGTTACTCTAGACGCTTTGTATCAAAATTCCCTACTCACACAAACACAGGTGGACCATGGAAATATTTACGTTAACGATACGAATACTTTTTCAAAAATCATTAGGGCTTAAGGTTATAGAATTAGGACCCCGCTATGGTGTTCACAAGGGACTACAGCAAGGGGTTTAAGGGGTGAACAGATTTTTGCATTTCGGCAGCACGCGAGAGACCCCACTAGTGTTATGCTAACTGCTTACTATCAGGCGAGCCCTAGCCGGTATAAGTTGATATAATAATCTATAAAAAATACTATGTAAATCTAATAATTTTGCCTATCTTAAACGATACTTTAGAAGACATTTAATTATGTATTCAACATTATCTTTATTTATTTATATTTTTATCAAAATGCCGCGACATAATATAAGTAAACGGGGCCAATAATTGTTTGCCAAGATAAGTTAAATACGGTGCTGGTGTTCCAAGTCTGGTGTCTGGATGTAAATAACCTACTTTTACGAGTTTTACGGTGTCTACTACCAACCTAGCGACACAGCAGGTGGTCTGGATTCCATAAAAGCAAAAAAATCCTTTTTTATTTGTTAGTCTTACTAGCTAAACACGCGGTTTTACTCTCGCACAAACTAACTTTTTTAAGCCCCCGACGCAAAAAAAAGGGCTTTATACGTTTGATTTGTGTATATCTGTCTGTCTCTGTGTAAACGGATGAATCGATTGTGATTCAGTTTATATTGTTTCACTTTTTAAGCAGTCCCTTAGTACATGAATTTGCTAAAATCCTCCGTACAAGGAAATCACAGTACATGTGCAGAATTTCATACTTCCAGTACTTCCTACTTACTAGTTGAGTTATCAGGGAAACAATCATTAGAATTGTATTAAGTACTAGTTTTTGCCCGCGGTTTCGCATACGTGAAATCACTTTGTTCACACTTTTAGGAATGTTATTTCGGCGAGCCCGAATTCTTCTTCAAAATAATAATAGCCTAAGTTAATCCTAACCACATCAGCGAGTGAAAGTCCTATCAAAATCGACCTTGCGGTTTCGGACATTAGCCGGAACAATAAGACAAACCAACAAGATTTTTAAAAATTGATATTTATTTTACGTTTGGATCGTATTTGTTCACTTGTATTATAAAATCATTATATCTGGCCCAAAGGCTAAGCATTGCAATACAGCGTGGCAATGCCGCCAGCCTTCTAAGCACACTTCCCCGTGACGGTGGTTCGGGACATTGAATGATGCTTGGACATTATCACACAGCGCCATCTGGCCAAACTAAGCAAAGCTTGACTATGGGAACCAGCAGCTGATATAATACTTATATACTTTTTTGTTTGTAAATACATACTTATAATACATACCAAACACCCAGACGCAAGACAAACATATTTGTCACATAAACGTTTGCCCCGGCGGGAATCGAACCCGCGACCTCTAGCGTAGCAGTCAAATGTACTAACCACTAGACCAGCGGTCTCGTCGATTCATTTAACGTATAGGTATTTAGCTGTACATTTTTGTTTAGTTTATTTTAGGTTTCTTTAATTGTTTATTTACGTTGATATTTGTGTGGATTCAGTCTAAAAAGTCTTACTATCCCTTTCTCATGTGCGGGGTTCAATAAGGATGGCAATATTTTTAGAGCTGTCAAATTAGTTAAGTTTAGTCATTTTAAACAACAGTGCCGGTAGCAGGAACATTGTCAACAACGTTTTCGTATCGCCTTCGACCATTTTTTTATTGGAAAATGAACAGCGCTGCGGTGGTGAAAAAGTGGAACTAAAAATTAGTATGACAATTTTGACATTTCGCGAGTTACGTTTTCGAATACGTTGTCGACAATGTTCCTGCTACCGGCACAGAATCGACACCATTGTTTAGATAGGTAATTAAAAAACCAAATACATTTATTTGATAGGTTAGGTAACTTTAAGCAGGTTATTTCTCGAAGGTTTCTGCTACTTCATAAAATTCTTATTATACACCACAAATTAAAACAATTCCACTTTACTACCGCCTTTATACGACATACTTCAGTGGACCAAGGACAAAATATTATCTAAATAATTATAACGTATATTATGTGTACGCTACCACGAAACTACACTACACACTACTATAACATTTCTATTCATCAAGGTATTACCTACCTATTTAATTGAGACTCGTCACGCTACATTATACCTTTTCTTGTCTTTAAACACTAATTACTGTGATGTTTACAGACTGAGCATTAGGTCGGCAGATGTGTTCAGTGAGCTAGGGTCCGCAACGCCGACCGATGACCGATTTTATGAATAAAACTCCTTAGATGTATATAATAAATCGCACACCGTGGGACCCTTTTTTAATTTATATAATTTGTTGTTATAGCGGCAATAGATATACACATAGTGTAAAAAAATCAACTGTCTACCTAATACGATTAATGAGATACAGTCCGCTGACAAACAGACAGACGGACAGTGAAATCTCAGTAAAAGGGTTCCGTTGATTACCGTAAAAAAGATTTACCTCTTTAAATTATGAGTATACATATAAAATGGCTCAGCAATCTTCATAAGTCAGTACTTTAATACAGAGAAGGTTACTTGTAACGCAGTCACTAAAGTAAAACCGCGGCTTCAACAAAGGTCCAAATAAAAGAATCCAATATTGTTGGCACACACCAAGACTACCAAATAAGACTAAAATAAGTGCGGCTACTGTTTACCGTTGACAAGACAAATGGCCAGCTTGCGATAAACTGCCGAAACACTGACAGCCCAATTACTTGCGTACGTTCAGCTCTGTTATATGTGTTCTGCTAGTTTGGTTTTCTATGGATGCTGTTACAAACGCCTTCAAATGTTATAGAATCTTAACCACTATAGTTTTTTTTTATACCACTAAGGTGGCACACAAGCATACGGCCCACCTGATGGTAAGCAGTTACTGTAGCCTATAGCCGCTAGGAATACCAGGGGTATCACTAACAGGTTGCCAACCATGTTGTTGAGAAGGACTCACTGTGCTAGCAGCATTACTACTAGCCCAGCGTATCCTCGTGGAGCACTTGCAACCTTACTTTCCGCGGAAACACAACACCACATCAAGTAGTGTTATTTCACTGCGGTCTTCTGTAAGGTGGACTAATATGAACGCGGACGAAGTTGTCGATAGAAGCTACTATAATATAAAAAGTTTTTTTAAACTTAAACATAAACTTTTATATAAAAAAACAGAAGCTTTTTTCCAATAAATTTTAATGTATACTTTGAGATCAACATCGATCAATGTATGCACACAGACAGGTGCTCATGTGGTCAGACGAAAAAATATTTTTAGATTATGTTTCACGCGATTTGCACCTACTTGTCAAAATATAATAAATAGGCTTGAAAATACGTTCGGATTTCGATAGTAATACGTGCCAATATAACGATAGCTTTATAAAAATGGTTAAATTAAAAAAAAACTTATGCGAATATGCCCTGTCGGATAATCATCTTAAGATACAAATACATGTAGATGCTCCTAGTTTGTGAGGTAATGAACCCTACATTGATGTATAGAGGTGGGGCACGCGAGTCCTTATCTGAACAGGTATAAATATTTGTTAATTACCGCGCTGTCAGGGTAACATCATTATCATGTTGTACACCTCTAGTAGCTCGCATTCTACAAAGCTCGGTAACTAGAGTCGAGCCTTGAGTCTTGTTTTCAAAAGTGTGTTGAGTTTCAAGCAAAAGACTAACGTATATAACCTCTAGTGTGGTGTGTGTGATGTCATCATCATTCTCCTGCCCTTATCCCATATTTTTTGTGATCGGCGCAATATATATTTGTCTTCCATCCTTCTCTATCAGTCGTCATCTCTGTATTCACTTCCTTTTTAGCCATGTCAACTTTCTCACAGTCCTTCCATCTTTTCATAGGTGTACCTCGACCCCTGTCCATCAACATTCATACATAAGGTGGCACTAATCGGTTACCGTAGCCTATGCACGCTTGCAACACCAGGGGTATTACTCACGCGTTGCCGACCCAACTACAATTACATTATTACATACCATTTTGTTTTGTTTTAATTAACTTACTACTGTTAATGTTACTGTCAGCCTGGTACTCCACTGCTGGGCAAAGGCCACCCTCCATGACTTCCAAGATTGTCTGTCCAACGCTAGTGTTGTCAGTCTGTTATTGTGTTATCCAGTTAGTCTCGCCATCTCCTCCGTGGTCTACCGGCCATTAGTTTAATTAACTAATGGCCGAAATTTAAACGCCAGTCAAATCTAATGCCACATCAAAGTTGGGTGTCCTCATTTGACGACGCTTCAACAGTTACGTGGACCATCAAACTTTTAACGTCGTAAACCAGCCGTAATTTATCTAATTCCTATAACAAACAAGTAAATTACTTATTTTCATCTTTACGACAACACGTGGTAACCTAACTAACTAACCTAACTTCTGAAGACTTACTCGAGGTGTTGTGTGAAAAACAGGAACCTAAAGCTACATAGTTCGCTGATTGGGAAACACATACTGTTGTAGCTCTTAAAACACGTAAAGTTCAAGGACCCAAGATAAAGTTTACCTGAAAGCGTCCCTTAAACCTAAAGACGAGTGTTTATGACACCCAAAGCCTACTTTTTATGAAACACAACCGTGAAACTGTAGCTATAAGAACGCTATTTAAATACGACGAAATTTCGTTAAACAGCTGCCATCACTCGTCTCACTGAAGACATTTCAATTTCCACCCAAACTCCAATATAAATTAAGTTCAAAATTAAAAAGTCGATAACATTATTGGAAAATTTAATTAGAAACAATGTAACAGTTTAATTAATTCAACAATCAATTGACCTTTTCAATCAATTGTGTCTTAAACAATTCGTGTATCAAATTTTAAAGTAGTTCACTTAAAATCTAGCTTAAATATTGGTCCAGAATTCTTAATTGGAAAGAGATATAACTATTTTACTAATTGGAATACGAAAGTGGTCTCCGAAATTCAGTTATTTATGCTTTAGTTTGACCTTTGCGATTAAATAGGTTATACTACGATTGGACATAAGATCATTTAAGTAATGAAGACTGAAAGAAAAGATACACAATCCGAATGCTAGTATAAGAAAAAGTCGCGGAAGGTCAAAGTCTAGATAAGTTCTTTCTAGATTAAAGACAATTATGAGGTCAGGACTCGGGCATGTATGAAGAGTAATGATGAATGGTAAGAAGCAGAAGAGGTGCGCAAGTCAAAAGTGAAATGGCGCTCTATACTCTCTGCCTACTCCGTGAGGACTTTGCTTGATGATATATATATTGTGGTAGCCAGTATGTCATCACTTATTCGTCCTATATTCATGTCCAAAAGTATAGGGTTCCGTACCCGAAGGACAACGGAACCCTAATAAGACTTCGCCGTCCGTCCGTCGGTCTGTCTGTCAGCAGGCTGTACCTCATGATCCGTAATAGGTAGACAGTGGACATTTTCACAGAATGTGACTCTGTGGCGGCTATAAAAACAAATAATGAAATTGGAAAAAAAGGGGGCTGCGCTTTAAGAACGTGTTTTACACTGCAATATATATTTTACTCTATTTATATAGTTATAATGGTAATAAGTAGACGCTTGGAATGCTCATAGTGTCAATTGCTGTATTTCGTAAAAAATAACGAATTTTTACTATTACTCGCACCTGGCCTTTTTACAAATACCACTAAGTTGTCACACGAGCGTAGTCCTACGCAGTTGTCCCACGTAATATGCATGGCATAAATAGATTGATCTTTACCAGTTCCCTGGCTATGCCGTCGCAAGTCATATTTAAGTAAACGCCGTAATGAACCGCATTGTAATTTTTCGCATGACTGTTCTTTGTGGAATATAAAATGCAAAAGTTAATACCGCGGGGTCTTCATTGTTTCCGTTTTAATATAGGATCATTTTACTCAATGATGAAAAGGTAAAGAATATTCGGAGCCGGCAGACATGTAGGATGATGAATGTAGAAGCAAAGGGTGCAAGTCAAGAGTGAAATGGCGCTCTATACTCTGCCTACCTAGTATGGGACTTCGCACGGCCACCTTTGGCCATATAAGTTAAATACCTAGAAAACACCAATGAATTATACAAAACCTTCCTCTTGAATCACTATCTATTATAATAAACCTAATCAAAATCCGTAGCTAAGTTTTAAAGATCTAAGCATACATAGGGACAGACAGACAGTGGGAAGCGAATTTGTTTTATACTATGTAGTTATTGCACGCGGACGGAGTAGCGGATAAGCTAGGTACATTTATAATCGTTGTTTATTTATACATACATACCTATATCCTTCTTATTCTATATCTTCTCGTGTAACAAAACTCCTCCGAGACGGCTTGACCGATTTTTATGTTTTTTTGTGTATATTCGGTAGGTCTGAGAATAGGACGTAAACAATTTTTCATATGCGTAAGTGATAAGTGTGGTCCACCTAAAATTTGTTTTGTTTTAAATAGAAAAAAATAATATAGCAATAGACCGTTTGTCGGGTCAGTTAGTAAATAAATATAATCTCAGTCGAGTATTTTTTTTTAATATCAATAACTCTAGTTTTTAAATACAATTCAGAAAAAACATTACATAATTTTTGAAATCAGATATTTCTTAAATCTCGTAGCTAGGTACCTACATAGTTTTAACGATGAAACGAAGATTATGAAAAATGACTGAGAACTTAGTATTTGCCTGTTCTTTTCAGAAAGCTTTTCCGAGTAAGACAATGATGTTTGGTCAATATATTACAAAAAATATAAAGTTTATATTATATTCAACATTTTTACATAGAATTATTTTAAAATTGTTTTTTCTGCTACTGGCCATATAAAATAAGATAAATAAATCCACATGCCAAAAACTTACCTTTAATCTCGTGTATCCAGCACTAAGCACCAACAAAACACACCAACACAAACACAACAAAATTTTAAATAAAATTTGGTCAAAATTCACTTGGCAGCACAAAAAACCACTTTATCCTCTTTTACTTGAAATCCACAGATTATATAATTATACACCACAAATCCACGAATAAGTCTCACGTCTTTCAGGTAGTTTTAAAAAATAAGAACTGATATTCGAAATAAACTGTTCGAAATTCGTATTTCGGTTCACGTATCGCGCGCGACGTGACACGGGCGCTTATGACGAGCGCCGGCAACTGAATGCTCTTTGCTTTGCGCATGGTTCCGTTCCCGAACGAAACAGCTTACGACGCAATGCGTTATATTAGATTTAAAACAAGCCTTACATGATGTTGGTGGAAAAATTAACGGGTTTTTCACAGATTTTCCTCGTTTTCAATACTTTTGTAATGCGAATGTCTCGCGTATTTTGTAGCATAATATTGATGATATTTTATTTTAGGCTTCCCTAATGTATTAATTTTTTTTTTT
This sequence comes from Falcaria lacertinaria, assembly GCA_951449985.1. Classification (NCBI taxonomy): domain Eukaryota; kingdom Metazoa; phylum Arthropoda; class Insecta; order Lepidoptera; family Drepanidae; genus Falcaria; species Falcaria lacertinaria. The sequence goes on along the minus strand of OX602132.1, from coordinate 6,211,470 downwards.
AAAGTCCATACCTACAAAGCTTACTATTGCAGTGTCGTCTCTTCTTCTTCCTAACTATGGCAATCAATCCCTCTTCAAGGACAATTTTGCCAGTGTCGGGTGTTAGGGAATTTTTAAGTTAAAATGCCTAGTGTCATGCATTCTCATTTTTATTGGCTATTCCGACAATACCTCTGTGAAGGAGTACTGCCATTTTGAATCCGACTCGAAATAGGCAACGATAAAAAAGAAGAAAGAAAAAGAACTGTCCTGAGAAAATAACTTATTCTGCTCTCCTCAAACACAACGAGAAGGCTATATACGGTACTAATGTACAAGACAAAGACACAACTGTAATTTTTTTTGTCCCTTACCGCGTGCACGATTTTTTACGTTTCGTAAAATACTTTATGTAACTTAACGTATCTTTTGGTTCAGCTAAGGGGGATAAGTCACTTGTGTGGCAGGACTTCACGCGCACAGACGCACACATTGATAACTATCTCCGTATCTCCATCACTTTCCAGGACAAGCGCTATCTTCTTCTATATGTTAATCAGTCTTCGGTACTATGTTTATTTCGTTTTAATGATTTTTTTCTTTATGTATAATAGTTTGTTTTAGTTGGAATGCTGAAAATCTTGATACGTGACAACAGGTAGCGAAATTGGCCAAAAGGCTAGGTTCCGCGTTTAATGAGCAGGCTGTCCCATAAATTATTTTAAAAATATAATTCGTGTGACTTATTGCTTCCTAAATCTGTAGCTTTATTATTTGTGCGAATCCGTAAAGCCGTACCTTTTCCCTCAAAGGGACAATAAGGGTTTAGGCCGAAAGGTATTTAGAGTATTTAAACATTAAAATGTAGGGACCAATTTTGTATTTTTTTATACTGGCAACAATGTGGAGAATTTTCGATATTAAATTTGAATCTATATTTAATGGCAATTCGGCTGGAATAGACGACTTGTTTTTAATTATTTGCTTTCTCAAGGCTGTCAAGGCGAGTATTTTTTTGTTGACACGTTCCGTAATATTATAAATTAAAAGAAAACTAAGTAAATCAGCCGTATTCACGGCTTTGGGTATTTGTCGGATATTCATATAGTGAGAATAAAATGAGGGGTTATTTTCCAATTTGTATGGAAACTTTTAAAAAATAGATCTCGTAAGCCGTGGATTCCCCGCATCTTGAAAATTTGTGTAAAGCGGCACTTGGTTACTTTTAGTTTGGAAAAACAAATAGGGTTCGCGCAAAAAAAATTAGGCCATGAAAAAAAATCACTCCACGCGTATGATGTCGCGGGCACAACTAGTTGAATATAAGGGCCAAGAAAATACTAACCTCAGAGAAGCTAATATACTACGTACGTCTTACTAAAAAGCTTTCTCAGTAGAATTTCCTAATTCAAATTAGAACATCTGTTTTAAGTAGAAAATAGGTACCTCTAATAAAAAAACTTCTTGGGTTTTTATAATCATAATTTTTAATTTTAATTTTTTTTAATTCAAAATTTAGCACTGAAAAAGAAATATTATAACATTTTGTTATGCCAATTTCATTGCGTTCTTATGCTAAACGCATACGTCTGTAAACTTTCAAACCCGCCCATATCACTAACCGTGGTACTGAGAACGTGATTGCAAAAGCTAATATGAGAACGCACATATAATTTTAATTGCAAAGCATCGTGGAATAACATTCGCAAATGGAAGCTGCCTTCCGCCATGTTTGTCGAACGGATACATTGCTGTGTATATATCTATAGGGGAATTAATTTGATACCATTTATCTATATGACGTTTATGTACATAGTACTGAGTAAGGGGTCTGTATTTTACAGATCAAATAAAAAAATATATGAAACTTCAATTTGACAACTCCACGCGTTCTTGAGACAGACGGACAACAAAGTGATCCTATAAGGGTCCCTTTTAAGGTACGGAACCCTAAAAAAGTTTTAAATATGAGTATGTTCAAAAATGGAAGGTAGTAGGACGGACGTCCACTCTATACTACCTTCCATATATCTAAATATAAAAACTGTTAGTTTTTAATCCTAAAGCTCAGAGTAGATAATAAACCACCTAAAACCTAAAGCCACTTGGACGAAGTAAGGAGAAGTTGGTACTTGCTATATTTCGCTAAAGTCGGTAAACAGTTATCCAGCCACCCAATTCATTACTTAGAAAGTCTGGAATACATTATTTTTTCCTTAGTGTACACATTCAGACACGAAAAATGGTACACATTTACCCGACCATTTTTCATATATATATTTATATTTTGTTTTACCACTAAGAAAGCAGACAAGCATACGACCGACTGATGGTAAGCGGTCACCGTAGCCAATGACGTTTGCAACACCAGGGGTATCACACGCGCGTTGCCGACCAAAAAAATTGTGTACTATTAAACAATGTCTAAAAGAATTTTGTTACAAATTGTTATATCATGATTGTTACATGAAAAAAAGACAGAACACTGCGTTTCTTGCCGGTTCTTCTCAGGTGGCTTTATTTCCGGAACGGTGGTAATTTAGACCTTCATAAGTGCCTTTAGGGCCTAAACTGAATAAATGATTTAAGATTTATTTTTGATTTTTGAATGGTCCTTCCAGATGGTAACTGTCATCATAGGTACTTATAATACCAGGGTTATCACCATGGCGTAGCCATCTTTATGGGACGAACTAAGTCTCTTCGTGGAGCTCTGATGCCCTTACCACAGAAACAAAACTACTTGTTTTTTACCGACTTGTTTCTTTGCATGACTAGTTTGCCATGTTTTTTATTTCTATGCTTAGATTAAAATAAAAAGTGATTTGGGATTTCCCGTGGGTTTTCCCATTTAAATTGAAGCCGCCCGACTGGGGACTGTACTTCCACCTTACAGAAGACCGCAGTGAAATAACACCACTTCATGTAGTGTTGTGTTTCTGCGGTAAGTAAGGTTGCCAGTGCTCCACGAGGATACGCTGGGCTAGTAATATTGCTGCTAACACAGTGAGTCTTCATCAACAACATGGCTGGCAACTCGTTAGTGATACCCCTGGTATTGCTAGCGGCTATAGGCTACGGTGACTGCTTACCATCAGGTGGGCCGTATGCTTGTGTGCATATAAAAAATATAGTGGTATAAAAAAAAAGTTAGATTGTACTTCGCGAACAACGAAGTGACAACGGTTTTTTAAACATGCAGCGCGTGAGCAAATGCGTAGTTTCTTTGTAGGTATGTACGTGCAAGTGTGTTTTTACACTGCAAGGCGTAGTTTTAACCAGCTTCACGTCGTTGTTCGGAAAGTTCCATCTGTCTTTTTTATTTGATCAGAGTTTCTACGGTGAGCAGAAAGCATGTGTGTTAAAACTCGCATATTGAAATTCGATATTTTATGATTGTATATATTAACATCTTTGAGTCAGAAACCGCTTAGAATTAACAATTCCTTATACTTTACCCAGTATTTTAACAATATTGTTTCTTTTACATTGCTCATGTAACTTTACAAGCGGATATTTTTTTGTCCCTCAGTGTACAGTTAGTGTTAAGTGACAGAGGTCTACGGACAGACGCGTGTATTATGTATGTATGTAGTTAGTTTACTCGTTAACTTACTGGATAGAGGTTAATAGGGTAAATGTAAGGGAGTTACTTATTTGTTGGTTTCTCTCATTTTACTTAAGCTGTATAGAGACGTGGTGGCCTTGTGGTATGAAGCGTTGCCTGCCATTCTAGCGACGCAAGTTCCAATACCAACGGTCTGTGAACAGTGATTAGTCACAGACTTGAGCTTTACGGTGAAGAAAAACATCGCGAGGAAACCCGCATACGACTGAGGAGTTCAAGGACGTATGTAGTGCCTAAGAGACGGCGAAGGTCTCGCCATCTGTCACGTTGGCACCAAATCTTCGGTGGAATGGAAATAACCCATGTAGGAAAGCGTGAAGACATAAAAACTTCTTTAGTTATCAGAGGAATTACTCGTCGTTAGCGTGAATAGCAAATATTTGCTTTCAATTATGTCTATTACATTTGCAGAGACAACACATTCGGTATCCGAGAGAGTCTGCATTGGTGTGCAATTAGCAGTTCAGTGTTGAATTATCAATAGGTGGTACTTCAGTAGATTTACAATGGACAGGATAGGAAGAGTGCAGGGTACTTGTGCTTATCATTTAATAACAAATTAATAAAATATGAAATAATAACAATAATGCTTGGATATTATCACACAGCGTCATCTGGCCCCAAACTAAGCAAAGCTTGTACTATGGGAACCAGGCTGATATAATACTTATATACTTTTTGTTTGTAAATACATACTTATAATACATACCAAACACCCAGACGCAAGGCAAATATATTTGTCACATAAATGTTTGCCCCGGCGGGACTCGAACCCGCGAACCCTAGCGCAGCAGTCAGGTACACTAACCACTAGACCAGCGGTCTCGTCAAATGATGTTGTGTCAAAATGTGTTGAATAATATTAGCTAAATTCGTCTGGATCACTGGCAGCCATATTAAATTGCGTACCCGTGCGAAGCCGGGGCGGGCCGCTAGTAATATATACAATGCCACGTAACAGCACGTACGACATATTATATATACATCATAATATATATAGATAGTCAGACCAATATACTCAACTCAATTCCAATATATGACCATTTGTATTCTGATATTATAACCACCATTCTTTAGAGCAGCGTTTCTCAAATATATTCCCCGAATCCTTGGTAAAATAATGATATTTGGGTCAACAGATTTTGGACATATGCGGTTAGATGTTATCTCCAGTGGTTTAGTAAACGCCTGTCGAGTTGGTGGCCTAGGTTCAAATCTCGTACATGTGACGTTTTACACTAAGATATATTGTTTCAAACTTTCGCGATCTAAGCAAAATCACAACCAAAAATCATTTATTCTGTTTAGGCCCTAATAAGGGACTTATGAAGGTCTAAATTACCACCGGTTCGGAAAAAAAGCCTCTGAGAAAAACCGGCAAAAAACTCAGTGCTCTGTTTTTTTTAGTAAGCATATATTATTTAACATCTCAGATCAATTAAAATAGAAGTAGGGCGAATTGAGATCTCCCGTGGGTTTTCCCGTATTATTGGAGCCGCCCGACTGGGGTCTGTACCTCCACCTTTCAGAAGACCGCAGTGAAATAACACTACTTTGATGTAGTGTTGTGTTTCTGCTGTATGTAAGGTTGCCAGTGCTCCACGAGGATACGCTGGGCTAGTAGTATTGCTGCTAGCACAGTGAGTCCTCATCAACAACATGGTTGGCAACCCGTTAGTGATACCCCTGGTATTGCTAGCGGCTATAGGCTACCGTGACAGCTTACCATCAGGTGGGCCGTATGCTTGTGTGCCACCTTAGTGGTACAAAAAATATATAAAAGGTAGATGGAACATTGCGAACCACCAAGTGACGCCGGATTTTTAACCATAGTAGTGCGTGGGCAAGGCGTAGTTCATTGCATTCGTTGTAGGTGTGTGCGTGTAATGGTGTATATGTGCATTGCGACAACGTATTCGAAAACCTAACTCTCAAAATGTCAAAATTTTCATACGTATTTTTAATTCAACTTTTCGCCGCCGCAGCGCTGTTCAATTTCCCATACAAATATAGTTGAAAGCGATACGAATGCGTAGTCGGAAGTTGTTCTTGGTTAGGCTAGGAGATATCACCAGCACGAATGTTTTGTTGAGAAGACTCACTGATCAGCAGCAAGGAGGGTATCCTAAAAAAGGCTGTCATTAATGTCCTAGTTTTATCGCAACAAATACCATTACAAATAGTACACAAAGTAGGGCAAAGCCCAAAAGTTTGAAGTCAACAACTCGGCACGAGACGCCGACAAATTTTATTGTATTGCTCTCTCTATAATTCTTATCGTGTGATTTTTTTCTACCGTCATTCCATTAGACTTTAGTAAAATGAATGTCAGAATTTCTGATAGATTCTTGTAAATCATTCTTAGAATTAAGTCGAAAAGTTGAATCGTTTCAATTCAACTTGACGTAATGGGATTTGAGTATTACAGTGAAAATTATATGGGGTTTTTAACGCATTTTCGTCTTCTATCTTTCGCGACTTTCCACGAATAATCTTTGGAACTAATCCTTGATATTTTTTATAGCAAATGTAGTCTAATTTGTTTAATTCAAATTTTATCTTACTTTGTTGTAACTGTCCCATACGTCTGAGAAGAAATTCAAGGACGTATGTAGTGCCTGAGAGACGGCGACGGACTCACCATCTGCCACGTTGGCACCAAATTATCGTCGGTGGAAAGTGGGTGTTGTCCCTCTGCCTACGTCAAGTTGAATGATGATTTTATACATGCGGCAGTTATTTATATTTACATAGATAGGTAAGTCAAGCTACTAATCAACATAATACTATATGTTTACTTATTATCATCTTCAGCCCACGTTCATCCACTGCTGGGTGTGGGTATAGGCCTCCCCGCTGTCCCGCCATAATTTCTATATATTTATGAAAATAATAATTGTTAAGTTTCTTACCAGATTCTTCTCAGCAAAAAACGATCTTATGAATCCGGTGGTAAATTCTGAAGATTTAAAACTACTTATTTGTAAAGTCTAGGCAAATAATGATTTTAACTTCGAATTCGAACATATGACCCACCAAAAACATTCTGTAAAAAACTAGCCTAGTCTCGATGGAGCTGCTTGTTTATCTCTCAAAAGTAATGAAATCTAGACAAAGTCGTGCCAAGTCTAAGGTTCCTTACTGCGATTTCTTTATTATTATAGTTAATGTTGTGCGATCTGGCCTTTGAACATTCTTTATACGTTAGTGGGTACAAGTCAATTTTGTTTACACGTAATGTTATATATATATATATCTGTTGTAACTACCTATGTACTAACGTATAAAGAATGTTCAAGTCGCACAACATTAACTATTATAACCAATCAATCAATCAAACTTTGTCTAGATTTCATTACTTTTGAGAGATAAACAAGCAGCTCCATCGAGACTAGGCTAGTTTTTTACAGAATGTTTTTGGTGGGATTTCACTTCTTTTTGTATAAACGTGGGCATATTGATTTATTTTGTTAGATTTTCTTATTTGACACATTTTTTATCTTTTTAGGAGTAGTTTTTTTATTATAACAAATCTTTCTTTTATTTTTTTCCGGTTCTAATTCTTGTACAGTAGCAACAGTTTTTCGTATTGCCCATTCGCGTTGGAACCTCTTAGTATACCGTTTTCATACACTTCAAAAGTGAAGGGATAGATTTTTCCAGCAGCCATAAGCTCAGAAGCTGAGCCGTAAGTAGTGGGTTTCATCATATTGCTCGTGTAGGATTGCGCGCTCGTGTATACGTCACCATCAGCATCACACGTGTACACTTGCATTTCGTCCCAATGTTCAGCAACGTATGCAACTACAGCAGATCTGATACTGCAAGTTGAGTCAGTTCTACCATACACCAAGAAAGATATTGAATGGAAGGGACAAGACCCGTTTTTGGGCATACCAACTACTTGGTAGCCACTAAGGTCGTCGTCGTCTTTTAATATTATCGACATTTTTTACGATATTAACTTGCGAAATCAAACACAAGTAAGCTCAACGACCTTTAGTATATGGACAACAAAACAGCAATACCGATAATTAAAGTATTCAATAAAATTAAAAGTACTTTTTAATGTAATAATTAAGTAATAATCAGTAATCCGTCACTAGTCATAAAATTCCTAACCTATTTAAATCTTCGAATTGTTATAACAACAAACCTGCTAATGAACCTTAGCAAACCTAACGAAATAATAAGCGAAATCAACGCAACTCAAATAATCCCACCTACTCCCTAGCAAACGTTTTCAAGCGCAATAGAGGAACGTCGCAAACGACTGTAACGTAGCCGGTTGCCACTTCGCCATATAAGGTTATCGGAAAAACAAACATAAGCGCGTAAAAATACAGTCAGCGCCATCTAGCGACGTGTCCGCCACTCTTAGTCCAATCTCAGAGTAGATAATATACTACGTACAAGTCCAATGAATTATATTATTTATTTATTTACAATTACTTACAATGGTACTAATATCTATTGATGTTATAACAAGAAACCCGGTTAGGTCACAGCAATGTAGAGAGGCACTATCTTACTTACGTAATAATAAATATTCTATCTATTATTATAATTATACATATATTAATTTTTAACTTAAGGAATAAAAATTGGTTAGTATATCACAGTTTCTTATATTTATGTATATAATTATGTGTGTATGTGTGTGGACGGTGTTTTATTTATGTTTGTCATTTATACATTCTTGTAAAGTGTAGTAGCATTTCTTATGTAATAAATCTTTTATTGGCTTACAACAATCTTTTTTTTTAACATTGGCTATAACATAATTAATATACAAGGTGTAACCAGAATGTGGTATGTATCTGAAACTATACTAAAGTACCCATGATAACGAACAACTTTTCTATATACGACTTTCCCCAAAAGTCAATAGTTTTTGAGTTATAAGTGTCTAAAGATTTCATGACAAATAAGCTAACGCAACCCTATCATCAGCTGTGTTTCATATTTGGGGTAATGACCGCAACTGCAAAATGGCCGACGGACGCTACCTATCCGCATGCCCTATCCACAATACCGACAAAGGAGTCAAAGGCACCGCCGCACGCGCCTACTAGCCTACGCGGCTCTTTCGGCGCATGTCCTTTGATTAATTCGTTTTACCGCCATTGCATAAAAACCTAAAATATTTTTTGTAGGCAAAATTAATTTCTATCATGGGCTTCAGTTCAGTCGCTCTAAGCAGCTAAAGGCATTCGGGTGTTTATGTCGCTAATTTACTAACTTGGTTCGTGTGTTTTTGTTCGGATTATTGTAGTTATTGTTATTAATCATTCTGTTATTGTTATTGCTTATTGTATTGTTTTGTGTCAAAAATGTCGACGGAAACCTACACCAATCAGGAGGACTATTATGTTGTGCATTGGTAGATTTGCGATGGATGTAGGTACTACGTTTGAGAGCATCGGGGGCTCTCCGCAAGTGTTTCGAGACGTGATAAAATCTGTTCATCGACCGACGTGCCGTTTTATGCATCGAGCGAGAAGTGCGACATATGAACCCTTCTTGTAGTTCTTGTTGGTAGCAGCTCGCAGCAACCGTCGCTTTGACGTCACGACGGTTGCGAGTGCGTCAGCCTTTGCCCTTGAAGATTCGTACCCACGTACTCAAACAGTTCGAAATAGTGTAATAGAATCCAACTGCTTCGTGTTTTACAATTTCCAATAGTAACCTTCTTTAAGTGTCCTTCCCTACGGAAAACGATTAATTCTTAAAGTGAACAAATACGTGACATGTCCGATCAAATAAAGCAACCATTAGAACAGGTAAGTTTTAGATAATTTAAAGTCAAACAAATAGGTAGACGTAAATGGATGCACAATCCACTGTTACTGAGTAGGTTCATTTCAGCGGGTGCGGCACGAGTAAGGCGCTTTGTAGTTTACCGCCTGCCGCCGCGCGCTTCATTCATCGAAAATGCATACCTATAGCTCATGAGGGTTGCTACTATTTTGAAATAAATTGCATAAGTTAATTTTAGTATGAAATTAAAAACATACGATCTCCGAGTCGGGACGTCGGCTGTGTAACAATCACAGGTGATACTTTGTATTGCCTAAATATCAGGACTCCCTTTCCGATAAACCTTGTATACAATGAATTAATATTATAGTGTAATGTGTTTATTTAATTTGTGTAATGTTCGAGTACAATAAAGCTAATCGTTCGACCATTTCTTCTTGTAAACTTAAAAGTATAAGTATAAAAGCCAGTCTATTCTTATCCAGAGTGTTCCTTTAATTTTATTTATATGCGTATCAAAAGCAGAAGGGGAGGCATTCGCCCAGCAGTGGGAAGCAATAGGCTAGATTAAATTAGAAGATGTGTCCCACTACGCTGGATTTTTGCAATGTCAGTCGTTTTTTTTAATTTTTTTATACCACTATGGTGGCACACAAGCATACGGCCCACCTAATGGTAAGCAGTCACCGTAGCCTATAGCCGCTAGCAATACCAGGGGTATCACTAACGAGAGAGGAGTCGCTTTGCTAGCTGCATTACTACTAGAGTATCCTCGTGGAGCACTGGCAAACTTACTCACCGCAGAAACACAACACTACATCAAAGTAGTGTTATTTCACTGCGGTCTTCTTTAAGATGGAGGTACAGCCCCCAGTTGGGCGGCTCCAATATTAATGGGAAAACCAAAGTGAGATCCCAATTTGCACTACCTCTCTTTTTAGCTCATGGTGTGCTTAATCTAAAGCTAATACTTAAGCTTAGAAATCTCATTTGTATGAGTTAGCCGGGATTTGAATCTGGGCCCATCAGGAGACAGGCCGTTGCTATAAGCACAAGGCCACCACGGCTAGTTAATGTTTTTATTTGTTGCGCCGTACACTAATTACTTTTACAAAATAAATTAAGCCCGATTTACGCATTATAATAAAAGCTACTTGCCAGTGTAAGCCCTGTTCAAATCCGTTCAGCCGTTCGTATTTTGTTAAGAATTTCATGGGATTTTAATTTGTTGTGCGGAACCCTAATTATTTTTCTACAATACAGGTAACGCCCAGTAAAATCTGCTATCTGCCAGTGAAATTCCCGTTAAAATCGGTTCAGCCGTTTCGGAGATTTCCCGTAACATACAGACAAACAGACAGACAGATTTTTTTTTTATCAGTTGCGTTTAACATTACAACGGTAATCGCGTGTCTAATCACAGTGGCTCCTTCAACCAAGATTATTTAAACTGAGTAGTAATTTTCGTTTACGAGACTATGAAATCTGTCTTTTATCAATCAAGGTAACACGTAATACACCATTTATATGAATATACGGCACTTATAGCCAGAATACATGGTCATGTCAATTCCACGAAGCCCAAATGCGGCTCGGTTACATTTGTTTTATAAGAGAGTTCCAGCAGTTTCCGTCCGGCTACAACATCAGTTCATTGGTGACCGTAAACACCACTAAAGCCACAGGAAATCTTCCGGCTTCATCATTAGTTCATTGGAACTATCGTAAACACCACTGAAAAGTCACGGCGAAGCAAAATACGTAATTGTGCTTACTTGGATGACATATGTTTTCAAATTTCAAAATAGGGTCACCAGGTACTCCAGATCTTCGATTATCCTAGTTTTTATAGTTTTCCCTTTATGTGGCCATTAAACCCTAACTCTGTACCAAATTTCAGCTCTGAGTTTATGGGAAGTACTAGTTCTATTTTGATGATCATGAGTGAGTGTGTGTCATAAATGCGAAACTTTGCTTTCGCTTAACTTCGGCATTAAATGACCTACAGATTTGAAATTTTTAATTTTAAGTATGATTGTATAGCTTACTGGATGACGAAAATTTCTACGTTCTGGTCTTATCCGGAGGTTCTCAAATAGGGGCCTGAAAATGCGGCGAAATGGTTCGGGTAAAGGATGGTACGGCAGTGTTTGCTTCGCGCTCGACTCGGCGGGGGCACTCCCGTGCCCCCCGATTTCTCTTCAATCATAGCCCTCGCGTAAACTGATAAAACCGTGCTAATGCCTCAGGTCCCTACAGACGTTTCAGACCTTAGCCTGAAAGGGTGGACTAAACACTGGGATATACTACAACTAAATACACTCCACCTTAAGACGCGAAAGAAGTACATTTATCATACAGGATTATTTACAACGTTCTATTCAATTCTATTATATCTAGCCGTTGCTGTCCCAATTCTGGGCAAAGGTTTCTCTCCCCTTTATCCAGCCGCCTCGGTGTTATGCTGCGCTTGGCCAATCCGCATTGAAAATGTCCAGATCGTCTCGCTACCTGCGCTTCGGTCTGCCACGACGGCGGCGTCCGATAGGTGGGGATCAGAATGTGGTGGTTTTAGCCTAGAAGTGGTCTGGTATCCGACAAACGTGGCCAGCCCAATCCCATTTTAGTTTGGCGGCTGTTTGGGTAATAACCGTTTGTTTTTCAAGATCGTATCGCCCCCGTCCCGTCGCGTCTAAAGGATAATTTCAGGAGTACATTAATTATTTTCCGCAAAGGCATTGCCATTGAAAGATGTAACGTGCACAAAAGATGAGAAATGATGCCTGCTCTCTTACATTATTGTGGAAATATGGACAAACGCCGTGATTTGTTATACGCACCTGCAATTTATCAAATACCTCTTTTATATTGCTGAGTCTTGGGTGAAATGTTCCCAGCCTATCGTTAACGCTTTCTGGTGTCTAAAATATATAAATGTAAAGTGTATTCTGTACCAAAGTACTCAATGATGGTTAGGTAAAGGGTATTCGGAACCGGCGGGCATGTATGAAGAGATTGGTGAATGTAGAAGCAAAGGAGGAGTGCAAGTCAAGAGTGAAATGGCGCTCTAGTCTCTGCCTTTTATTTATTGTTGAGGGGGAACCTTCAAAGGGTACCCGCCTGCTTTAGGGGAGCAGACGGGTTATGTGGGAGTTTTACTCACTAAATCCCCCCCTTTCGGCCATCCTCCGTCCATTTAGGAGAGCTCCGGGATCTATATAGTCTCTGCCTAGCCTGTGATGAACTTGACGTAATGAAATATAAGAATTATTTGTCAAAATTTTCATACGAATTCTTAGTTCCACTGTTCGCCGCCGCAGAGCGATTCTTTTTCCCACACTAAAATAGTTGAAAGCGATACGAGTTCGCAGTCGCAAGTTCCCAAGTTCGCAACGCCACCACGGCTACTAAATGATGATAGTCGCTTTGCGTAACAATTCAGAATATCAGCCACATCTGGTTAGACCAGTGCCGACGACAATAGTTTTTGGAATAAGATTAAAAAGATCATTCCTTGGTAATGTTAGGTATTAAGGAAAATAGGCAAGTTTCGTTCCTTTTAAACATAAAAACAAATCCAATAACATTACTCGAGCAGACAAGTGGGCCTGATTCGTCAATTCAAAGTCAGTACAATGCTCAAATACTGAGAAACGGGAACTTGGGCTCAATAAGGCTGAAATTGTATTAAATTTTGATCAAGTGTTTTATGGAGTCAAATAGCGAAGGTTCCGCTGAAAACTGTTGCTAAAGAGTCTCTTAAATTGTCCAGTACGTATGTCATCTGCTATAGGGCTACAGGCTTCGTTTAATATGAAATAAAATCAATCAAGATGCTTTTTATTTCAGTCTGATCTCCAGACACATACCTAAATGAAACACGAACTGAATAAAATTTTCAAGGTTTTTACCACCTCGTGTCAGAACCTTAGATGAAAGGCCTCGACTTTGTCAATTAATCTTTACTTAACTTCCAATTCAATAAATTTAATTGATTACATTTTGTAGTATAAATATAAATGTTATAGCAGAAAGGTTAGTCGACATCACAGGAGACCGAAAAGCTGGCAGCTACCTCGGACAAAGATTTAGTCTTGCTATTCAGAGGGGGAACGCTGCCAGGATCCTCGGAACCTTACCCACAGGGACTCCGTTTAATAATATATTTTAATATTTATATTATATTTTTAATGTTTTTTTTTAGGTTTTGATACCCATAATTAGAGATGATAATATGTTGTAATTTACGTAAATAAAGAAAGGAATTAGATGAATATAAAATGACTTCATTTATTTTTGACATCAATAACATGCTCTAGTATTTCATGGATGGCTCTAGTTTTTCTCAAAGGAGTACAGTATGGGGTTCTTCAAGGGTGTGAAGATATTTCTACAGGGTCGGTAACGCGCGAGTGATACCCCTGGTGGTGCAAGCGTCCATAGGCTTCGGTGATCGCTTACTAACTGCTTGTTTGTATAAAAAAAAACACACGTTTAAGTAGATAGGATATAATCATACATTTAAATACAAAATACAGCAGTTTGGTTTGAAAATTAAATTTAATTTAAGCTGTCTTAATTGTATGAAATAACAATTACTACCATTCGCGTCTCACTTCAATACTCACATTTAATTACATTATCCTACTAGCTTGTAGCTCGCGACTTCGTCTGCGTATAATTATAATTCATAGTCCATAGGTAAGGCAAACGCAAATGTATATCACACAATGTTTACCATACGAACATACTCTAACCAACGGTGCTGTCTAGACTGTCATTAGCGTGGCAATTGAAACGAAGATCACCTTTGTAGTAAGCAAGTGGGTTAATTAGGTTAACTAAAACAAGGTTAAATACAAGCTTTCATTGGTCATCACCAACATTTATTTGATACCCATATCATAAGGGTTACTGGGGAAATTACAATTATCAACTTTGAGAGGACCAGCATTTAGGTCACGATTACCTTGTCATGGGAACCAAACGTCTATGCCAAATTTCAGCCCAATCAGACACTGGGAAGTGGGTCAAATTTAACTTGCAAGATTTGGTTACACACACACAACACCGGGACAGGTGAAACTAAATAAGCTTGTAAAAAACAATCTAACTAGGGCCTGTTCTAAGGAACATTGGACGAGATAATGCAACATCTTAATGTAGGTAAGCCGGCGCGCGGCGATACGATAATATGTTCTCCCTTCACTATAAACTTTTATAACAGTGTATAATGTAATCAAATACAGGATGCTGTGGGCTCGAGAATATATTTTTTTTTATAAGAAAGTCTTTTTCATAACTAGTTAAGTTATGAAAAAGACTTTCTTATAAAAAAAAATATATCTAAATATAATATATATATAACTAAATAAATTTTGTAACACTATAATTATATTCACATAACACACTTAACTAATTAATAAAGAACTAAACAAAAAATAAATTAAAAATAAACTAAACTAAAAAGTACAAAACTAAAAAAAAACTTTTTTTATACCAGTTAGGTGACACACAGGTGTACGGTCCACCTAATGGTACGTGGTTACCGTAGCCTATGGACGCTTGCAACACCAGGGGTAACACTCGCGCGTTGCCGACCCTTCAGAAATCTCTTCAGACCCTTCTTGAAGAACTCGAGGTATCGTATCTTATCTTATTAGTAGGCTGAACGGGTTCAGGTTGCCCCAGAAGCACTTCGACCCTTGGGATCTTTTGTGCAGCCCTTTGCCATGATTGCTCTACTTACCTGCTGTGTCAAGTACTCCCTGAATGAGTCTGCAGATCTTGCCAGCAGGGAAGAGCAATGCATGTAAAGGTATTGTTTATAGCCTGGATTAACATATGGAATACTTTTTATCCCAGGTTTTTTATATCCCGGGAAAATGTTAGGTTCCTCTAGGATTTTAGCTTTAGTTACTCAGAAGCTAGTCATTTTAATATATTACATAGTAGGGTCCCTGTGTAGAACACATCCTGTGTAGAGGTCAGAAACTCAGACAGGACTCGGTCATAAAATTGTTGGGTAATGAAATTGGATCGGCAATAGTTTTTTTGCTCTGCCCTGATGACCGACCGACTGAGTGTAGGCCGCGCTGGTGTATGGTCTAAGTCACATGAAATTGTTTTTAAGAGCGCTATTCAGTATTCTTTGGAACAATCTGTTGATTCTATTGACAAGTAAGATTTTTAAAATCACTCCAATTGTTTTTGAGTTTAATCTACACTAATATTTATATTTGTTTGTACTTTAACAGTAAAAAGTATTGGACCGATTGTAATCATCTTTCATGAGTAAAATGTAGTAATATCACTGAGTTACAAAAGCTATATATATTATGATACTACGCGGGCGAAGTCGTAAAGAAAATGCCAATGTTTTGTTTATAATTAGTTTATACTACCCGCTCTAGCTCAGTTTATGCCCTAACCCACACCACAAAAGCAGCGATACGCGGGCACTTTAGTTAAAAACTGATTTCTTTACACTAATATTTACATTTTGTAACGTTTTACAACGAAATGTCTGTATATTTTGAGACAGAATAATTATTTACATCACTCTGTTAGTAAAAGAAATATTAATATCTGTCCAGTAGTTTTTGTGTTAATTAATTACAAACAAAAATACTATTTAAATCTAATAATATTGAAATCATCGCTAAACATTAATGAAGTACTAGCTTTTACCCGCCGCTTCGCCCGCGTGGTTCGAGATAAGGAGATCCTATGTCCGGGTTATAGTCTATCACATTGACAAAATTCATTACGATTCGTAAGACAGCAAGCAAACAAACAAATAGAGTTACTTTCACATTTATAATATTAGTATGGATTAAAAGATTCTACAGTTCTCAAAGATATTGTGACAATCTCAAACTGTTTGTTAAAATTAATCCGATATTAAGCTGGTATTATCGTGATCAGTGTCCCGAATCCTGAGATTATCGCCGTGAGAGAGTTAGGGACAATTAATCACTTTACCATAAAAATATAATATAAATTACAACTTTTATACTTGAATCGCACGGTTGTTTTAAAGAAGTGGACCGGAAAGCTCTTCTTTTAGATAGAAACCTTTATCCCGTGGGAAACTATTTATTCTAGGACTAGCGGCCCGCCCCGGCTTCGCACGGGTAGACATTTATATCAAATATTTTGTCTACTCGTGCAAAACCGGGGCGGGCAGCTAGCCTATGTTAATCAGTGATAGTGTAGCTTTCTAACGGAGAAAGAATTTTTGAAATCGGTCCAGTAGTTTCGGAGTCTATAGACATTTATCGAATATTTTGTCTACCCGAGCGAAGCCGGGGCGGGAAGCTAGTATAATATATAGCCTATGTTACTCAGTGATGATGTAGCTTTCTAACGGTGAAAGAATTTTTGAAATCGGTCCAGTAGTTTCGGAGCCTATTCAATACATACAAAAATACAAATCTTTCCTCTTTATAATATTAGTATAGATATATCGCGATGTAAAATAGCGCAGAATATAAATTTATAATTTGAGTAAAAAAATATAGAACAACGGATTTGAGGATCGGAGAGGCGCAAGTGATACCTCTGGTGTTGCAAGCGTTCATAGGCTATGGTTACCGCTGACAGGCGGGCCGTATGCTTGTTTGCCAGCGTAGTAGTATAAAAAAGTTACACGGTGACCACAGACACTTTCCACCATCATATCTTTCTTCGTGGACGGTGGCGTCCGCGGCCCGCTGACATGTCTGTCAGATACAGCCCGCTGACAGACAGACGGACGAACAGCGGAGGCTTAGTATTAGAGTCCCGTTGGTTACCCTTCGGGTGTGTAACCTTACAGATCCGTTGCGGGACGCCTACGCGCCTGGCAGATCTTATTGTTTAGGTAGTTCACGCGCGCACACGCAAGGATGTCGAGAGCAGTGATGTAGAGGGGTATGACTCATGACAGCACGATATAGTATCATGCCGTTCGCCGTCACGGCATGTTTTTTTTATACCATTAAGGTGGCACACAAGCATACGGCCCACCTGATGGTAAGCAGTCACCGTAGCCTATAGCCGCTAGCAATACCAGGGGTATCACTACGGGGTGCCAACCATGTTGCTGATGAGGACTCACTGTGCTAGTAGCAATACTACTAGCCCAGCGTATCCTCGTGGAGCACTGGCAACCTTACTTACCGCAGAAACACAACACTATATCAAGTAGTGTTATTTCACTGCGGTCTTCTGTAAGGCGGAGGTACAGTCCCCAGTCAGGCGGCTCCAATTTAAATGGGATAACCTACGGGAAATCCCAAATCGCCCTAACTCTCTTTTAAAAGCTTATGGTGTGATTAATCACTGTACTTAAAAGCTTCGAAAAACTCATTGGTACAGGCCGGGACTCAAACCTGGGCCCATTAGATGACAGGCCTGTTGCTTCAACCACAAGGCCACCACGGCAAAAAATTCAGGTTATTTTCTACTTTCTAGTACATGAAAGGGCTAAGCGACTTCAACAAGGTGGAGGTTTTTAATAGTGCTATGATTACAGCGTAAATGGCTACGAGTAGATATAATGCAGCTTTGGGTAGGTCCCCACTCACGATGGGAGGCGGTGGATCTCTGACGCGCTCTTAATGCGGACGGGTAATCCTCCCTTCGTTTCACTTTTTACATACGAAATTAATTTCCACGGTATTATGTACTGATTGCAGCAAAATAATAAAAGACAACATATAAAAGCTTTATATTCTTGTTATTTTTATACCTACTGCCTCAGAGTAGATAATATACTACGTACAACTACTACTAAGTGGCAGACCCACCTGATGATAAGCAGTCACCGTAACCTATAGCCGCTAGCAATACCAGGGATATCACTAACGAGTTGCCAAACCTGTTGTTGATGAGGACTCACTGTATGACACCATACTGGGTCCTGGTAGTGGTGGTAGTCAGCAGCAGATATTTTGGGTGGTGGTAAATAAAACTTTTTGGTAGTATAACTAGTCCGATTTATTGGTTTCGTGCTCGATGAGTCTCCGTCGCTAATCACTGCACTTAAGCTAGAAATACTTAATGATACAGGCAACGCTTCTTCTTCTTCTTCTTCTTCCTAAGTATGGCAATCAATCCCTTCAGGGACTATTTTTGCCAGTGTCGAGTGTTAGAGAATTTTCATGTTGCAAAATTTCTCGTGTTTGCCGCATTAAAATGCCTAGTGTCATGCATTCTAACGCCCAATGGAGTTTCTGGAGACAACCCACGGCAGTAGCAGATCGTAACACGCCTTTAGATTAGAGGTAACCTATTGACCAAAATGATAAATCACTTAACCCAAAAGTCGTATTATGGCATTATTTCCAATGCTCCTATAAATCAGTCACTAAATGAAACTTTACTGCACATATCGACACCAAAAATACACATTAAAGATCACTATAACACAATTTACGACACACTGGAAAAAATCTCAACCGCTCCGCCTGATTCCCGCCAAAAACTCCAGGCAACGCTTCATACCACGCGGCTACCACGGCTCATAATAAATTATTATGTGTTGTTTTTCTCTGCTATCCCTCCCAACCTCTCCGAGATTTAAACGGATAGCTTTAATTGTTTGGAACCGCCACGAGCCGGGGTTAACAGTAAAAATCTATGCCTACCAATATTTTTAAACCATTTATCCGGGTGTGATATCATCTACTTAAGGTCTATTCTCAACTCAAAGATAAATTAAGTTACATTTTTATTTATACCGCTTGTTTATGGTAGTAATAAGTGTTTTCCTTTTAAATTAAATAGACATTATTGTGCCGGTAGCAAGAACATTTTCGACTACGTATTCGTGAATGTAAGTCGTGGAATGTTTAAATTGTTATAAAAATTTTTAGTTCCACTTTTCACCGCCGCAGCGCTGTTTATTTTACCATACAAAAATAGTGGAAGGCGATACGATTACGTAGTCACACATTTTGCTAGTCGGGCTACTTGCGGAATTGCATTTATTAATGAAATGGTAAAAATAATAATTTATATTTGTTATCTTCGATCAGAATTTAAAAACACGACCGAGCCGTACAATAGTCGCATATTATGATGTATAACATCTGACCAGTCTACCTCTTTTGTTTTATCGCTTCTAACGAAAACGTCGCTAAGTTGGCAGCACTGGTCCCCTACTTCCTGAATTGCATTGCCATCCCTTTTGACGTAATCACTCCCAGGAAGGCGAAGAAAGATGTTACACCTCAAAAAACAAAACACATTTTTATGTCAAATAATGAAAATGCAAATATTGTCTCTTGTGTAAGTCAAGAGTGAAATCGCACTCTATACTCTCTGCCTACCTTGTGAGAGACTTTGTGAGGGGCGTGATGATATGTAATAATATGGACTAAAGCTACGAGCTAGTAGCTTTTCCGTAGAGGGAGAAACTAATAGTTTTCCAATCCTATCTATCAAATAGACATTGTTTTAATCTAAAAAATGCCGCCTTGTTTATAAAGCCTACTTAAAAGAGAGCTTGCTTTTGTTTTTTTTCTTATTCAATTATTTTTTACGCCTCTGGATACAAGTCCTTTACACTGAGTCTTACATGAATATATTCACACTTTAAAAAGTTGTAGAATAGGTTCACATTATTTTTTCAGTTTTATTAAAATGTGCTATTGGATTTAATCTGTTACATTGATGAACATATCACAATAAAGAAATTGAATTTAAACTGTATTTGGGGAAGGATTAGTTCCATAGATTTTTTATTTTGTGATGAGATGGAAATTAATATGTCTAATAACGTGAGCGGCTTATCTGATAGCTTTAGAGATGTCAAATTTGACTTGAATTAGAAATCAACTGGACAAGTGGGAGTTGATGTTGCGTTATTGAGAAAAAGATTAATTACTCCATTTCGACGTGACCGCTCGCTGGTGTAGTGGTTAGTATTTACCTGACTGCTAAGCAACGGGTTCGATTCCCGCCGGGGCAAATATTTATATGACAAACATATTGTTTGCCTTGCGTCTGGGTGTTTGGTATGTTTTATAAGTATGTATTTACAATATATATATATATATATATATATATATATATGTCGTTATACCAATCCGTCAATTGTTGATCATGCGTGCTATCTGGCGAGCACTTTGTTGATCCGAAAACCTATGTTGATCCGGGTGGTTTTTGTTGATCCAATGTAATATTTTTCATACAAATGTGGTTCCGGCCGGATTAACGATTTACTCCGTTCAAGTTTAGGAAACGCAACCGAAATGTTGATCCAATATACAAATCCACTCCGATAGTTGTTGATCCGATTCAAACGGGCCAATCAGAAGGCAGCAAGTCCTCCTACTGGACATACCTTAGGTATATGGATGGTTTAATTCCTATAATTTATTGCAAGACCACCTAATCATTAACTTTTCTTTATTTATTAAGTTTTTATGTTTATAGGTATGATATATGTATGGTAAGGAAATTTGTTGACGACACGAGCTTGTCGCTTACCCGATGTTAAGCTTCGTGCCCGGCTGCATGCATGCCAGCAGCTTAATGTCTGACATTGTATCGCACTCAGTACCCTGAGATATAAGATCTAGAGTCTCGAAGCCCTGTTATTACCCCGCAAACAATGCTCTTCAACCCGGAACACCGTAGCGTTGATTAGCTACTGCCATTCCTCACACTGACCCTCGCAAGAGTCCTACCAATACTAGATATAGTCGTACTAGCTTTTTCCCGGGGCTTTGCACGCGTGGTAAATAAGTCAACATGTACCTATATCTGAAATTCTAAATGATAGCTTTTGCCCACTGCTAAATTTTTTTATGGATTTACCTTAAAAAATTACGGATTTTCATACAAAACTTTCATCCCCTATTTTATATCTTGGGGTGGAATTTCCAATAATCCTCAAATACGTAATTTATAAAAATATTTTTTTTAAATGATAGGCCCAAATACCAATTTTCATGCACTCAACTTAAAAAACGACGGATTTTCATACAATCTTTCAACCCCTATTTTATAACCCCTTAGAGGTGGAATTTAAAAAAATCCTGAAATACGTATTTATTTATTTTTAACAGAAAGGCCAAATATCAATTTCCATGCATTTATCTTCATAAATGACGGATTTTCATACAAAACTTTCATCCCCTATTTAAACCCCTTAGGGGTGGAATTCCAGAAAATCTTGAAATATGTATTTATTTATTTTAACTGAAAGGCCAAATACCAATTTTCATGCGTTCAACTTAAAAAATGACGAATTTTCATACAAACTTTCAACCCCTGTTTTACCCCGTTAAGGTTGGAATTTCCAAAATCCTGAAATACGTATTTATTTATTTTTTACTGAAACGTAAAGTACCAATTTTCATACGTTTATCTTAAAAAATGACGGATTTTCATATAAAACTTTCATCCCCTACTTTACCCCCCTAAAGGATGGAATTTCCAAAAATCCTGAAATACATATTTATTTATTTTTAACTGAAAGGTCAACTACCAATCTCCATACGTTTATCTTCAAAAATGACGGATTTTCATACAAAACTTTCATCCCCTATTTTACCCCCAAAGAGGTGGAGTATCCAAAAATCCTGAAATACGTATTAATTTATTTTTTACTGGAAGTCAAAATACCAATTTTCATGCGTTTAACTTAAAAAACGACGAATTTTCATACAAATTTTCAACCCCTATTTTACCCCCTTAGGGGTGGAATTTCCAAAAATGCTTTCTTACTGGATGTCTATGTCATAAAAGGTACGTATGATTATTTACGTATATTTTGATAATGTATTTTTTGATGGCAAGTATGTTGCAAAGCGACCGATGCAGATCCTCAAACAACCCTTCCATTTCAAATTCGGATCAAAGTATATCAATTATATTTGTAAAGAGACAATTATACACTGCAAAAAGGTGGATCAACATTTCTTTTAATATCTTACTGGATCAACCTTTACATAGAACGGATAATTATATATATATATATATAAGTATTATATCAACTGCTGGTTCTCATAGTACAAGCTTTGCTTAGTTTCGGGCAAGATGGCGCTGTGTGATAATGTCCAAGCATTATTTATTTATTTATTTATTACACCTCTCAATATTCCAATCTCATTGCAGTAACACAAGACACCAATTCCGTTGTCTACACTTCTACACTAATATTATAAAGTGGAAAGATTTGTATTTTTGTGGGTTTGTATTGAGTAGGCTCCGAAACTACTGGACCGATTTCAAAAGTTCTTTCACCGTTAGAAAGCATAATTATCACTGAGTAATATAGGCTATATACCCGGCTTCGCACGGGTAGAAAAAATATTTGATAAATGTCTATTGTCTACCCGTGCGAAGCCGGGGCAGGCCACTAGTAAATATATAAAATGTAAAAATATATAAAGAGGAGTGTCGTTGACTCACATTGGTTCAGCAAAAAAATTACACTCGATACCAAATAATTTCCTTCAGTGGGCGCCACAATATTCTTGCCCGGGGCGACAGTGGCCGTAACGCCGGTACTGTTGATGCCGGTAGCAGGAACATTTTTAGACTACGTATTCGAAAACGTAACTCACGACATATCAAATTTTTAGTTCCACTTTTCGCCGCTGTCGCGCTACATGTTTCAATACAAAAATAGTCGAAGGCGATACGAAAACGCTGTCACAAATTATTCATGCTCGCACTACTGAGGTTGTACCCTACCGCTCTCAGGTTCCAGATTCAATATATTTTTAAGCTATTGCATAACTTTTATCGCAGGCCTTGAGCGTGGGGAATGAATCCACAAATTCCGTAACGAAAAAAACCTAACACCCTCCACTCCGACCGACAACTCCATCTATCGATAAATACCAGAACTTTTAATTATTTTTTTAAATATCACGCTTGTCTCTTTAGTTCTGCAACCCGCCTTTAGGTGGCATTGGTTGTATTGGAAAACTACCGTAATCAGCTGTTTCTGAGAAAGTATAGGTATATAAAAAAAACTACATTAATAAAATAAATAAATAATTATAATTGCATAAGTTGATAAAAAATGCTATGCAATAGCTTTACCGCGGCAGTCTCCGAGTGCCACACCTAATTTTTAATACCACTAAGGTGGCACACATGCATACGGCCCACCTGATGGTAAGCAGTCACCGTATCCTATAGCCGCTGCAAAACCAGGGGTATCACTGACGGGGTGCCAACTATGTTGTTGATGAGGACTCACTGTGCTAGCAGCAATTCTACTAGCCCAGCGTATCCTCGTGCAGCACTGGCAACCTTACTGACCGCAGAAACACAACACTACATCAAGTAGTGTTATTTCACTGCGGTCTTCTGTAAGGCGGAGGGTACAGTCCCCAGTCGGGCGGATAACCCACGGGAAATCCCAAATCGCCCTACCTCTCTTAAAATATATATCACTTTATATCTGTAATGTTAAGCTTAGTATTGTAATGTCCATCGCTAATCCCTTTGAAGTATTTACGAGATGCCGCCTCGTTTGCTCGGCAGTTTTTGTAGATAAATAACTTTGACCCTTATAGATTTATTGACTCTGTTATCTAACTGAAAAGTGGGACATTTATTTTACTTGTAGGTAATTAAGTTTGTACATCTACATCTACACTAATCTACACTTCTACATCTACTGGGCAGCTAGTATAATATATAATCTATGTTACTCAGTGATAATTTAGCTTTCTAACGGTGAAAGAATTTTTAAAATCGGTCCAGTAGTTTCGGAGCCTATTCAATACAAACATACACACAAAAATACAAATCTTTCCTCTTTATAATATTAGTGATTAGTATAGATAGTTTTATGTATAAACATTTTAGTTTAGTTTTAACATACAATATACATATAACAATAATGGTTTTCGTTGTTGTAATACATGTCTCCTATGATTTAATAAACACTAAAATATACGTTCGGATTAGTTCGGAAGCAATTAATGTTGGTCGCCATCTTAAGCATAATATGGCAGAAATTAAGATGGATGGCTTTTTCTAAAAAAAAACTTATACAAATCCTATTAATATTTTCATATAAGCTATGGATAACTAACAGATGGAAGACACTTTTAAAATTATGACAGAAGGACATAAATATTCATAAAATAATTATAAACATGGCGGCACAGTTATCTATCTATATACGTAGGCCGTTCAAAAAGTTGTGAGAATGACTAGGTAGGTCAGAACTTAGGTATGATAATTTGTTTTTTTCTGTATACATGAAAAATAATCATCAATTAGCTTTTTTTTAAAAAACATATTTCTAGGACACAAAAAATCCCTTATAATTGCTATCTTCATCACCTTCAAGTTTTTTACCTCCCAAGTGTTCCTTCAGCCGAGGAAATATGTAAATAAAAATCACTAGGAGCTACGTCTGGTGAATATGAGGCGTTTCCAATTATTTCGAAGCCAGCGTCTTGGATTGCTGCCATGCCAACTGCAGACTTGTGCCGCGAGCATTATAGCAGAACAAAATAACGATAAAAATAAGAAATTACTACAATTAACCAAATAAGAAGAGTTTTCTTAAAAGTACAGTAACAGTATAAAATATGTATTATATTATAATAAATAAACTAATAATTATACCTACGTTTGTTTAATAGCACATAGTGTAGATTTATTATAGTAGGGGAGCCCACGATGCTAAATGGGGATTTACTCGAGCGTCATAGAGACCTATTAGGTTGCAAAGCTTAGATGATAAAAAGAAAAAAAATGTTATATGATATTTACCTTTTCATCGGTGGGGGAAGCGGCTATAGATTTTTAAATATGTAAAAAAAAACTGTTGCATGGACATACTCGAGCGCGTCAGATATTGATAGCATCAATGTCCTACGTATTTTTAATGATGTACGTATGTTAATCTGATCATTTGCATGATGCGGGTGGTTGTACGTAAGGGTTAAAAATTAAAAAAAAAAAAAAACGAGCGCGTCAGATTTTCTAAGGGGGTGTTAAGTGCACCAAAAAAAAGCTCTCATTCAATAATCTGACGATTTCGATTTGACGCAAACTCGCGGCCATTATTATAATGTGCAAAAAAAATTCGCCATTTTGAAATACTCAAGCGCGTCAGATTAAGATATATGTTGTTCATCTTATTGTTGTTGACGTGCTGTCTCATAATCTGACGATTATCTAAAGGGATTCGCCTAATCTGATAAAAAAACATTTTTTTTTTCAATTTTTAAATCATTGAACATAATTAATTGAGAAGCTCAGGAAATAGCATGCAAATAAATAAGTATATGTTTTTGGAGTAGAATACTTGTATTTATAAGAAAATAATTAAAAAACAATGCCCAAAGGAGTAGAAACGCGGAGAGGGAAATATAGGTACCTATCACCCAGCTGCACGCACTAAACTTTATCGAGAATGTCGAGATGCTGCCCTCCCCTTACTTTACGTCACTCTCAAATTGTCAGATTAGTGGAATATACACTTTTTAGCATGTAATTAACTCACCTTACCTTAATCTGACGCGCTCGAGAATTTCTAATGATATTTTTTTTTACTAATCTGACTTTATCCTTCACGGGCGGCCTTATATATGGGGCTCATATTTGGTGGAGGTACTTAACCGGATACAAGGTATCGTCCTGTATATTAATCTGCCGCGCTTTAGTAAATCCTGAAATCCCCGCTTGGGCTCCCCTACTATTAAGAATGTCGTATCGCATTTCGCGATATCATTACCTAATTTGGCATTATATCATGTGAGAATTAACGGTGTGACGTCTACTAATACACCTTAACCACTAATTTTAAAAGGGGGACGGCGCGTACGCAGTCCCCACTACCAAAAATAACGCGTCCGAGTTATCCACATTAGGGATAATCGCAAGGGTCAACCCAACCGCAGTGCAATGGAGGGGCCTCGCCCTGGGGGAACCGCCTTCTTGATCACGGTGTCCCCTACGCCAGGTAAGTATGAATACATGAAGTCAGGCCGGCCTAGTAATCAAGCCGCGGAGACTCTCTACAGCGCGATCTAAAATTCACATCATAACAAACAGCGACATCTATCGGCAGTTTTTGCAACCTTTCTGCTATGGCTTCTGCAAAAAGCTTCGTTGTTACATTACTTTTTTACATAGTCTATAAAAATGGTTCGATATTAGTAGAGACATAAACATTTAATTATTTTACACGTGAGATATGAATCTTAAGAAACCAAAAGGAATTTGTCACGCTTTTGAATTTATACGTATCGTTTTGAAGGGAAACGTAGCTTCTGAAACAGCAGATCATAAAAGGCTAAATAAGTAATGTCTCGCTTTAACGGCGCGTCATGACAAAGTGCTAGACTAGATATCACAGTGAATAACTAGACAGCCCAGGAGCTTACTATTAGGTCATTGACCTGCCGTCTCATCGCTACTATAATATACATTCATGAAAAAATCCTATGCCAAATAAAGGTGCGTGTTTGTAGCAATAAAATTAGTATTCTGCAGTATGAGTCACAAAACGTTATTCTATACTGAATACAATACTCGATTCTGCAACATGATGTAATATGGATGGCTAACAACTTTGTACATATCTTAAATCATTTTTACCAAAGGACATCATCCATGTTACATAAAAATTTGGTCAACTTTGAAAGTGCCGGCCAATACTTTTGTATATTCTGTTAGAGCTTGTCCGTCTGAGCATTTTTTACTATGACACCAAAACTGGACATTACAGGAAATTTCGTTTGTTTTGGTTATTTTGGACTCCTATTTTTCAACTAAAATGTATGAATATTCCGATTTTCGAACTCAAATAAAATCAACGACTGTGTTCCTACAGCTTTGGTGTCATAGTAATAAATGTTCAGACGGGCAAACTCTAACAGAATGTACAAAAATTGCGCTGGCCGGCACTTTTAGATTTGGACCAAAATGGATGATATCCTTTAGAAATTCAATAGGTACGTCTTGTAGAAACAGTTTATTTTATTTTGGTGGAATATGAAATTGTTCTTTCCAAGCTCAAACAAAGTAAGGACTTTATGAATTCAATTACATTTATTACTAACGATGTGATATAAAAGGTCGCAAGCAATATTATGTGAGCGATAAACATAATATCTACCACTGTATTTCCGTCCACATCTTATGATTTCAGTATGGTTTTGATTATGTTAACACTAAACATTGAATGAGAAATTTAGTCAAACGTGTCAATAATTTTATTGTACCACTACATCTCGAAGCGTTTTATACTAAATCAAAATGTTTTTATTGAGAACCCACATTTTTGGCGAGCAACTCAAAATCTCATGCGTGACACCGCAATATCATCGATATAACTTTTCCGGAACCCCTTCTCAACCTACTTTGTCTCGTGCCAGAATAGTTCTGTTATAGATCCATGGAAAGTAGGTAAGTAAATTATTTATTCCTAGTCGTGGATCAACATTATTTGGTCCATTTTTGGCATCATACATAACTTGAATGAGCTTAAACGTTATTTGATGAAATCCGGGATCAATATCCGTAGCAAGAATAATCCTTTGATTTTTTTTGTTATTTTGGCGCTGAGTGCTAAGGAAGTGACTGAAATTAAAATAGAAATACAATTCCAACCGTTTGCAATCGTATGCACTCTCGTTTGGATAATTTTAAACTGCTAATGGTGCCTATTCCCTTGTCACACATTAGCGTAAGTAGAACTTTTAGCTTAATGCTGCAAATTAAGTTTTAGTCCTGTCAAATTAAAAGTAATGTCAAAAAGTTTAAATGAATTGGAATTTAGTTGAGTATTGCTCAAAAAAAACGACCTTCTCAATCTGGTGGTAGATTTTGACGATTTGAAAATACTTTCAAATCAGTCAAATACTAATTTTTTGACAAATTAAGATAAGTTTGAGTTTGAGTTTAGTTTTAGTCTATTCAATACAAGAGAATTGGCGCCAATGTCCTACTAATATGATGTATGGATGGATGTTGGTTACTCTTTCACGCAAAAACAACTAAGCGGATTTGGTTGAAATTTGGATCACAGATAGTTTATACTTATTATACTTGATTAAGACATCGGATACTTTCCCCCGGGATGTTAGGTTCCCCTGGAATTCTAAGCTCAATGTGGACGAAGCCACGGGCAGAATCTATTTGTTAGAGCTCTAATAGCTCGTCTAGTCTAAAATGACGCAGTGCACCGCACCGTCTCTACAATGGACGTGAGAGTTGGCAGGTGTTGCGACCTATATTTTATTTATGATCTCAGACGAACAAGCTGGCACGTGTCGATAGATTTCTGTCGATAGACTGCAACTGTGCCGGTAGCAGGAACATTGTCGACAACGTTTTCGTATCGCCTTCATCTATTTTTGTACTGAAAAATGAACAGCGCTGCGGAGGTGAAAAGGGGAACTAAAAATTAGTATGACAATTTTGACATTACGCGAGTTAAGTTTTCGATTACGTTGTCGACAATGTTTCTGCTACCGGCACTGGTGGATACACTTGCAGCGATGCGTTGTCCAAATATATAATACTAGCTGCTCGCCCCGGTTTCGCCCGGGTAGACGTTGGTTTCGGAGCCTATAGAGATTTATCAAATATTTTGTCTACCCATGCGAAGCCGGGGCGGGCAGATAGTAAAATATGTAATCTATGTTACTTAGTGATAATTTCGCTTTCTAACGGTGAAAGAATTTTTGAAATCGGTCCAGTAGTTTCGGAGCCTATTCAATACAAACCCACAAAAATACAAAAATACAATTTTGAGAATACACGTGGCTTTTAAACCTTGCATTGAACAAACAGAAACTCTTGTACTGGTATGTCATTTATGTATTGCTTGACGATGTTATGCATGTTTGTGATGCATGAGAAAAGTTGTTTCTTGCTACTTAATTTGTTCCGAATTCCTTAAGCGAGTCCAACTTTACAAAACATTTGACTCAAAAAGCTACGGCATGCCAACAAAATTGATGTATAGTCAATAATCTCGACTTACACACCTCGTTTGATTCTTCTACATACATAATTGTGTTCATAAATGCCCGCCGGTTCCGAGTACTCTTTACCTTTCCATCATTGAGTACTTTGGTAATTTGATCTAGAAAGTTAAGAGCTGAGAAAATAAAAAATGGTATCGTCAAATCATTTCCCTTCCCTACGTCCAACACACAATAAGACTGGGCTAAGTGTTAACGGTATTCACCCCAGGTAGTATCCGGGTATCCGCAACCCTTTCACAAAAATACACCACCCTCAAACTCAAAGGACAAGCTTAGAACATCCTCGCTATTATAATAACTAGGGTCATCACATTTTAAAAGAGGAGGAAGGTTCTTTCGACTGATCAAGGAAGTGTCCATAGGCTACGGTAACCGTTTACCATCAAGTGGTCCGTATGCTTGCACCGTAGTGGTATGAAGAAAAAGTGACCCAATCCAATAAATTTGGACTGTCAGTACACATCACTAATTATAAGGAAGTTCGTTTTTTTTACTGGTTTGGAGTTTGTCTGTTCTTTAGAGATAGACCATGGACCATAGACCAAATATTCAACCAATATGAACAAACCTTGATTAGGGTTAATGGTACTAGTGCACTAAAACACTTATTAGTACGAGAATCAAAGAGAAGTAATAAAAAAGTCTGCAAGAGGTAAAATACTAAAATACAATCTTCTGCACATTTTGTGGACAAAGTAAATACATTATCTACACTAATATTATAATGAGGAAAGATTTGTATGTTTGTATGTAACGAATAAACTCAAAAAGTACTGGACCGATTTTAATAATTCTTTTTTCATTAGAAAGCTACATCATCACTGAGTAACATAGGCTATATATTATACTAGCTCCCCGCCCCGGCTTCGCTCGGGTAGACAAAATATTTGATAAATGTCTATAGGCTCCGAAACTTCTGAACCGATTTCAAAAAATCTTTCACCGTTAGAAAGCTACACTATCACTGAGTAACATAAGCTAGCTGCCCGCCCCGGCTTTGCACGGGTAGACAAAATATTTGATATCAATGTCTACCCGTGCGAAGCCGGGGCGGGCCGCTAGTTATTATTATAGCTATGATTCCTTATTTTATCACGCACAGGAGGGTAACCTGCAAGCAAAATGTACCTAAAAAAATACTATTTCAGTTTTGCTTTTCCAAACACAATTAAAAAATAAATGAAGTGAGGAAACCTGGATACGTCTGATAAGAAATCCAAGGACGTTTGTAGTGCCTAAGAGACGGCGACGGACTCACCATCTGTCACGTTGGCACCAAATTATCTTCGGTGTAAAGTGGGTGTTGTTATACCTCTTCCCAAAGAGTAAAGTAAAACTTCGGAAACCTCTACCTACCTCTTCGGGGATAAGTACTAATATATCAAACGCTACGCCTATTTGATTATAGAATAATTTAGCTTAGGACTACATAACATAGCGCCCACGTGGTCCAGTTTAAGCTTAATCAATGAAATAAAAAACTAATCTTCCGTATCTGTTTTGTTGCAAGTCATGTCTGGTATTGTTGAAGACAGCTCGATACACTCACGACATCATGTCGCCACGTCGGCGTCGACGCTGTGAATGTATTGTATCCTTATTGCTTCCGACGGTTCATGAAATATCTAAAAAATACTTTGCTATTGTTAAATGAAAGGCGCTTTTATAAAACTCATTTTATCATTTGTTTGCGGTTCCAATAAAATTATTATAATTATATGTATATCCATACTATCTATACTAATATTATAAATGTGTAAGTAACTCTGTTTGTTTGCTATCTTTTCAGGACTAAACGGATCGTAATAAAGTTTGACAAGGAAATAAGATTACACACCACTTGTCTTTCTCCATATGCAGGCGAAATCGCGTTATATAGAGATAACGAACTTAATTTATAACTGGTATAGTGCATATGAGTTTAAGAGGTACTTTTTTAATATATCAGTATCACCAAGGTGGCACACTAGACGGCCCACCTGAGGGTAAGCAGTCTCCGTAGCCTATAGCCGCTAGCAATACCAGGGATATCACTAACGAGTTGCCAAGCCTGTTGTTGATGAGGACTCACTGTGCTAGCAGCATTACTACTAGCCCAGCTAATCCTCGTGGAGTCCTGGCAACCTTAGTTACCGCAGAAACACAGCATTACATCAAAGTAGTGTTACTTCACTGCGGTCTTTTGTAAGGCGGCTTACATAGTATTTAGTGGAAACTACGCTTTGCCCACGCAGTACATGTTTCAAAAACCGGCGTCATTCCATTGTTCGCAAATTCCATCTCTCTTTTTTATTTGATCCTGATTCCAGGTGCTATATATAGGGCCATTTGACCTAAAAGTAAAATCAGTGACATCTATCGAAATATTTTGGAACAACTATATACCAACAATTGTAGGAACTTTTTTTGTTTCAAAGATATAAAAATCGCTCAGAATAAAAAAATCTCTTACAGTGACGCTGATGGTATCAAAATAAACGTTTTTTATGTATTAATATTTGAGAAACATAATTAATATAACTTGGGCTTCTTGTGTATTGAGATCAAAATTCAGAACGAAATGCCCCACTTTTTCATGGCTTCCTTCGGTTTTTTTTGTAATGTTGGCAGCATTGCATTTCGTTCAATTTCAAACGGTTTTCGAATCTATTTGTTTTATGGCGTTTGTCAAATTTTTAAAAACTTTTTAAGTGGATTTCGTGGTACAATTATGTCAATTTTTAATGAATTATTACCGAAAATCAATGAGATATCTAATGCTGTTACAAAAAACTTCAATGATGACCTAAAGGTAAAGTTTGTTTTAAACAATGTGTCTCAGTTCCCTCGTTTCAATTGGTGTCCAACGAAGTGCTATTTCGTATTGAGCGATGTTTATTAGTGTAATAATAACGGTAAATTAGTGGCGATTAATTGTGGTTGCAGGTAATATTTGAGTGTTTTGACAAGTTTGAAGAGGAGTATCGGAATGGGAGAGGCAGAGCGCGGGAGAAAGCTCTAAAAGAAAAGAATCTAACGACGAATCTTCAAAGTATTAATGAGGATGAAGGTAAACTTTTTATGTGTTTCTCGATATTAGATGATATCCCACAGTCTCTTATTACCACTAAATTTCAACTTTCATTGTGAAGTGACCGATATGATAACTTATACGCGCTACAATAATCAACGGTTATTACCATTCGGAAAGTAGTGACAAAACCAACTTGGTAGCTTTCATTTTGATATTTGTAATTTCCTACTAATGTCTAGAAGAATTTTGTTACAAATTGTTATATCATGATTGTTACATTAAAAAAAAGAGCACTGAGTTTCTTGCCGGTTTTCTCTGGAGGCTCTGTTTTCCGAACCAGATGTAATTTATACTTTTATTTAGTGCCTCATTAGAGCCTAAACAATGTCAAACCAAACCAGCCCTTCACAATGTCAAAATAAAATATAAACCTATGTACATCAAGAGATACATTTTATTAAAACTCATAGTCATCATCATCATTGTCTGGAAGACATCACATCTTGTGACAAGGCTGCCAATTGTACCGATTTGCATTTTATAATTTACTAGTCACCTGCCCCAGCTTCGGATGGGCTACACAATATCTATATGAAATTACATAAAAACCTTCCTCTTGAGTCACTATCTATTGCTGAAAACTGCATTAAAATCCATTGAGTAGTTTAAAAGATCTAAGCGAACAGACAGTGAAACTACATTTTAAACTTCTTTATGTTTCTTTATTACTAATTCTGGTGTACAATAAACTGTTATTTATCCATAAGTATAAAATCTATTTAGACTATATAAAAAAATATGAAACACCTTAAATTTATTTTATGTTGACAATACTCAGACATATCACAATGAACAGGCTTCTTGAAGCTGGGGAAAATTATGTAAAAGATTCAATTATACATACATGTTACACAAGAGAAGCTAAGCAAAGTGATATTAGTGTCCTGTTCATGCTACTGTGAATATTTGTGGAACTACTTTAAGCCTAAGTGATGTCCTGTCCAAAGGAAGAACAAAGTAGTCTAGCCAGCTGAAAGAATTGGCACCAATTTCGGTTGATGTGAAAAAAGAAAAACCTTAGCTTTGGTTGGCTTTTCTCAAAACATTTTGAGTTTCACAAGAAAATATCTCAGTGTATCGATATTCAATGACCAAAAGGCTAATAAAATTCTTCAAATAATGTTCCACAAACTTTTCTTCAGATGAACAAAAGAAGCCAGACTTGAATGTGGAATCAAAGCGTAGATCCAGCAATAAATCTGCCAAAGATGTGACAAGTCTCACAATCAGCAGTTGCAGCTCTACAGACAGCAATGAAAGGGCTTCCAAGAAACGCAGCAAGCATGAAGTGGACGGCATGTTAAGTCCTGAGCAAGATAAGAGACAAAAGAGGAATGCATCTGTCAAAGCACAGAGCATTATTAGCAAACAGGTAATTACTAGACATCCTAATAATATCGTACTATGTTTTTTTTATATCACTAAGGTGGCATACACTCATGTGGCCCACCTGATGGCGTTGAAGCAGTCACCACAGCCTATAGCCGCTAGAAAATACCAGGGGTATCACTAACTGGGTGCCAACCATTTTTGTTGACGAGGACTCACTGTGCTAGCCGCATTACTACTAGCCCAACGTATCCTCGTGGAGCACTGGCAACCTTACTTACTGCAGAAACACAACACTACAAGTTGATTTGGATTTTGAATATCACAGATAAAATTTTATAGAAACTGTGTATTTCAACAGGTGAATGCCAACCTAACTCAGAAACTGCGTCGCGAGAACTCAACAGAGAAGTCTCAGCATCCCCGTAAGGATGATGACAAGGAAAATACTGAACCTGCACCAGTCCTACAGAGTGAGTATACTCAACTATTGTGCTTTTTAGGTTCCATTCCTTAAAGGTGACCAACTGAACCCTATTGCTAAGACCGGCTGGATATCATGAGATACAGCCCTTGACAGACAGACGGACATTACCTGTAATAGGTAGACAGTTGAAATTTCCACAGAATGTTTATTTCTGTTGTACTATAAGGATACGGCCCACCTGATGGTAAGCAGTCACCATAGCCTATAGCCGCTAGCCAGGAGTATCACTGCCAACCATGTTGTTGATAAGGCCTCATTGTGCTAGCAACATACTATTAGCGCAGCATCTCCTCGTGGCATACTGGCAACCTTACTTACCACAGAAACGCAGCACTACATCAAAGTAGTGTAATTTGACTGCGGTCTTCTGTAAGGTACAGTCCTCAGTCGGGCGCCTCCAACTATAGCGGGGAAACTCACGGGAGATCCCTATTCACCCTACTTCTTTAAAATCATGATACTGAGCCACCCATTTTGTTGATCTACAGTAAAACTGGAGAAGCTGTCTATACCTCCGGAGCCAATGGACCAAGGATCACTGCCAGCGCAGATTGTAGTCAAACAGGAACCGGATAAGGACGATATTGCTATGCCGCCTCCCGTCGCTCCTATACCTAGTAAGTGTGTTTTTCTTCTGAATTCGCTTAGATTAGCTTCATGTGTATGAATGTATCTCTCGTGTAGCCTAATCTTACAATGTAATTTTAACGGAGTTCAAGATGTCTGATTATTTTGTATTTGCACACGTATTAAGGACGATGACAATGCAATAACTCTTATAACTTATCCTAATGAACTGATCAGGATAAATAAATTTTGAGCTCTTTTTTTAAGTGTTTTAAATTTGTCAGTTTGACATCTAATGATTTTCACATTTATATTGCATCGCGCGTCATTTCACACTTGACTTGCACACCTAATAGTAAATCAGTAAATTACGTGTGAAGCCAGCAAGGTAATTTTGTCTTTTATCGAAACAAATATTACTTCCTCTACTTGACTCAGCCCAGGGGTCAGTGACTCATGACCACCCCATCAAAGAGTTCTTATAAAATTGTTTACCAAATGTTAATAAAGAACCAAGCTTTTATATTATAGGATAGATGGATAGATATATCATATTTATAAATATAATATTTTATAATGATTGTGATAATAGGACCGCGTAAGAACATCCCTAAAGATAAACCGGAGGACAGCGCCGATGAAGACGGGACTAGCAAGAGACGGACTCGCACCAAGAAGCAGACAGACACGATGCCCCCACCTGGTGAGATATTACATACATACATATCATACATCACATCACAGTGATTAACTTTCATACAAGAGGTGTACACACTCTTTTATGAAAAGGTTTTTGAAAAAATAAATATCTTATGTATTGAGGGTCGAGCGCGAATGATACCCCTGCTGCTTGTATGTTTGTTTGCCACTTTAGTAGTATAAAAAAAAATTGGGATTTCAGAAAAAAAAAAACGAAAATTTAATATGCATAGCGAGCCATTGGTGCCAATTCTGTTGTTCAAAATTACTAAACGAACTACTTTTGACAGGTCTAAAAATATCGCCATCCTTATTTAACCCCGTACTTGAAAAAGGGATAGCAAGACTTTTCGAACTGTCAAATTAGTTAAGTTTAGTAATTTTGAACAACAGAATTTGCACCATTGTATGCCAAAAATGAAGCTTAGTCACTTTTTGTATGATCATTTTTCGATTTGACTGATATTTTATATTATTGAATCGCATATTATTTTTACGAAACCCCTTTCGGGGTAGGCAGAGACTTGACGCGCTATTTCACACTTGAAAGTCACACCTCTATTGCTCTTTGTATAAAAAGGAATACAAAAATAATTTATTCAGTTAGGCCCTAATAAGGCTCTAATGAAGGTCTAAATTACCACCGTAATTGTGGAAGTTTTTTTTCTTTTTAGTTGTCTCTCGTAGCGTGAGTTCCGGGAACTTTTGCTACTTAACCGGGCAAAGGCGAGACCAAGGTGGCCTCCAGCCAGGCACTAATAAATGCCAAACAACACAGCTAAGGGCGCCCCATAGTGGGGCTCGGACCTCGGCTTAGGGCGTTGCTGGGGGCAGTTACGAGATATTCGCGTCGAGCCTCGCCGGCAAGGACGGAACAGTGGTCGTCTTTGTGTAGTGTCATTCTGTATGGCTTCCTGGAGGACCGTGATGTCGTCATCGGGGTCGATGAGGACATGTCGCGGTCGCCTTCTCTTTCCGATACGATGTGTAAGTTGTGATAGCAATGAATTTATATCCGCAGCGCCCCCGTCGGCCCGGTCGACGCGCGCCAGCTCGCGCGCCACGCGGCTGGCGGAGCCCGAGGACTGCGCCCCCGAGCCGCGCCCCAAGCGAACACGGGCCAAGAAGGTCAGTCACACATGTAGCGACCTCACGGCTACATAAACCAACGTTAGAAATCTACTAACTAGCAGGACAACATTCAACGAATGACGTCACAATCCTGCCACGCGCTAGCGAAGTTTTCTACGCAATTCAACATATATACAAGTTTCCGACTAGAACAGTCGGAGCCGCGGTTCCCCAGGCACAACACCCGCCTGGCTGGAAGACCTTCCCTTTGCGGTGGCTGAGCATGTTCACCTCGCTCGCCCCACACACACGACACAAGGCCTGATCCAGCTTACAAGGGTCATATAGTTGAGGTCTAAGCAGGACACACTCCAAAACAGATTACAATAACATAAATCTAATTACAAACAAATTTTATTTCATACTAGCTGTTATCTGCGACTTCGTCTGCATTTGTTTATAGTGAGTCCTTATAAACTACATGGTTGGCAACTCGTTAGTGCCAGCTCTGGTATTGTTAGCTTCTATAGGTTTTACGGTGACTGCTTACGTTAGGTGGGCCGTATGTGTGCCACCTTAGTAGTAAAAAAACTAAAAAAAAAAAATATTGCATGTATATTTGTAGAAGATATCGGAAGCAGCGGTCACCGAAGCCGACAAGGAAACAGTACAAGTGCCCGAAGAAAATGGACCTTGTAAGTACTCTATTCTCTAATTAATCTTCGCAAGCGACCTGCCCCAACTTCGCACGGGTACAACTTGGTTCACATTTGCTGTACGACAAATTATGCATGTCCCCAAAAAGAAACCCAATGAAGCATTTTTTGCTCAACAGAGTGATCACAGCAAGAAACAAACTCCCAGAAAAAGTTGTGATCGCTCCAACCTTTAACTATTTTAAGAAAGTATTACACAAGGATGATATCTCCAAGCTATTTGAAACACGCATCAGTGAATTAGCTGCTGGTGTGTCTTACCAAATAATAATTTACAATATGAAACCTAATTCCTCTGGAATCACTCAGTCTATTATTGAAAACCGCATTCAAATCCGTAGCAGTCAGACGATGGAAAGTGACTTTGTTTCATACTATATTTACATTGTAGAGAATTATATGTTATTATTTTATTTTTATAGCCTCACCAATGGAGAAGCCGCGTCCAAAGCGAACTAGGAGGGCACAGAGAGCCGCGTAAGTTTTATTACACTAGTTATGCTTCAGCACCAACTTCTTACATACATACAAACAGACAAAAAGTCTAATACTTGTTGTTAATTACTTGAATATTATTTTTACATATTTTTTATATATTACACGTAAACTATCACTTTCTCAAAAATACTCATTCAACAGTTCACACATTTTATTTTTATTTTAGGTTAAACATAGATAGTTATATTTTTTTCCCGTAACCTTACAGTGAGAAGCAAGCAGCACTAGATGAGCTAAAAGAAACTGTACCCCATACAGAAACTGAACCCCTCAAAGAAACTGAACCCCTCAGGGAAACTGAACCCCTCAAGGAAACTGAACCCCCCAATGTAATTGAACCCCCTAAAACACCAAAAATTGAAAGGATATCGGAACCGGAAGCCCAATCGCCCATCTTACTCCAGAAAGGGGTTAAGAAACCCTCTAAACACCAAAAACAACCTCAAGTTGAGCAACCCATAGAGTTGGAGGACACATACAAACTAGACACGACGGTGACCATAGCCAATAATATGGATAAGACTGTCGTTCTACCGAATGGTGTGTACAATCATGCGCCGATTACGCCCAAGACACTGGTAAGGATTCTATAATATAGCTTTACGCCCTCCCACAAGGGTCGCCTAAGGGGTATACCCCCACTTTCAATGAATGATAATTTGGTGCCCACATGACAGATGGTGAGTCCGTCGCCGTCTCTTAGACACTACATACGTCCTTGAATTTCTTCTCCAGACGTATGCAAGTTTTTTCCTCAATTTCCTAATGTTAAAAAATGACAGGAGGAAACACTGTGGAAGAAACTCCTTAAATTTTTGTCTACTATTCATTCAAAATCAGTCATTCAAATTTGTTCATTTTAAGCCTTTATAAGGCACTTTTTTTATACCACTAAGGTTGCAAACAAGCATACGGCCCGCCTGATGGTAAGCGGTCACCGTAGCCTATGGATGCTTGCAACACCAAGGGTACCCACTTTACCAGCGGTTCGGAAAGAAAAGTCACCTCTGAAGAACCGACAAGAAGCTCTGTGTTCTGTCTTATTTCATATAACTATTGTTCAACCTCTCAAGGAATAGAACTGCTTCATACTTGTAGCTGTGGATATAGACAATACTTTTATTTTGAGTTTTGATAGACAACATAACAATTTGTGTACAGCTCCTACCTTGCCTTCCGTCAATCAAACCATAGTGCGATTCACATTCTTAAACACGACATCTAGTGGCAAGATAGGAACTAAAGTAATAAACATAAAAACAATTAAATTATTATTACATTTGAACAACTATCATGATACAAATGCTCAATAAAATTATTCTAGACATTAGTAGGTATTTGTAAATATCAAAATGAAAGCTACCGAGTTGGTTTTGTCACTGCTTTCACGTAATAAATATTTTAAGTGTTACAATTACCCTTATTTAAAATATTATATTTGTTTTTATGGTGTGTTTTTTACCATTAACTTGTTCACAGCGCGCTATGAATGAAACGGTGGTGTTGGAGAAGCAGAAGAATGCCATCATGGATGCCACGGTGGTCATCGAGAAAGGTATGGTTGAAAAAATATACCGGCTAAGTGTGAGTTGTACTCGCGTACAGAGGGTTCCGTACTCATAGATGGATTAAATGAAAAACTTTTAATTGTTAATATTTTCTGTTCGATACCTAAGACATCATTATCAGACATAAACGATCATATCTTTTGATCACATTGACTTACAAGTTCGATATTTTCACAGCTGAAAGAAAACTGGGTACTTATTGATGTAAATTTCAACTTCTTCATTTCTCAGAAACTTCAACGCGTTTCTGAGAAATAGGGTTTTGACAAACAGACGGACAACAAAGTGATCCTATAAGGGTTCCTATTTGTTTTTGAGTATCCTAAAAACGGATGGGCCTTAAATTAGTCGCATATAATGTGTAATATCTGACATCTGCCAGTCAACTCTACCACCGCGCACACATTGGTCAAATTCTTGTAACACACGTCCGTCCCTTTTCACGAAATCACTCCCACAGCTGCAGGAAAGCGATAGGAAAAACCTTACCCTTTGATGTAGACCTTTTTCAGTGCCGGTAGCAGGAACATTGCCGACAACGTATTCGAAAACGTAACTCGCGAAATGTCAAAATTGTCATACTAATTTTTAGTTCCACTTTTCACCGCCGCAGCGCTGTACATTTTCCAATACAAAAATAGTCGAAGGCGATACGAAAACGTTGTCGACAATTTTCCTGCTACCGGCACAGATAATAATAATTAGTGACACACGGTAACCTTTACGGTGAAGGAAAACTTCGTGAGGAAGCCTGCATACGTCTGAGAAGAAATTGAAGGACGTATGTAGTGCCTAAGAGACGGCGACGGACTCGTCATCTGTCACGTTGGCACCAAATTATCTTCGGTGGAAAGTGGGTGTTGTACTTCTGCCTACCTAGTTTAATAATTGGTCATTTAGACCTTCATAAGTGCCTAAACTGAATAAATTAATTTTGATTTAGATTTTGAATAACGCCATAATGTAATGTTTTACCGCAGATGCCCGCGCAGTAGACGTGACAGAAGACAATTCATTGCTGACAGACGACAGCGACTATCACCCGCCGGCGACTCCGCCCAGACAGAACATACCGACACAGCAACCCGCGTATGTATTTATATAAACACTAGCTTTTTTTTGTAGGCAATAGGATGAATTTTTCAAGTGTGCGCGGATGATCAAATCTGTAACTATGAGGAATAGCGAAGAATTACGGCATTCAACTGAACTTAATCAAACTAAGTCATTTTCATGAGTAGAATGCTATTAAAGAATTTACCTGCAATTTTCGGTATCTTATTAAGGCAGATTTGATTTTGGTTGTCTCAGGGCATCTTTAAAGATATTTTTTTATACCACTTGTGTGCCAAGCATACGGTCCACCTGATGGTAAGCTGTCACCGTAGCCTATAGCCGCTAGCAATACCAGGGGTGTCACTAACACTGTGCTTGCAGCATTACTACTAGCCCAGTGTATCCTCGTCGAGCACTGGCAACCTTACTTACCTTATCTATACTAATATTATCAATGCGAAAGTAACTCTATTTGTTTGATTGCTAAACGGCTGTACGGATCGTGATAAAATTTCACAAGGAGATAGATTATATCCTGGGCACGTGCAATCTTTTGTCTTTAAACAAATGCAGATGAAGTTGCGTGTAACAGCTTGTTTATGATTCCAGGTCAGCGGTCAAGGAGAAAGTTCAGCAATTTGAAGAGTTGGCGTCCAGAGTCACTCGCACCAAGACTAGAGCTATGGCTAAAAAGGTATTCACTTGTTCAGCCGTCTAAGCATGAAGTGTGGTTGAAGCAACCACCCATCATTTGTGGTGTTCAAGTTCAAATCCATGTAGCAAAAAGTTTACTAAAACAAAGTAAATATATTTTTAAGATCATAATCGTTATGAGTAGGGACAGGAATATATGAGACATACAAAAAAATTTGCCCGACTGGTGGCGGCTGTACGTCTACCAAAGATCGCAGTCAAATAAAACTAATGTAGTTTTGTGTTCCTTGGTGTGTAAGGGCACAATAATTCTGCCAGAATGTGCTGTGCTGACAGTGAGAACTCCATATGCTGCTAGTACGGTAAGCCACACAGAAATAAGGCTAGCGAAGCGTTTGTGATACTTCCAATATTATAACTGCTTGTATGAATATATTTTTTCTTCAGGACGATCAAACAGAAAATCAGACACCGCCAGACAAAATATCCAAGCCAATATTGTCAGCTGAAACACTGAACATGATGAATAACATGATATTCAATGGAAAACCACCTCAGGTTAGTCATAATAAGAGCTATTGTAGCTTTTGTTCCCTTATTCCATAAAAAAATTATTACAATTGTATTTTAAACTAACCCTTTCGTAGGCAGAGAGTATAGAGCGCCATTTCACTCTTGACTTGCATACTATTGCTTCTTCTATATTCACCAATCTCTTCATACATGCCCTCCGTGGAACCCGAATTATTGTTCCAAAATCAAAGTAGCCTAAGAATAGCATCAGCTATCTGCCAATGAAAGTCATGTCCAAATCGGTCTAGCCATTTCTGAGATCACCCGGAACAAACAAACAGACGGATATGTGAGGGTGAATTCATCCTCATACATTGGAACCGAAATGGTCTCGCACGGCGCGGTTCCAACCACGATCAAATTGGAATGAACTCCCCGCCGAGGTTTTCCCAAAGGAGTATAGCATGGGGTTCATGGGGTGTGAAGAGATTTCTTAAGGGTCAGCAACGCGCGAGTGATACCCCTGGTGGTGCAAGCGTCCATAGGCTACGGTGACCGCTTACCATCAGGCGGGCCGTATGCTTGTTTGCCACCTTAGTGGTATAAAAAAATACGATATTTTTTTTGCTTTTAGCGTGTATAAAGCTGTTGTTTTGATATTACAAACAGACACTTAAATTTTATATATAGTTTAATATGTTATGTTATACGTTCTAGATATCGAGCTCTGCTAGCAAGCCGCGTATCCAAGTATCGTCAGCAACGAAGTCCTTCATCCCCGCCTCCACTTCCAAGCTGAGCTCCCTGGTCAAACACAAGGAAGCGGCCGAAGAGACTCTTAAGAAGGAGAAGGACGACGCGAGGAAGAAGAAAGAAGCACTGTTGGAGGCTAAGAGGGAAATGCAGAAGAGGTATGCTAAATGAACTTTTAAAACCACCATATATTAGAGTAGAGATTGCCGTATCAATAGAACAATTTGAAAAGAGACTTTTAGACTTTTAATGGAGACGCCGAAGAGGTATGGCAAAACGAACTTTAAGTGAATGTAGTAGGGTAGGGATAGCCGTATAAATAGGTCAGGTTAAAGAGAGATAGGAGATGAAAGTACACTATTCGAGGCTAAGAGGCAGAAGCAGAAGAGGTATGGTAAAACGACCTTTATGTCCATGAAGTAGAGTAGGGTTTGCCGTGTAAAAAGTTCAGGTTAAAGAGGGATTGGAGATGCAATAAGCACTATTGAAGTAGTCGTAACAGACCCCATAGTTGTTTCTTTGTACGTGCTTACGTAAATGTTGAATTCATCAATCTTTTCATACATCCTGGTTTCGAGTACTCTTTTACTTAAACTTATTAAAATATGTCTTCAAACACATGTAATTGAAAAGATAAATTTAAAAACCTACTGCGTACGTACATGCCAAAGTGGCGTGCAACTTGTGCAAGTCACGAGTGAAATGTCGCTCTAAATTCTGACTTAGCGTGATGATAACTACGTATGAAAACCTATCTACTGATACGGTAACGGACAAGAAATTGAATCAATCAAAATAATTTATTCAGCTTAGGCCCTAATAAGGCACTTATGAAGGTCTAAATTTACCACCTTGCTAAGGTAGAATTGTTGGAAAAACAGGAAGCGCGAAGAGAAAATGGCCGCTGCAGCTGCGGCCCGAGAGGCGGCCGACAGAGAACGGGCCGCCGCCGCCTCCGCGCTCGCCCGCGACCGCCAGGAGAAACAGGCACATGCTGATGCAGGCCGGCTGGAGAAGATCAGGGAAGCTGAGAAGGTACACATTTTTTTTTATACCACTATGGTGGCACACAAGCATACGGCCCACCTGATGGTAAGCAGTCACCGTAGCCTATAGCCGCTAGCAATACCAGGGGTATCACTAACGGGGTGCCAACCATGTTGTTGATGAGGACTCACTGTGCTAGCAGCAATACTACTAACTCAGCGTATCCTCGTGGAGCACTGGCAACCTTACTTACAGCAGAAACACAACACTACATCAAGTAGTGTTATTTCACTGCGGTCTTCTGTAAGGCGGAGGTACAGTCCCCAGTCGGGCGGCTTCAATTTAAATGGGATAACCCACGGGAAATCCCAAATCGCCCTACCTCTCTTGAACACATACATACATTACTCTTTACTCTACACCACAATCAATAACTGACGAACATCATTCTCCAGCCCTTATGCCATATTATTTGGGGTCGGCGCAATATGTATTTCTCTTCCATCCTTCTCTATCAGTCGTCATCTCTGTGTTCACTTCCTTTCCAGCCATGTCATGTTTAACACAGTCCATCCATCTTTTCTTAGGTCTACCTCGACCCCTGTACCCGTTCACATTCGTACATAAAACCTTACTTACCACGTTATCTTCATTCCTCCGCATAACACGCCCATACCATGACAAACGCTTGCTCCTCAACTTTTCTGTCACTGGAGCTACTTTCAAACTTCCTCTAATAAACTCATTTCTTACCTTGTCCATTCTCGTTACGCCAAACACATATGTACATTTTTTATACCACTTTGGGGCAATAGCTGACGAACATAAAATATT
Organism: Falcaria lacertinaria; assembly: GCA_951449985.1. NCBI lineage: Eukaryota > Metazoa > Arthropoda > Insecta > Lepidoptera > Drepanidae > Falcaria > Falcaria lacertinaria. The sequence continues at coordinate 6,167,331 of OX602132.1, read as the reverse complement.
AGGTCCTTACATATGAAATTGGCGTTTTGTATAGGAGGAACAAAAAGTCGAATATTTTTTAATATAATATATTTAATTAATCAAAGTATGAACCATTATTTACTATGCACTTTTGCCATCTCATAGGTAGTTCATTGATCCCTTTACTAAAAAAAACCAGTCGGACGGGAATCAATAAAATCTTTGAAGGCGATTTGGACTGCCCCATCGGAGTTGAATTTTTTCCCGTGCAAGAAGTTATCCAAATTTCGAAAAAAATGGTAATCTGTTGGAGCAAGGTCCGGGGAGCACGGAGGATGTCTTAGACTTTCCAATTGAAGCTCTTCTAATTTAGTAGCCGTCTGTAGCGCAGTGTGTGGTCTAGCGTTGTCGTGAAGCAGCAGTGGCGTGGAGCGATTGACCAGCCTAGGTTGTTTAGCCGCTAGCTTTTCCATCATGGTTTGCAATTCCTGACAATAGACATCAGCCGTAATAGTCTGGCCAGATTTGAAAAAACTGTAATGAACAATACCGGCACTAGTCCACCAAACGCTTACAAGTAACTTTTTTGGGGTTAATTTTCGCTTGGGGCAGGATTTGGCTGGCTGGCCAGGATCTAACCATTGCGCTGAGCGCTTCCGATTATCGTAAAGAACCCATTTTTCATCACAGGTAATGATTCGGTTTAAAATACCTTCATTATTGTGCCGGTTTAGTAATGTAACGCAGCAGTCGACGCGCGTTTGCCGGTTTGTTTCAGTCAATTCGTGAGGTACCCACCTTTCAAGCTTTTTAATCTTCCCAATTTGCTTCAAGTGAATTAAAACAGTTTTATCACTAACATTGCAGCCTGCAGCTAACTCGGACGTGGTTTGCGATGGATCCGCTTCCACAATAGCCTTCAACTCTTCATTATCAACTTGAGTCTCAGGCCGTCCACGGGGCTTGTTCTGCAGGTCGAAATTTCCAGAACGAAAACGTTGGAACCAAAAACGAACTGTGTTTTCTTTTGCAACACGACCGCCATACACATCATTCACCCTTCGAGTTGTTTCCGCAGCACTAGTGCCACGGCGGAACTCTTACTCGTAAATAATGCGATATTTAAGGTTTTCCATTTTGTAAAATGAGTGACGCAAACAGAAAAAAACAGAAGAAAAAAAACAAATGAATGACGATCATCGAAGCACAAATACATGAGTCTATAGCTGTACAAATTTGAATTTGGAATTCCTTACCAAAGAGGAGAAATTCGTGATTAAAGTGGCCAGTACGAAAAACGCCAATTTCATATGTAAGGACCTAATACAAATCGGTACGATGGAGACCGTATTACAACCGTATCACTAAACGCGCGCGCACGAAACTAGTGCCGGCCGGTCACTGCGGGCGAGACCTAACCGCGATAGCGCGCTGGGGCTAGACGGGCGCGGGGATATAATAATAATAATAAACAAAACTAAGATGTAAAATAAATAAAGGGAATAATAATAATGTTTTATTCAGTATCAAACTTTTTTTCTTAAGAGTATTACAATAACCAGAGTCTCCTTTTAAGCATAATGATGCCTATGATAGGAGTCCCTAGTCATCCTTAACTTGAACAAGTAAAGTATGAAGGTAATGTACGTAAGTATAATTTTAAGATTTAAAATCAAAGATACAAACAATGATAAGAATGTGTGCGTGTGTGTGTGTGTGTTGAGTGTGAGTGTATAATGTACCAGCTTCCATAGCTTGTGTATATTGTAGAGTATAGAAGCCTAGAAGGTTCCCGCGCTATAATATAATATTATGTTAACAGAAGAAAGCGGAGTTAGCTCGTAAAGCGGCCGAGACGGAGGAGAGGCGGCGGGCCGAGGAGCACGCGCGGAGGGCGCGCCTGGCCGACGACCAGCGGAGGGCCGAGGCGGCCCGCCGGAAGCAGCTGGAGGAGGCCGACGCGTATGTTCCTTGCTTATACCACACACCACCCTCACACTGATCATGGATGAAGATGGCGAGATGCGAGCGTTGGATAGACATTCTTGGAAGTCATGGAGGGAGGCCTTCGCCCAGCAGTGAGATGTACCAGGCTGACGGTAACAGTAACCACTTAGGTGGCACACAAAAATACGGTCCACCTGATGATGGTAAGCGGTCACCGTAGCCTGTAGCCGCTAGCGATACCGGGGATATCACTAACGAGTGAAAGAAGATAGCCTAGTATTCGAGCGACGCAAGCAAATTATCTTCGGTGGACAGATAGTGTTGTAACACATCTGCCTAACTCTTCAGGGACCCTTGTGGGAAGATGTGAATATATATTATTATAAATTTAAGTGGAATAAAAAAATCGAACGAGCCTTACAGTAGCCGTATATTATGACATCTGACGGTCGACTCCACCGCGCGTTCATTGGTCAAATCAAATAGCGCGCGCTACCATGGCTTCCTGTAACACACTTCCGTCCCTTTTGACGAAATCGCTCATACAGAATCATTTTGTCATTTCCAGTATGAAGAAGGAGGCGGCTATTATGGCGAAAGAGATAGAGAAGAGGAAAAAAGAGTACATGGAGAAACAGAAGATCAAACACAGGCTTGAAGACAAGAGTGAGTACATAAAATATATATATATACAGATTTAAATAATAATGAAGAAGTTTAGAGTTGTGTAAGTCAAGAGAGAATTGCTATATACTCTCTGTGTACCCTGTGAGGGAATTGGCGTGATGATATATAAGGCTTGTTCCCAGACAACATGAAATAAAGGCATGCAAATATTTTAAATAATACTTTGAAGTACTAGGTTATGATTTATAATCGAGACATTATTATTATTAATCTTATCAATGGAAAATTTTTGTAACTCACGAAATGTCGAAATTGTCAAACTAATTCTTAGTTCCACTTTTCACCGCCGCAGCGCTGTTCACTTTTCAATTCAAAAATAGTCGAAGGCGATACGAAAACGTTGTCGCAATTTATTCATACTGAACTTAGCAAAGGGTGATTGTCGTGTTGATTTTGGGAGTTAATAATTCTTGATCATTATCACACCGCCATCTGGCTCCAAACTAAGCAAAGCTTGTACTATGGAAACCAGGAGCTGATATCATACTTATATCTTTGTAAATACATACTTATAATACATCAAGCCAGGTAAACATATTTGTCACATAAATGTTTGCCGGTGGGAATTTATGCGGAGGAATGAAGATAACGTGATAAGAAAGGTTTTATGTATGAATGTGGACGGGTACAGGGGTCGAGGTAGACCTATGAAAAGATGGATGCATTGTGTGAAAGATGACATAGCCAGAAAGGAAGTGAATACAGAGATGACGGCTGATAGAGAAAGATGGAAGAGAAATACATATTCCGCCGACCCCAAATAATATGGGATAAGGGCAGGAGCATGATGAAATGTTTGCAGGCGGAATTCGAACCCGCGACTCGTAGCATAGCAGTCAGGAATACTAACCACTAGACAAGATGTCTCGTCCGATAGATATAGTAAACCTTCTAATATTATAAATGCGAAAGTTTGTGAGTATGGATGGATGTTTGTTACTCTTTCACGCAAAAACTACTAAACGGATTTGGATGAAATTTGGAACATAGATAATTTATAACCTGGATTAACACATAGGATAATTTTTACCCAGGGAAAATTGTAGGTTCCTCTGAGATTCTAAGCTCAACGCGGACGTGGTCGCGGGCAGAAGCTAGCGTTTAATATTTTGAATGGTGTGTTGTTTCCCTCAGTGCACACTCCGCTGAAGGCGGGCGTGGCGGCGTACGGTGAGATGGAGCCGGTGTACATGAGCGACGGCTTCCAGTTCCTCAACTCCGACGAGGATGAGGAGCCTCCAGAGAGACCTGTGCCTGAATGGAGCACCTCCAAGGTATATTTTGTACCATCTTCTTCTTCTTCTTCCTAAGTATGGCAATCAATCCTTTTAGTGACTATTTTGCCAGTGTCGAGTATCAGAGAATTCTCAAGTAAATTTTTTTTTCGTGCTTGCCGCATAAAATGCCTAGTGTCTTGCATTCTAATTTTTAATGAAGTTTCTGGAGACAATCCACAGCAGTAGCAGATTGTTACACGCCTTTAGGTTAGAGGTAACCTATTGACCAAAAATGATAAATCACAACCCAAAAGTCGTATTATGGCATTATTTCCAATGTTCCTATAAATCAGTCACTAAATGAAACTTTAGTGCACACAACGACATCAAAAATACACATTAAAGATCACTATAACACAATTTACGAGTCACTGGAAAAAATCTCAACCGCTCCGCCTGATTCCCGCTAAAAACTCCTATTGTACCATCGCACCTCACGAACAGCGCTGCAGCGCATTCATCTCAACACATTGGAACCAAAATGCTCCCGAACGGTTCCAAAAGAGCTTCCTCACGATGACAATCAAACTGGAATGATCTCCCCGCCGAGGTTTTCCCAAAGGAGTACCGCATGGAGTTCTTCAAGAAGTGTGTGAAGAGATTTCTGAAGGGTCGGCAACGCGCGAGTGATACCCCTGGTGCTGCAAGCGTCCATAGGATACGGTAACCGATTACCATCAGGCGGGCCGTATGCTTGTATGCTATTTTAGCCGTTTAAAAAATATTATTTCGTATACAATTACCATCGGTCAAAGTTCGTACGCAAGCGTACGGCATACCAGATGGTAAGCGATCACCGTGGCGTATAGTCGCTAGCAATTTTGCCAACTCTGTTGTTGAGGACTGACTGTGCTAACAGCATTACTACTAGCGCAGCGTATCCTCGTGGCGCACTAGCAACCTCACTTACTGTAGAAACATAACACTACATCTAAATAGTATTATTTGACTGCGGTCTTCTGTAAGGTGCAGCCCTCAGCAGCTCCAATTCTAATGGAAAAACTCATTCGAAAGCCGATTCGCTCTACTTCTCATTAATTCCAAAAGCAACGGCGATGTCCTAGCTATGAATAGCTAAGACAGGACGTCGCCTGTGTATGTATATGTGTGTGTGGTGTGTCAGGCGCGCCGCCTGCAGCTGTCGTGGCAGTGTCTGGTGCGCGCGCGGCTGGTGGACGCGCTGTTCTCGGTGCGCGCGCACTCGCCCGACCTGCGCGCCATCTTCCCGACCATCGAGCGAGCGAGACTCAAGCGCACCTCGTCCGCCGTGTGGCGCACCCCGCCGCAACGACTGCAGCCCTTGCAAGAAGGTTATCTATATCTCCAACTAAATCTGCACTTATAGTCTAACATGTTAAACTTGTTAGATGTCCTTAGGGTTCCATACCTCAAAAGAAAAAAAAGAAACCCTTATTAAGTCACTTTACTGTCCGTCTGTATGTATGTCTGTCTGTCAAGAATTTTTATCTCAATAACGCGAGGAGTTATCAAATTGAAATTAATATGAAATACCCGGGTCTATGGTCTCTTTCGGCTGTAAAATAATCAAACCTGTATGTCAGTACGAAGAAAAGATTTCACAAGAGTCAAAACCTATAGGGTACCCCCGTTGACCTAGAACCATGAAATTTGGCATTAAGCAGTGTCTTACAGCACAAGTAAAGAAAAAAATCTGAAAACCGCAAATCTGTTTTTTTTTAAATACGATTGTACTAAAAAAAACCTAAATCGCGCTGTTGAGAGTCACCGACGAATTACTCTCAGACCTCATTTGAAATTCGCCTACTTTTAACCTTACCTAGAAGTGTGTACGGAACCCTCAGTGCGCGAGTCCGACTCGCACTCGGCCTTTTTTTTTCTTCTTATTGTATATCGTTGAATATATTTTACTGTCTCAATAACTAATTAATACATTTATTTTCAGATTCGTGAACGTGAACTGTTAACCTGTGAAGTCGCAGGCGGCGTATATGTAAATATATATATTATTGTAACAATCATTATATCTATAATTATGTAATTAGTTTTGTCTGTAGCTTGCTGCAATGGGCTAAAGAGTGTATGTACTATAAATGAGATGAGATTTTGTTTCTGCCTGTTTTTTTATTACTCGATACATTCTGACACCAGTCTTACAATTGCCTGTTTTACAAGTCGTCTGTCATACAAGTACGAGTTTTTTTTTTATGGAATACTAATTCTAGCCGCCGCTTCGCCCGCGATATTCTAGATAAAGAACATCTCTTTAACTAACGGCAGAATTCGAGATGCAAAACTTTTTTTAAAAAACAAGTCAATTTTATTAGTCAATATGTATTCCACAATCGTAAAGTGTCGGGATGTTACGTTGCAAATTATTAAGTAGTTTTAAAGGATTAAGATACATATAGCGTGTGACATAAATATTGATAATATATAATGAAGTATTTTTAGAAGTATATGTATTCATTTGAATAGGCTAGATTAGTACAATATTTCGCCACGATTTTAGATAATATTTGTCAATAGTTTATGTCGTATCAAACAAATGAGACAACAGCAAATTAATTAATATGTCGAGCTTTCCTTTAGTGCAAAGATAAAGTGTTAATTTTCCAACGCTAGTTGGCAAATATTACCTTAGCTCGGCTATTTTTAACCACCTTAAATCGCTATGTTAGTTTGTTCATTTCTGTATACTTATTAGAAACTTGTATTTTGATTATTTAACGGTCAAATACTGTAACGACATGCAATGTTTGATCCATATAACTGTTTGAGGCGTCCTCAAAATACTATTTCGTAAGTTAAATCGGAGGCTTCTCAAAATTAATGTGGCATCAGTACTGTGCCGGTAGCAGGAACATTTTTCTACAACGTAAGCATTAACATTAAGCAGTAACTCTCAAAATGTCAAAATTGTCATACTAATTTTTAGTTCCACTTTTCGCCGCCGCAGCGCTGTTCGTTTTCCCATTCGATGTCGAGTGTCGATTTTGTTGTACAAAATTACTAAACTAAACTAATTTGACAGGTCCAAAAAGTCTTGCTACCCTTTCTCATGTGCGGGGTGAAATAAGGATGGCAATACTTTTAGACCTGTCAAATTAGTTATGTTTATTCATGGTACAATACAATTGTGTGTAGTTTTATTGGAATATAATGGAAGTTGTACCATGAGAATCGAATTACAGACCTTCGGTTGATTCGGGCAAGACCACGAAACTTCGATAAAAAAAAGTAGATGGACGAACAACGAAATGACGCCGGATACAACTACCCCTTGCCCACACACTACATATTTAAAAACCCGCCTTCACTTCGTTGTACGCAAATTTCCATCTACATTATTTATTTGATGTAAGCCACGAAAGTATATCGATCGTACTAATATTGACAACTCACGAAGTACCAAATGTCAAAATCATTTGACAGTTCCCAAACGGTACTAAAAGATCTTTGTAACCAGACTAGCGTATTAGTTTGTGCCCCAGACTGTATTTATGTACGAGCGCCATTTTTATTACGCTATGATAATATTGACACTAAATTACGTTAGAATCATGTCACACAACAGTCGATATTTAACCTTATATTCAATAGCACTAAGTTAATAATTAAGTTCAGTGCCCGTAGCAGGAACATTGTCTACAACGTATCCGAAAACGTAACTCGCGAAATGTCAAAATTGTCACACTAATTTTTAGTTCCACTTTTCACCGCCGCAGCGCTGTTCATTTTCCGATACAAAAATAGTCGAAGGCGATACGAAAACGCAGTCGACAATGTTCCTGCTACCGGCACAGATATAATGAGGCCCTATTATTTATTTTTACCATTTTATATGGATCTAGTTGATCCAAGCTACATCTAAATGGTTGTTAAAATAACTACTCAGTAAGGTTTGCACGGGAGTCGAATTAAATTGTTTGTAGCAAGTGTTTATGGCTAGATCGGGTTTTAGACTAATTTTAACAATAAGACTGTTATGGAGTTTCGAATAAGTTAGAAAATAAAATACATCGAGTATTAAAACTGTAATTTTCTTGAAAACTCTACCCAAGGATAGTTTTACTGCGATTCGGTTAGACAAAAAATATCGTCACGTGTAATCCCTCATGGGTTAGCCAGGTAGTATAGCGCCATTTCACTCTTGACTGACACTCCGTCTTTTGCTTCTTCTACATTCATCAATCTTCATACATGCTCGTCCATTCAGAATACCATTAACCTTTCCGTTTATATATTTATTTAATTATTAACAAGCGTAGGATGTGCTACTTTCAAGGTAAATTCTTTTTTCCGACCTTTGTGAGTATGTCAATTGAGTTTAAAAAATGGAGGGTAATTTTGAGAGTAGTGGGTAGAGGACCAAACCAATTCATCGAAGCTACTTACGGGGGTGTATGTATATTATATTTCCTTAATTTCAGCGGTTTTCGAGATAAATCCAATTTTCTGTCTCTAATGTCGACCGTCAAATCTCTAAGACTTGGTTGGTTCAGTACATATGATTATCGTAGGGGGTAGTTGGGCAGTAGGGAGGGGAGGACCTTGTCAATCGATTGGGGTGTACGTCTAGGTCATCATTTTCGGCGTAGGATGCGCCGTTTTCGAGATAAATCAGATTTTATGTCTCCTGAGGGACAACCGTCAAATATCTATGGTTTAGGTTGGTTCAGTACAAGGATGACAGGAGTAGTGGGGGGGGGGACCTTGCCAATCGATTCCTCGAAGCTGCTTACTAGGATGTACGTCTATGGAGGTACCCCCAAATGAGAAAAATGGGTCTGAAGGGGTCAAATAGTAAATACAATTAGAAAAATAAAACTGTGATAACTCTAAACAAAACTTTATTACCACCACTGCAGACAAAATGAAGTTTCAGCGTAAATATAGTACGAGTCCAACGCATTAACGATGAAAGGTGTAGAAGCCAGTGAAGTGTATTTGCGTGATTCCATCGATAAATGCATTACACTCGCTCGGGAATGTCGGCTAAATGTACATTTCGCTATTGTTTTAACGGCAGTTGAAATAAATAGTTGACGGAGTAGCTCAAAGTTCATTCATTGGGAAGCTAGCCATTGTAGACCATTTTATTCGGATTTCAATTTAGAAGACACAAAATGGCGACAATTGTTTTAGTAATTTGATACGATTTTTTGAGATAATTTTATCGACACTGGATAAGAATTTTCTGACGAATCCCAATAAATAAATTTTGAATTTATGGTAATCATTGCTTATGTCAAAGCAGCAGCGCCAGAGATGATTTCAATAAGCTCCCTGGTGATGACAGCCTGTCGAGTTCTGAAAGCGAAAAGATTTTTTTTATAGAAACCATAGACTAAGACTATCTATCAGTAAATTATATATAAGTAAAAAAAAGATAATCATAAGATTGATCAACTTAGTTATAGCCATATGGGGACGTACCCATCTATATAGAAACAAAAATTGTGCTATCTAGTTTAACCCAGGTATCGATTTTACCTGGTAAATGTGCACCGAAGTCACATGACAGACGCTTTCTGTACCAAATTTACTAAACCCCTGGTGGTTAGTATACCTGACACGATAGGGGACGCGGGTTCGATTCTCGCTGGGCCAATCATTTATGTGACCAAACTGTTTGCCTTGCCTCTAGGTGTTTGGTATGTAATGTAAGTATGTATAAAAAAAACATAAGTATTATATCAGCTGCTGGTTCCCATAGGCTGGATGGCGCTGTGTGATAATGTCCAAGCATTATTATTATTATGTCTCTCTAAAATTCACGGAGCCTTATAGGGTCCGGTATTTTGATTTTGAACCCCGGAGCGGGTTTCCCCGCTATTCATCATATTGAGCACTTCCACCTATTCGAGCATATTATTATCATTAATAATAATTAGGTGAAGGATTAGATCTAGTGCCAGACAGCAAGTGTTGGAATGGTTAGAAAACAGATAAACTCTAAAATACCTGTTGAAAGTGAGAGTAAGCTTGTCAATCATCTCCCCGGCGTTCTTGGAAGCGTTGTCCATGGCCGTCATGCGAGCTGACTGCTCGGAGCAAGCGCCCTCCTTCATCGCATAGTACAGCATCGAAGTCAGTGAGAACTCCATGTAGGATTGGATCACGTCAGAATCCAACGAGTCGTATACTGCCAGCTTTGGCGCGCTCTACGTGAACAATCACTTTATTAATAACACAGACAGTTCTTTTTTAAGTGACACACAAGCATACGGCTCGCCAATGGTAAGCGCTTACCGTAGACGCTTGCAACACCAGGGATATCACTCGCGTGTTAATATTATGTGTTCAGATCAAGATTTTTTTGTTTATATATGAATTCAGCTGAAACTAAGCTAGCTCTATGTGTCCGATCCGGCTCGAAGGACTAAATGGTCCTTCGAGCTGAGTTAGGTAGCATAACGTTAACATTACGGAAATAATAAATTGGAAAAATAATCAAAGATGCGTTAGTGATATCCTCAGTATTGCTTGCGGCTATAGGCTACCGGTGACTGCTTACCATCAGGTGGGCCGTATGCTTGTGTGCCACCTTAGTGGTATAAGATACATATAAAACTAGGACATACCTCAACAGACTTCTGGCTGACCAGAGGCATATCGGCCTGTGCGTAAGACACGACGGACCTAAACTTGTTGTAGATGATCTTGCCAGACGAGAAGTCGTAGCCTGAAGTCAAAATGGCGGTGGCGATGACAGACGCGTCCAGGAACGTGGGCGGCAGGCGACCGATCTATAAAAAAAAATGCATTGATATTACAAGCATTTAAGAAAGTGAAAGTATCCGATTGAGTTGAAATTTTGGTGTCCGTGACAGTGTACGATTACCTTAAAGCCGTAATTTTTAACCTAATATGGCTGACGTCAAAAAATAATAATGGCGAAGCAAAAACTACTATGGAAGGATAAATTATCTAATGGACGAGTATGAAATTTGACAGTTACAGATTATATGGGTAGGTGCAGAAAGATAACATTATTGTATGCAATACAAAAATTAATAAAAAACTACATTACACACTCACTACCATGTGTATGGCACAAGTCTTACTTATTGTAATAGTTGTACGCAGTATATTATCTACTCTGAGTGTTTAACGGACTTTTGACCACTAGATGTCGCTGTAATGTAAATGGGCATTATTAGCACGCGCGGTAGAGAGTCTCCGTCGCTGTGCTATATATCTCAGCGACGGAGACTCCTTGAACAAACCTAACATACCGACCAGGAGATCAATCAAACCAGTAAACCGGATTTCGCATACAATTAGTTATATTTACCACCACGCACAACAAGACCTGCTGCTGACTGCCTCCACTCCCAGGACTCAGTGTCATACACTGAGGTAATAGTTATCGTTTCATTGTATTACGAATTGTGGCCAAATTACTACCACTATACGACCGCTATGCTAGTAATAATAATGATGCTAGGAAATGTCCTACTTTAGGACCAGAAGGTGCTGTGTGATAATGATCACACAGCACCTTCTGGTCCTAAAGTAAGCAAAGCCTATGCACGTAGTATATTATCTACTCTAAGCTTATGCTATGGAAACCAGCAGTTGGTGTAATATACATATATGCATTTTGTGTAAATGCATATTTGTACTATATTTTTTTATACCACTAAGGTGGCAAACAAGCATACGGCCCGCTTGATGGCAAACGGTTACTGTAGCCTATGGACGCTTGCAACACCCAGGTGTAACACTCGCGCGTTGCCAGCCCTAAAATACCAAACACCCAGACACTATACAACCACAACTGCCCCGGCGGGAGTCGAGCCCACGCCCCTGTAGCAGTCAGGTAAACTAACCACTAGACCAGCGGTCTCGTCAAAACATACCTCGTTACAAACACCGATGATATGTTTAGCGTACAGCCGCTGCAGAATGCCTCGCGACTTGTCTCCTACGCAGATAACCTTGATGTTCTCAGCTCCTGGCTCGCTCAGACGAGTGCGGATCACTTTAGACACTCCCGTATGGACCGCACCGCAAAGACCTGGAAATTATTCTGTACTTAATACCATATGTATCTGCTTCTTCTACCTAACTATGGCAATCAATCCTCTTCAAGGAGTAATTTGTGTTTTTTTTTATACCACTAAGGTGGCACACAAGCATACGGCCCACCTGATGGTAAGCAGTCACCGTAGCCTATAGCCGCTAGCAATACCAGGGGTATCACTAACGCGTTGCCAACCATGTTGTTGATGAGGACTCACTGTGCTAGCAGCAATACTTCTAGCCCAGCGTATCCTCGTGATGCACTTTACTTTCCGCAGAAACACAACACTACATCAAGTAGTGTTATTTCACTGCGGTCAATTGTGTTGATTAACACAAGATACTTTTAGCCCGGAAAATTTAGGATTCCTTTGCGATAGGCATAAATCGTAACGCTGCAGCGGCTTAGCGTTTTATAAAAATAAAACCCATGAAGTTGTGAACAAAATTGAATAAGCTGCGAAGTCGCGGACATTATTCTTATTATTATAATTTTGTTGTATACCACTAAGGTGGCAAACAAGCATACGGCCCGCCTGATGGTAAGCGTTTACCGCAGCCTATGGACGCTTGCAAAACCAGGTGTATCAAGCGCGCGTTGCCGACCTTATTAATATTGGGCTTGGAAGTATAATTAAATAAGTGAACTTTACCTCTATCCGAGGTCATCGCAATGTAGAGCTGCTTAGGGTCATCTTCAGGAATGGCGACCTACAAGATAAATAATGGCAGTGAGTGTCAAACGTTTATGACATGTGGTGCTCAAAGTTTCACGTCAACATCGACGGTGGAAAGAAAATACAAATTAAGCGCCATATGGCCAATTCTTCAGCAGAGTTGCTCAAAGTTTCAAATTTCAATCAAAGGATTACATCTTTATATTAACTAATGTTTTTTCTTAAATTAGTGATCCACCGATTGGCTTGTCACCTAGACGATAGAAATGTAGCGTCAACAGAATGTAAACACTCGCAACGGATACATTAGTAGTCTCCATACTAATTATATCTTTTTCATTTCAAACTTTAAATTAATCGCCAGAAGTGCTCCCGATTAGGTTCTAAACTAGACAGATTATAGAGAATCCAAAAATCTACCAAACTGTATATAAAACGCATTTTCGACCAAAATGGCATTTCATTTGTTTTCATTTGGTCTTAAGTGCAGTGTCATACCACAAACTTTACGATGAAGGAAAACATTGTGAGGCAACCTGCATAAGTCTGAGAAATTCAAGGATCTATGTAGTGCCTTAGAGACTGCGTCATACTTACCATCCGTCACCACCATGTTAGCGAAACTATCGATGGAAAGTAGCTCATCCTATCTATCTCAAAATAAAAATAAATATTATTTCGTTTAGGCCCTAATAAGGCACCTATGAAGGTCTAAATTACCACTCGTTCTGAAACTTCGGGGACCCTTGTGGGAAGATGTGAAGTTAAATTATTATGGAGTTATTTTAGTACTAACCTCAGCCCTATCGTAGAACTGCACGGCTCCTTCACCGTACGGGCGAGCAGCCCTCAAGTCTCTCTCGGCACGGGTGTACCTGATGATAGCAAATTAAGTACAGTATCAGTATCACAAAACAAGAATAGAGACCACACACTGGGAAATGTAGTGTCGGAGCACGCCCACTAGTTGGACTAACAACCTATAAATGCCTTTGTTCAGCAGGGGATGTCTATCGGCTGATTATGATAATCATCAGCAATTAATGAGGCTACATTGTTGTTCAAACAAATGATAGTCGAATTCATGAAATCCTCCTTGTAAAGGTATCTTTGACAAATTGTGAAATAGCCCCCTCCTGTGGTTTACCCAAAGTAGTACAGCAAGGGATTCTTTAAGGAGGTTGAAGAGATTTTTGTAGGGTCAGCAATGTGAGTCATGCCCCTTGGTATTGCCAATTACCATAAGGCAGGCCGTATTTGTACAGAAACAAAAGTTGTGTAAAATTATAATGGTATAAATATTCTATTGTCAAACACTAGCCTAAATTACAAAAAAAATTCTTAGTACTGTCAAATTAAGTTTCTGTTGTCAAATCAAATTAAGTCCTGTCAAAATGTCCTATGAATATATTTAGTTTCTGTCCATCTATCTGCCTATTTAAATGGGCATGTCTTACTTCATTTACATATATATTTCTTTTCCGTTAACTAATCCTTTCCAACATCATTGAAAATTCATATTTTAAGGCCAGGTTTGTTGAAATATAGGTTTTCAATACTTGAAAACTGTAGTGTCATAGTTATTGTTTTCATTAGAATAGTGTTAAACCTACTTTTATTGTTGGTAGTTCAAACCACAATTGCTTGCAATAGTGAATAGTGAGTACCTTCTTAATGTTTCAATAATGTCACTTGTAATGAAAATTAAAAAAAAAAACTACAAAATGATTATGACCTTGACTAGATAAGTAATGCCAATAAATTTAAATACATCCCCGTAACTTCTGCATAAAATTAAAAAACAATCAAACTATATATAAACTTCTCTTCAGTTTTGAAGTGCTTTGCATGGAATACTAGCTGAAAAAGCTATGTTCTATTTTCAAAATTCTAATTTAGATACTACTTGTACTTTACGAACACTTTTTTTAATACTCACTTAGCAGCAGACACCATCTTCATGGATTGGGTGATCTTCTGAATGTTCTTCACAGACTTCAGACGCATGGAAATGTGCTTTAAGGTGGCCATGTTCCTGTTAGGCTGGTGGACAATCGCCACCACCTGGGTGCATACACCCGGCGAGAAACGACCCAACATCTTTAAAAATTCTGCAAAAAAAAAAACTAATCAGATGATACAGTCAGGTTATGTGTAAGTTATGTAAGACCTCCTCACTACTCGACTTTGAACATTCTTCAAAATGTATATACCACACAAACTCTAGAAAATATAATGTGGAAGGGTTTTTCACGATTAATTGTTCAATTGAAACACAATACTAACTTTTGCGGGCGTTTTCTAGTTAAAAAATTCACCAGCGGACGAAAAGTGTCGCTGGCCGAAAACGTATCTTGTGAGATGCCAGTACAAAAAATTAAAAAATATTTGATTTTAAAAAAGGATTGCTTAACTAAAATGAACGCAGCTGCTTATGCCAAAGGAGCGTAGCAGTTGTGTTCTCTTGGGCCAAAAGGACATTTTCGGAACTTGAAAAGGGAAGTTTTGTGAGCCGTAGACATTTTGAGAAAAGCACATTTTGCGATGGAGCCATGTATTTCAATTTGATTAAGAATAATAAAAAGCGAAATTCTTTTTAATTTTAGTGCCAATTAAAACTTTCAGACTAACTGTAGCATTTGTCATATTTTGGCTGGAACTGAACATTTTATTGTAAATTGAAGTTTGAAGTTGAAAAAATTCAATTAAAGATGAAAAATTTGCAAGTGAACGTATTGTTTAATGCGCCAAGTAAAACTACCTACTTATATCGACAATAGCAAAAATAGACCTTGAAAAGGATTAATTGCCATAGCGGAAAAAAAAGAAGAAGAAGAACAGATAAGTTGTCAGTGCCAACCACAGAGTACATAATCACTACGTTTTAGTGCCAACCAATGACATATCAACGTAGCTAATGACCTTCGACTTTGGAACCTTGGAAACCTTTCCTTGGAAACGTAGATTGGAAATAGTTTCTCAATTTACGTAATACAATATCTAAGCATGATAATAAAATGTTCAAAATATTTTAATAATCAAATCTATTTGAATGTCTAATGTTGGAGTTATGATGTTTAGTTGATTTTTAATTTAAACTTACGCAATATAATAAAATATGAACAGGCTACACAGAACTTTGTAGCAACGTGAAGCGGAACGTACGTAGTAAACAAATGCTGCAACCCTACCAAAGTAAGAAGACCGAAATCGAGATCACAATTCATATTAAGTAACATTTTAATTTTTGTCGTTTATTTTACATCAAAATTTGTTCCCATCTGACTCACGTAAATTAAATCACGAATAAAAAGAGCGACCAAGTTTTTTGCATATTTCAATCAAACAGGCACTAATAAAAATGCCAGCGCCAGACAAAACTACGGTGATCAAGCCTGAGCTGACTCTAGAACAGCCAACGAGAGAATTAACACAAACGGATCGTATAAACAAGAAATTGTTACAATCGCTATTCAACAGAATGGACGAAGGTGAATCAAGTTTATCTAAAATGGCAGAGCCAGATAACAAAACTGAGGACGATGACGAGTGGAAGGATTAAATGGACACATTATGATAATGTAGTTTGTAAGCACTATGTTTAAATTATACTTTTATACTATAAGCATTTCTTTTTTCTTTCTCAGGTAACCTTTTGTGCCTACTCCCAGTCAGTGTTCTGTTTTTGTGATAATCATAGAATATGTAGCTAAATGACTAGTCTATTCTAATACTTATTGTTGTTGTAACTTTGTATAATAACTAATTAATTATCATCAATGTTACTCATTGAAACAAACACTTACTACTTTGCACTTCATCAACTAAATTAATCTGTGCAAGTAGTTAGAAATAGAGCTAATACAAAAGGAAAGTGTTTGTGGGTTTGTCCGGCCTTTTATCTGTTACCCTTACCACCTACTGCCACCCACTCATGGCCTGCATTAGTGAGTTTGGTCTTGGCGGTAAAATGTCTTGCCACCTGGATAAGCCAGGTTTCGTAGCTAGTTGTTTAATAAGAATGTAATGATGCTGTGGCCTCAGAGTAGATAATATACTGTGTTGTGTGTGGTGTGGATATTTAAAACAGGTTCAGGTTCAAAAGGTAAATCTCTATGGAAGTATCAGGTGCTTATAACAATCAAAGAGAGGTAGGGAGATTTGGGAATTCCCGTGGGTTATCCCATTTATTGGAGCCGCCCGGCTCCAATTTAAACTGTACCTCCGCCTTACAGAAGACCATAGTGAAATAACACTACTTGATGCAGTGTTGTGTTTCTGCGGTAAGTAAGATTGTCAGTGCTCCACGAGGATACCCTGGGCTAGTAGTATTGCTGCTAGCACAGTGGTTCCTCGTCAACAACATAGTTGGCACACCGTTAGTGATACCCCGGGTATTGCTAGCGGCTATAGGCTACGGTGACTGCTTATAATCAGGTGGGTCGTATGCTTGTGTGCCACATTAGTGGTAAAAAAAAAAACGAGCAAAAATATCTCTCCCACAGACTGCAGGAAAGCGAGAGAAAGAAATGAAATATCTACAATAAGCATGCTTAGGTAAGGCCTTGTTATTCGGCAGGCCAGTGGGCAGCCAGAGTGGGAATCTGACTGGCCTTTCAAGCAGGCCCAGGGCAGATGGCAGCACAGGGTGGCAAGTGCTGTCAATCTCACATTCCCCCTCGTAATCGTAATTATTTAAGTTTTCAAACACATTTACTTCAATTAATTAATGGACATGTGCCTGAACATACTATGTTTGCTGTTTTACTAAACATATTAGGGTAGGTATCTTTCCATTTTATTAGGTCATCTATTATTTATGACAGTATTTTATAATCAAAATAAAGATCCTAATCTGCGGTACTTGACACTAAATATCCGGATCCGTGTCCGTGGATACACTTTTGATGATCAATCACATCACTACATGGGAACTTTTGTAGGCAAAGTATTTTATTATGTATGTGTAATATGGTTGCCTTGCGTCTGGGTGTTTAGTATGTATTATAAGTATGTATTTACAAAAAGAAAAGTATATAAGTATTGTATCAGCTGCTGGTTCCCATAGTACAAGCATTGCTTAGTTTGGGGCCAGATGGCGCTGTGTGATAAAAAAAATAAGTAAATAAAACACACAGAGAACAGTAACTTGAATAATATTTTTATTATGTACTACGCGAGTTATGAGGAATGTTCGTATTTACAGCATTGCATCCAATTATAATTATTATACATATATAATAATCCATTTGTTTTGAACATTTACTATACAAGGGCCAAGAGTCTACACTACTCTTTAATACTGAACATAAAAGAGAACTTTTAGTTCTAAACGTGAAAACTGCAAATTGAATGGCATTATATTTATACACAAATAACTGACCTGCATCAAAAACACACATAAAAGACAACTGATTTTAAAATTGTCAAAAAAATCATAGAAAATATGACACAAAAATAATGATTTCAAAGTATACATTTTGTGAAGAGTTTTCAACAAGATTGCAATAAATAATATATGGCGTCCATTGTTCCACCATCTGTGGGGTGGCCGGACACATACAGCTTCTGTTAATATTACCTGTAACAAGTAGGTATTTATTTCGACGAGGCCACTGGTCTAGTGGTTAGTATACCTGACTGCTACGTTAGAGGTCGCGGGTTCGATTCCCGCCGGGGAAAACATTTATGTGACGAATATGTTTGCCTTGCGTCTGGGTGTTTGGTAATGATGTATTATAGGTATATATTTCCAAAAAAAAAGGATATAAGTATTATATCAGTTACTGGTTCCCATAGTACAAGCTTTGCTTAGTTTGGGGCCAGATGGCGCTGTGTGATAATGTCCAAGCATTATTATTATTATTATTATTTAAAACAAGCTTTTAATTGTTCGTCACATCCTTTCATTTGATACCCATTCTACTAATATAATTGTAAATGCGAACGTTTGTGTGTGTGTGTTTGTACTCCCTTCACGCCTCAACGGCTGATAGGATTTACATTGCACTTTTATTTTGGAAAAATAAATTGGGTTGCGCACAAAAAAAATAAACCCATGAAATTTGAATCAATATTAATCTCACACGTACGAAGTCGCGGGTACAGCTATCATATATTTCATATCTCCATATGAATTTTATACCCATATAATAAGAGGTCGTTCTAATTATAAAATTATAAATCGCCCTTTTGCGGCTGTCGCCATATTGGATTTAGGATGACGTCACTGGCATTTAATCACATGTTTCGTTTATCAAGCCTTTTAACTTGATACTCATATCTTAGGGGTTACTGTAGAAATGATAAATCTCCATTTTGTAAAGTCCGCCATATTGTATTTAAAATGGCATTTAGGTGACCGTGCATTATCACGTGTACATATCATATTTATATATATATATATAGATGTAGTATTTACCTAACACATATACAGGGTGCGCGCTTGCCACCGCTGCCGTCTAAGCGGACTTCTCGATCATGTCGATGTTAACTTTGTAGAACACGTAGGGATAGTACTCGGACTGGCCGAAGCCGAGACCCGCCATTTCAGCGTTCTGTGAACACAAAACAATCACGTATTTTTTTTTTAGTACAATGATGCCAATTTTGATCTACAAAATTACTAAACTTAACTAATTTGACTAAAAGTCTTGCTATACCTTTCTCATGTGCGGGGTTAAATAAGGATGGCAATATTTTCAGACCTGTCAAATTAGTTAAGTTAAGTCATTTAGAACAACAGAATTGACAAAATCAAATTTTCAGTCAAACTTTCCAGATAATTTTCAAACTCAATGATGGTAAATGGTTACCGTAGCCTATGGACGATAGCAGCACCAGGGGTGTCACTAGCGTGTTGCCGACCGACGAACATAGACCCTCTTCTTTTTGAGGTCGGTGAAAAAATAGTGAAATGGTGCTCTATACTTGCTCTATATGCTTGTTTGCCACCTTAGTGGTAAAAAATAAAACCGTTAAAACATTTCGTTATTAGCGGATCGTCGCAATACGTCCCGTGTATGACAGTACCGGCATAATTAGCCGACATTTGTAATCCCATTGTTTATCTGTAGGGATTGTATGTGTGTATGTCAAATCAAATCAAATCAAAAATCATTTATTCAGTTGAGGCCCTAATAAGGCACTTATGAAGGTCTCAATTACCACCGGTTCGGAAAAAAAAGCCACCTGAGAAGAACCGGCAAGAAACTCAGTGCTCTGGCTTTTTTTTTTCACGTAACAATCATGATATAACAATTTGAAACACGTGTGTGTGTGTATGTAGCAACCTCCTGGTTGGCGTTGGCGTTGGTGTGCGCGGAGTGGTCGAGGTGCGCGTACAGCTGGTGGAGCACGTCGCGCAGCTTCTTCATGCTCTTGCGAGAGGGGACCATCACTACGGCCTGGAAGTTCACTGGCAGGCCGTATCTGCCACAGATACAACACTCACATATTTATATACCACTTAGGTGGCACACAGGCATACGGCCCACCTGATGGTAAGCAGTCACCCTAGCCTATAGCCGCTGGCAATACCAGGGGTATCACTAACAGGTTGCCAACCATGTTGTTGATGAGGACTCACTGTCCTAGTAGCATTACTACTAGCCCAGCGTATCCTCGTGGAGCACTGGCAACCTTACTTACCGCAGAAACACAACACTCACTTTCCACCGAAGATAATTTGGTGCCAACGTGACAGATAGTGAGTCCGTCGCCGTCTCTTAGGCACTACATACGTCCTTGAATTTCTTCTCAGACGTATGCAAGTTTCCTCACGATGATTTTTTTCACCGGAATGCTCTTGGTGTGACTAATCATAGCACTTATGTTAGAAAAACTCATTGGTACAGACCGGTGGGATTGACACTTGCGTCACTATAATAGCAGGCAAGGGTCCATACCACACGGCCACCAAGACTATTACATTCTTGAAGTCACTTTTATTTATACCACTAAGGTGGCAAACTAGCATACGGCCCACGTGCTGTTAAGCAGTCACCGTAGCCTATACCCGCTAGCTAGCAAAAAAAAAAAACAGTTTAGGACTTAATAAGGCACTTATGAAGGTCTAAATTACCACCGGTTCGGAAAAAAAAACCACCTGAAAAAAACCGGCAAGAAATTCAGTGCTGTCTTTTTTCATGTAACAATCATGATATAACAAAATTCTTAAGGACATGAGTGTGTATTTGCTAGGACTAACCTCAAAACGGACTCCACGAACACACGGAGCGCCTTCACGTGTATCCAAGCGCAGAAACATTCGGAGAAGTTCACCTTCAACCATCGCACCAGAGGACCCTGAGGAACAAAATACATTGTCTTAAGTTACCCATTTTTTTTATACCACTAAGGTGGCACATAAGTATACGGCCCACCTGATGGTAAGCACTCATCGTAGCCTATAGCCGCTAGCAATACCAGAGGTATCACTAACAGGTTCCCAACCCTGTTGTTGATGAGGACTCACTGTGTGAGCAATATTACTACTAGCGCAGCGGATCCTTGTGGAGCACTATGGATATAGTCTTGCAAAAAAGAGTAGAAAATAGTAGGGGCGCCACTGTGTCGTTCGTATGGCCCGCCGCAGCTCGCATAGAGCATCCACCGCCTTGATTACCAACGTCACAACATGGATAACATTTTGTGAATGCTTTCTTGCTTAACTATATTTGATATTTTTTATACTGAAAACACTAAGTAATCGACTGAGTGAGTAAGTGTGTAAGTTAGTGAGTGACTGAGTCAGGCCGTGTTAGTAAGTTGGTAAGTGTAAATGGGTTAATGATTGAGTCAATGAGTGACTGAGTCAGACAGTTAGTGAGTAGGTGAGGTCGGTCTCATTGTATGCGAGCTGTCAGTGAGTTAGATAGTGATTGAGTACTAATGATCTGCTTCTTCTTGTCGGTGACCAGTTTGGAGATCTCGTTCTTGCCGGCGACCAGGTCGGCCTCATTGTACGAGAACTGTCAGTGAGTGAGTGAGTGAGATAGTGATTGAGTACTAACGAACTGCTTCTTCTTGTCGGTGACCAGTTTGGTGATCTCGTTCTTGCCGGCGACCAGGTCGGCCTCGTTGTACGAGAACTCGCGCACCACGAACTTGCGCTCGCGAGCGTGATGCTTGAACTCATCCGCTACCTGCGTTCAACAAAATATACAATGCCGGTCGTTAGCAACAACATCTTTCGACTTCGTATTCGAAAACGTTGCTGTCAAAATGTTCATACGATTTTTTAGTTCCAGTATTCGTACTGTACGTTTTCCCATACAAAACTATTATTTATTGATGTAGTACTCTTATTTTGACATAACAATCAGAGACTTTAATTTCATTGATTTGTACAGACAAAGATAACGTCTTTCCTATCGCTTTCCTGTAACGCGGGAGTGATTTCGTGATAAGGGGTGATGTGACAGTGTGTTACCGGGTAAGCGGTAATCTTTTATTTTCTCGTTTTTTTTTGGGACTCAGTCCAATTTATAACTGTTTTACTTTTCACCTGTTTGTGTATGAAAGAAAGAAATAATGTTTTTATTCTCCTCGCACACACGACACAAGAAAAAATTAAATTAAATTAAACGACGAAAATAAAATTTATTTTCATTTATATCAGGCTACGATGCCCATATAACATATACCAAATGACTGTGTTCTGTTTTGTGTGCCTAACAAATAAATAAACAAATCTGTGTGCGGGTAAGCGCTTACCTTCTTAAAGAGCGTGACGGTGAAGAGTCCGTAATCGTTGTCCTGGTGGATGAGCTGGGTGGAGCGGGGCACGATCATGTCCGTAATCTTCTCGTAGTTGGCATTCCAGTCGTTGAACATTGACCTACACGTAACATTACAGTACTGTAGACCTAGCAACTACAACTATCGACTACGTATTCGTATATGCCTTAGCTCAGCAGTGAGATGCAGCAGGCTGATAGTAACAGTAATAATGATAAAATGTTTTGCTCCGGTACGAATCGAATCCGCGTCACTGGAGCAACAGTCTACTAACCACTAGATCAACGGTGTATCAGTAGTCTTAGCAAAAACAAACTTCCGATTACATATTCGTATTGCTTTCGATTATTATTGTATGGGAAAATTAACTGCGCGTATAAAAATGTTCACGTTTCGCGAGATCCGTTTTCGAATACGCAGGAACATCTTTCGTGTATTCGAAAACAGCACTCAAATTGACAAAATGAAAATGAAATTTTAGTTCACTTAAATCACGTAATCTTAAATACGAAATTTTAGTTCCACTGTTCGCCGGCGCAGCGCTGTTCTTATTCCCATGTGTAATCGAAAGTTTGTTCTTGCTGAGACTACTGATGACACCGTTGGTCTAGTGGTTAGTAGATTGCTACTCCAGTGTCGCGGATTCGATTCGTACCGGAGCAAAACATTTTATCAATATCACTGTCAGCCTATTGCATCCCACTGCTGGGCTAAGGCCTCCCTCCATGACTTCCACGAGTGTCTGTCCAACGCTAGTGTTGTTTCTGCAGTAGTGTTGTTTAGTCCGTTTCGACATTTGTTCTTGCTAGGTTGCTACTCAACTCTGCGGTAAGTAAGGCTGCCAGTGTTCCGCTAGGATACGCTGTGCTAGTAGTAATGCTGCTAGCACAGTGACTCCCCATCAACAATCTGGTTGGCAACTTAGTGATATGCCCGGTATTGCTAGCGGCTAAAGGCTACGGTGACTGCTTACCATCAGGTTGGCCGTATGCTTGTGTGCCACCATAGTGGTATAAAAAAATGATTTGTCCTCACTTGGGCACAATGACGAGCAGCGTGACGAGGTACTCGCTGTCCAAAATGAAATGCTCCTTCTTCACCAAATCCGCCAGATTGCGGGTCAGCAAACTCCCGCTACAACACAATACACATTTGACCATTTAGTTTCGAGTCAGACAATGTTGCCAGTTCTCTTGTCCGCATCATCATTCTCCTGCCCTTATCCCATATTATTTTGGGTCGGCGCAGTATGTATTTCTCTTCCATCCTTCATTAGCAGCCGTCATCTACGTATTCACTTCTTTTCTGGCCATGTCATCTTTCACACAGTCCATCCATCTTTTCTTAGGTCTACGTCGACCCCTGTACCAGTCCACATTCATACATAAAACCTTTCTTACCACGTTATCTTCATTCCTCCGCATAAATTGTCCACACTTGCCTTTAAATATTATAGCCAAAATAAAAGTAACTGGAATAAAATTCAAATCATCCCTCAAGCGCCACATATTGACAGGCAGTCTTTGAATTTTCTTTATTTAGTTTACGGATATATTTGTATAGTGTGAATGCACCTTTATATTTTCCATAAATTTGTCAGAAGTATTGTGTGAAGAATAATATACTAACGTCTGCTTCTTCTCCAAGTTCTGTAAGTTGCCCTTGAGGGCGTTGTAGGACGAGGACTTGACCTTCAGGTCCGCGTCGATCTGGCCCACCTGAGAACAATGTCGTAACTCATTATTTGTTTTTTTCAGTTTTACCAATTACAGATAAATACTCCGTGATAACTTTGACTGGTAGCTAGAACATGTTCAACTACATATTCAAAACTTTAAAATTAAAAAAAAAAAATTTACATTGTTAGTTCCACTTTTCGTCGGCGCAGCGCTGTTCATTTTCCCATACAAAAATAGTCGAAAGGGATACGAATATGTAGTTTTTTTGCTTGCTACTTGCTAAGGCTTCTGAATGGTTTTTTATATATATTTTTTATACCACTAAGGTGGCACACAAGTATACGGCCCACCTGATGGTACGCAGTCATCGTAGCCTATAGCCGCTAGCAATACCAGGGATGTACTACGAGTTGCCAACCCAGTTGTTGATGAGGATTCACTGTTCTAGCATAGCATACTCCGAATGTACTGGCAAAATGTACAGCAGGCTATAACAAACCGACACCCATTTTTTGGGGGTTGCTCATGGATTAAATTGCATATCTTAGTTACCTGTTTGCTTATAATATCGGCGATGTTGCGCAGACTCTGCTTGATGGGGTATTTCGCCATATCCCATTGGAAGCGGGTGAGGTACGTCGGCAGGTCGCCTGTAATCACACCGTACGGTCATTGCCTGTTCGAACACAGCTTTTGTGGTCATTCACCTTCAATAAAGGAGTGTTCATTGAAATTAATTCTGATAACTCGGTTTAATATTTTTTTGAGTTACACCAACTTGGCTTTAGTAGGGACAATGAACTTTTTTTTGAGTTTACTACTCGAGTCCATTCTGTTTACGGTGTAAGTTTTCAACAGTCCAAAAAGTGTCTATACTGGTATTCGAAATGCAAATCTCAGTAGGATTGTTTGCTGAACCAGATTTGAAAAAAAAACGCAACGACCTTTCCATTTTTATGAAAAACATAAGCCATATTTTATAACAATAATATATTTGCGACAAAGTCGCGGGTAACTAGATGGTTTTTATGAAATTTAATCTAAATAATTGAATACGTGTATTGAATGGAAAAATTCAAGAATATTTTGTTAATCATATGTATGAGTTCAAAAAGTATGGATTGCTCAAAATTTACACCAAAACACTGTTTTTTGATATCATTAATCACGATACACACTTAATACTAAAAAAAAATATTTTTTGCTGAAAAAGAACAAAAATAAAGTTAACAAAAGATTAAAGCCAAAGATCTAAGCCGACTGTAACCAAATTGCAGTCACTAGCAAAATACACGTAGGTACCGTGCGATCATTAAGGCTTCTATAGTTGTGTTCAAATTAGCGAGATCAAGCAATATTTAAAGCAGACCTTGAATGGAGAAGTGATTGACACATTTAACAAAAACATTCGACGGTGGAAAGGTAAAACAAAAGAAACGTCATTTGACCAGTTCAGCAGAGCTGCTCGACGTTTAAAATTTAATTATAATAATATTGGTGCCAATTCTATTGTTGAAAATTACTAAACTTAACTAATTTGACAGGTCTAATAATATTGCCATCCTTATTTAACCCCGCACATGAGAAAGGGATAGCAATATTTTAAGACCTGTCAATTTAATAATTAAGTTTAGTAAATTTGAACAACAGAATTGGCACCTATATCTATTTTAATTTGTTAATGGATTTTTTGAAATGTTGTGAGCTTCCGATTGGCTTGTAACCTAGACAGATCGATAGAGAATCCAAAACTCTATCTAACATATAAAACTCATTTTCGACCAAAGTGGCGTATCATTTGTTTCTCCTTTCCACCATCAAATGTTCCTTGGTTTTAAGTTCATACTGAATTTTAATTTGAATAAAGATCTGAACAATAATCACACAACTCTAGAAGCCTTAGAAATACGTTAAACATTATAGTAATCGTAACAGTCACATGCAGACATTCCAAAGTCCATGCTACACATGCACTAAACATAAATAATACAAATATCGCAGTCACATCACACTATTTGATATGCACAATTAATATTTCACGATTTGTGATGATCTCAAATCGAACCAATAGTAAATTCCAACAGAAATATTATTTTGAAAAAATATTTGGCTTTACATCCTAACTTGGTGTTATATAAAACATGTATACATTAATTATCATAATAATCACTCTGTAAAATAAAAGAGTTAAGAGAAGTGTAGGTAGGTACACAATAAATGTAATAAACAATTTATTTATTTATAGATCCTTTGAGTAACATAACATAGTCAACATCCGCCTGATTTTCCCATATTATTTGGGGTCGGTGCAATATGTGGTTCTCTTTGGACATAGAATACCTGTGGTAATCGAACGTAACGGATGTATGGAACACCAATAATGCAGGTCATGCGTTGCCAAACCTTTCTCGGAGAACCTCAAGTCATAGTCTAAAGAATAACTGTAGTAATCGAACGTAACGGATGTATGGAACACCAATAATGCAGGTCAAGCGTTGCCAAACCTTTCTCGGAGAACCTCAAGTCATAGTCTAAAGAATGAACTCGGTAGTTCATGCTACATTCAAAGAGTGGAAACTCATCCTTGAACAGTAGACCGATATCATAAAATGGTTACATTACATGAATTTATTCGATGACGCAACATGAACAGCGAAATCTTATCTTAGCCTCAGTTTATCTTCGGTGTGAGACGTTCTCGCATTTACTGGTCGGTAAACGCTAAAACATCAAAATTTATATTTGTAGTCACTTTTATCAACATAGTTTCTATCTAACCTTGTAATTATGAAAACACTATTCGGTCGTAGAGACCACAAATGATCTCTCTGAATTGGATCTTTCTATTTTTAGCCCTACAGCATCTACATCATCAAATTGTATAGTTTTTGAAGTTTTAACTCTGATCAACAAAGACTGGCTGACTAAACCAAAACCAATTATAATTCTAGGAGAATAATCTCCTACAGAGTATAAACTCTGCCTTCTTTTCATCATTTTATATCGACACGCATCTTAATCCTTACATGTGTATACATAACAATATCTATCTGTTTGCCTGTTTGTCCGCTCTCAACTCGATAAACACTAATCCGATTTACATGAACAAATTTTAAATTTTACTTAATTGGTATACAAGTCAGATTGCAGTATAAGTTTCAGAAGTTTTATTTCCTGCAACACTTCGTGTAAACGGCTATATAAGTAGTTAAGTATATTTTATATTGAAATTACTATTAAGCATTAATGTGCTGCACAAACAGCAAGCTAAGATAGCCTAGTATTTCTATAGTCTTAAAACAACTTTGATGATCGGTACAAATTTTACTTAATTCGTGAGTTATATCGTTGTTTAAGACTTTTCAATTCCAATAACGGTTGTGAAAATATTATACTGTATAGAAAACGATCGCCGAGGCCATTAGGGGCTTTGTTTCAAATGAAACTTGTATTTATAGTTTATAGCGCTATTGACGTAAACGGAACAGACACGCAAAATACACTAACTCATTTCTTCAGGAAAAACGTTTCACTAAAATAAATATAATAGATAAATAGGATAGGTACTTACAGATAAAATAAATACAACATCAACGTTAATAAAATAAAACAATTAAGCAAAAAATATAACATAATTAAAAAGCTTACATTTACATTTATGTGTTTAAAGCTACTACAAGACATTTGTGAATTTGTAACTTTACTCGGTTCACATGATGTCCTTTATAGTTTAACTAATTATTTTAAATAATATAAGTATTCATCGCAAGCGCATTTCGAAGACAAGGTGGTTTAAGGCATGACAATTCTGCGACTGTTTTCTAGCCACTTATACGTATGACGTAGCGTCATCATAAACTTTTGCACTATAACTATAATTTGTTTAAGAAATTCAGGATGGCGCTCCCGACATATATAATTACGGCCAGCGCCATTTGCTAGCGGGAATATTATAATTCAAACGTTAAACAACAAGTCATCATAGATATCGAATTACACAATCACTGCCAACACAACGTTCGTACGGGAACCAAAAACGCGAGAACAGGCAGACAGCGCTGTACGTAGAAATACAGGACGAGAATCCTGTTTACGTTAGCCAAACTAATAGGGCTCAAAAATGTACAGGACCTACTGGGATAAATTTGGAGAGAATTTGAAACTTCTTTGTATAAACAATTTTACATACGCCGGAAGGTGAAATTTTTCACACTGGCTACCGTAAGTAAAAGGAAAACCTATTTATATGGTGTATTCCATTAATCTCCAATTAATTATTATTGAACTGCTAGTCGTTCGTAGCGGATTAATAAAACGCGATCAATGTTTCAAAAACGCTCCAAATCCGAGAGGACATGGTCAGGCGTAAGATCCTAAACCTTGCGAGAGGACGTGATGCGGTCGGTCCTCGTCCTCCTCTTCGTCCCACCGCGGCGAGCTTCGCCCACTCGACGGCTGAGAGGGGTGTGAAGCGTCACAGTCCGAGTGTTCCCGGTGCTCGCAAGGCCAGCAACCGTGGTGCTCAGAGAAGGCCGAGTCGCAAACAGGTGACGTCGGCGTTAGAGGCGGCTCGCCCCCACCAGGGTCCGCGTAAGACTCGACGCCTAAATTTCGCATTTTTTAACTTATACCCTTTGGATTCATGGTCCCGTTCGCCTCGTTCATAGACATTAGTTAAAGGAGAGGAGCAAAATATAAAAAAAGGAATAAAAAAAAAATACAATAATAAAAATAATAGTAGTAAATAATAATAAAATTAAAAAGCGCAAAGCATAGACTTAATTTTTAAGCTTGATAATAGCTAAGCTATGAATGTTTTGTGAGGCAGTGATTGGTTTATCTATGATGAACAAGTAATTATTATTATAATAACTAAATCTTAGTACATAATACATATAACACTTTGTGCGACACTTTACATTACGAACCAGTTTTTTTTTTACATCTGAAATAATTCATCGCATATTTGTTAATTTTAAGATATAAAAATACGTAGATAATTATGAAACCAGATCTTTCCAACAAGATTCGTCTGATTATTCATACTTTTTAGCTCAATAAGCACCCAACACAATTATCAAACCTTTGATTATGTACGGATGTGTGATTTATATGTTCTGTTCCTGCAATAATAAGACGATAAATCACTATGAAAAGAACTTTCATTCTCCTGACGATTTGGATACAAATTTCAATGGGTAAAATATATTTACAACCTGTCTTTTGAATTCTCATAACATTGCCGTTGCGAATTTTAAAATTTAATTATTAAATAATGTATACATACAATCCAATTCACATCATACTAAGTTTTACTCATTAGTGGCGTTCGAATGGATATTTTTGGGGCTGCTCAGGATCGTTGTATGAATTATAGCCATACAAAGCTTTTAACTTCATTTGCATGTTTTCCATAATTTTTTATTGTCATGTTATACTGTATGAAGAATTAACGTATTAAATGATCATTTTGCGATCCTAAGCAAGCCCTATGTGGGATTGTAACAACCTATATATATATATACAAAGTAATTCCATCTGTCATCGTTGTCTGTTAGTTCAGAGAAGTAATTCTATATTTCATCCAGTTATGCCTGAATAAAAACAAAGTAAAATCAAAGCTCTCGATGCAGCCCTACCAACAATTCATACATATTATCACACAAAGTCCCTCACGGGGTGACTTATGTTTATTATAAGCGCTAAAAAAAGTATTTATGTCGATCACGCTTCAGCATCTGAATACAGTTGAATGTGACTTGACATGAAAACGTAATATAATCTGAAATAACAGCCTCGAAAGAACGCGTTCACGAAATCTAGAATTATGTTTATTCTGAAAAAAATAATCCACTTGCAATTTTATGCAAGTACAAGAGACAACACATTTGCAGAACTGCTCTGCTCTCATCATTGTGACAAGATGGACATTGAAAGAATTGTCCTATTTTGTACCGTTTGGACACGTTACGTAGAGGAAAGCCGATTGCCTTGATTCGCATATTTTTTACTTTTTACACATACTTCTAGGTATAACGTTGCGTTGCTACAATCTTGATTAGGGTCCATTTTAAGTAACTTTAACCCTAGACAAAAGCTTTCAATGAAGGGAAAGGCAACGCTCGAGATCGAAGCTACGAAATCTTTTAAAATTTAGTTCAACTTTTACGTTCTATTAAGTGACTAAAATGAATATGCGTTTCAAATGCATTGTAAATAAAAATATGGACTTTAAAAATATAAACGCGTGTAAAAGAAATAATCTGCATTAGGTCACCGTTTTATTATTTATAAGTATATACACATATATTGATACTTTAAACATATGTTTTATAATATAAGATAAAATCGTTACAAAACGATACATGCAAAATGTTTCTTATCATCAAAGTATAATATTTGAAGCATAATTATTATATAATATATTATACGTATAAATATAAAGCTCGCACTATTACTTTGAAGCTTTTATACAAACTACATTGTTTACTCACTGCCGCAAACTTTTTTCCATTTCTCAGACACTGAAAATGCAAATCCCAAATTCTAACATTCTCATAGATCTAATAACAATTAATTCTACAAACAAGTGTCAGCCGTGTCCCAACTAAATATAATATAAATATAATCAAATATAAAATTTAAAAAGCAATATACTATAATAAAATGTGTCATATAACAAGTGCATATATAACATCACATCAATATAAAACAGATTATTGAACAAATTATTGTTATATGAAATACACGAAATAACAAAATAATTTAATTTGATAGGTAAATTAAAAGTCCTAACAGATTTTTTGCAGCAAAACTTGACTCTTCATGCATATGCTCTCATTTATCTAATTCCAGTCAGCCTTTTTATGCTGCAAGAGCTTGAAGGAGCTTAATTAAAATTAGACGCGATTTTATTTTTCTTAGCGCAATCTGATAAATTACGAGCTTATTTTGGTTATTCTTCGGATTTGGAATTAATTATATATTTTTTATTAAAGATCAATTGTAAATTCTTCTGTAACTCACGATTTTAATAATGATGCTTTTCCTCTGTTTCTTTCTTAAAAGGATACAAAAAAATCATCCTTCCTTGCTTAAATTATAAATTGTGCATTTCATACTTATTACATTAATAAATAATATCTACTCACAAACGGAGATGCTATATGTGCAATGCGGTTCGAAATAGTCATACATAAAAGAGCCCAATTCAATGTTTGAAAAGTATAAGCACTGTTCACACGACATTCTTAGCCTCTGATTCGAGAAAATTATATTCAATTTTTGAGTATCGACGAATCTATAAAAATCTCAATGTGATAGTTAATGAAAAACTGATTAACTTGTGAGAAGTTAATAAAAAAATTATTCGACTTTTAAAGGCGTTGAAATAAATAGTGAGACAGAAAATTAAACTTTTTTAGTTATATCATTTTACACAAAGGTGCCAGAGATTCGTCGATAAATACATTATGTACACATTAGTGCAAGACATATTTGAAACGTGAGTGTTGCCAGGAGTGATATGAAGTGTGTTAAGTGATGTGTAGATGTGAGGAATAAAGTTATTTGTGCAATCGAATAATTGCAAACATATAAAGAAAATATAATATTATGGAATAACTCCACTACGCTTCATTTCACAATGAAACGGGCGTGTATACAAAATAATACATGCAAAATATTATAAAAGGGAAACATATGACAATTAATATTAATTTTAAAAGAAAAAGGAAAATAATAAAGAGACCCAATAATCACGGATAATTAGCGACACATGCCAACGAAATATTTCGCACTACTCCTGTGCTTTTATATTTTATTCATTTTCTCTACACCAGTCCAATTCTATCTTGACAAAATAAAAATAAAAATTAGTCATCATTTTCCATGCTGGCAACATCATAGACCGAAACTCTTTTAGCTTTTTCTAGCTAAATGTACTGTATTTTCCAAACATGCCACCATAATGTTTCATCTAATCTCCTTTTATTTTCATGCAAATATATATTTTTTAATTCTCTATTAAATATCTGATTATTTCAGTATTTTTTTTTAAATTTATAATATCCATAAACTATGACACCAGATATCATTTCGGAAGATTTTTAATTGCCATTTAATTATATAATATTTGATGCCATAAACAAGTATGTAGATCACTAATTAAATAAATTGTGTACTTACTGTTATTTGCCATCAAGTTCTCATGAAGTTTGTCGCGCTGGTCTTCTAGTACCTGAACAAATGTAAAACAGTAAGGAAAAAATAAAATCATATCAAAATCAATTTCTTTGCAGGGCTTCGTACCCGAAGGTTAACCAACGGAACCCTATTACTAAGACTTCGCTGTCCGTCCGTCTGTCTGTCTGTCTATCAGCAGGCTGTATCTCATGATCCGTAATTGGTAGACAGTTGAAATTTTCTCAGAATGTGTATTACTGTTACCGCTATAGCAAGAAATAGTAAAAATTCTAATAAATAAAATGGTGAACCCGTACTAGGAGCGTGGCTTTTTATAGTAATAATTAGAAGCTTGAAAATAAATGCTCATACACACTCTTGTGTATTGCTATATTAAAAAAAAATATGTCCAAAACCGAGTTTAAGAGTGGTTGTGCAACTCACAAAATGACAAAAATTTAATGCGAATTTTAAGTACCACTTTTCGCCGCAGAGTTGCTGTTATTTATTCCATACAAAAAAAACAAAAGCAATTCCACAGTCTTCCTAGTTTCCTGCTAAATCTTCCTTTCTACTCATACCACCCTTTACACAATCCCTCCATCGTTTTACGATCTGTCTCCTCATACACATTAAAACTTAAATAAAACATAATGGCAAAGTTAAGTTTCTCGTTTGTTGTAGTATGGAACCCTTGATGTGAATAACAGACCTAGCAGGACACACAGGCATTAAGAATATTGTAATACCAATTTTATTTGATGCGTCAATATATACTTATTCTTATTATTATATGTATACTAGCGGCCCGCCCCGGCTTCGCACGGGTAGACATTTATATCAAATATTTTGTCTACCCGTGCAAAGCCGGGGCGGGCAGCTAGCCTATGTTAATCAGTGATAGTGTAGCTTTCTAACGGTGAAAGAATTTTTGAAATCGGTCCAGTAGTTTCGGAGCCTATAGACATTTATCAAATATTTTGTCTACCCGAGCGAAGCTGGGGCGAGAAGCTAGTATAATATATAGTCTATGTTACTCAGTGATGATGTAGCTTTCTAACGGTGAAAGAATTTTTGAAATCGGTCCAGTAGTTTCGGAGCCTATTCAATACAAACAAATCTTTCCTCTTTATAATATTAGTATAGATGTAAATATAGTATATATATGGATGTAAAATATTCAGACTGCCAAACAAAACATCAAAATTATCTTCAATCATAACAACCAAATATTTAATTGATCCAAGGTCTCTATGTGAAATGAGGCACATAGATAAAAATATTAGATGTTCACTGCATGAACTGAAATGCGGAGTGAAAGCTTCAGAGGAATATTGTTCTGAAATTACATCTTAGTACAGAATCAATGTAATTATTCTTTATTAACTCTCCAAGATGATCTGACACACTGATGGCTGAATACTGATATTTTTGGAAATACTACACTAAAGGGATAAAATAGGGGATGATAGTTTGTATGAAAATCCGTCATTTTTTATGTTAAATGCCTGGAAAATTGATATTGAGTTAAAAATAAAAAATACTTAGTATGGGATATTTGGAAATTCCATTTATGGGGTTAAAATAGGATGTTGAACTATTAACTTTACCATGCGTGCGAAAAAGCTAGTGTAACATATGCAACTACTGTATGACTTGCTCATTTTGTTTTACACTGGGTTTACCAAGGTATTCCATAAGTTGAACACTGTCAGGTATCTTTAAATTGACACTTACCTCACCAAGATACTGTGCCACCTTCCTAGAGACACCCTCAACAAAGGTGTCCAATTTACCCAAGTCATCAGACAGCCCCACCAACTGATCCAATGTCCCCACCTGAAAAGAAAACATTTTTTTTATTTAGCACCAGTTTTGCACATCAACCTCATTATGACATACAAATTAAGATAACACAAAAAATGCCTTTAAAATTAAATAGAAATCAATAAATGGCAAACAATACATTGGTGATGACCCAACAACACGAGACCAGGGCTTAAATACATGATGATGATGATGAGAAATCAGCTGAGTGGTGAACGAATTTGTCCAGCAGGAGACAGAAACCCACTATAGGGCCTCGGCAGTATAATTAATAGCAAGTTTTTATTTTTGGTAGCTTGTTACTCAAGCACTCAAAAAATATAATTGAAGGTATCTAAGACAGCGTATGTAGTGATCCAAAAACCTACCACATGGGTGAAAAATGTATCTAGAATTTAAATGTTACAGTTTAAATAATAAACATGATATAATGGATGAGTATCCTATGTAATTAAGTAAGTATAATTATGACATACAGACATAGAAAATATAAATTTATAACTATAATTTTTCTCTAACTATCGGGAAACTTAGTTTATTATTAGGAAATTACTACATAGTACTCATGTTTTAATACAGATGGAATGATAATGCGAACAAACAAATTCATTAATTGGTTGACTTACCTTGAGGTCAGGGATAGGGAATTTATAGTTGGCACTGAGATTGCCAGACTTGGTGGCATTGTTCAGAGCGTCCCAGGTCTGTTGGCAGGTCTTGTCGCCAGGGGCACTTACTACCCAGTATTCAGACATTGTCAACTGAAAAATACAAGTCACATACTTTTTACACAACCCCAAGGCTAAAATACACCGTAGAAACAATGTAAAAACCGAAGTACATGACCTATCTGTTATTTTGTTGTTTTCATTGTCCTAAAAATCGATTTTATCTTACAAGAAATATGACTTTCTTGCGCGGCCGCGAGAAATGAAGTGTTTTCGGCTCTCAGTGGCGCAATAAGGCCGAGCTAATCGATAGCTGGCCGGGAAGATCGGCGCCCGCTCGACACCCAGACTTCCCGGCGCCAGACACTTAATATCCCCATGAAACCTACCCGAACCACCCCATGACTCCACTACCAACTTTGACGTCTGTAAGTCGCGCGCAAAAGGCTCCCGCAGTATATCCGGGCAAATCACACGATCGTACACACCACAATGCTCACCTGGAACTTAAAAATTAATGCTGTTTTAATACTAAATATTCGAAACAGCAAATAATTTGGCGAAATCACAAGACAATCCGGGACTAGCCCTTCAACGCCATGAAAATTCACGTGATGCAGTGCTGCCACCTATAACTACTGAACAGACAGCTGATTTACGTCAATTGTCTATGAATGAGTAATTATTATTCAAAAATGTTCACGCATGTTTGTAAATAAGATTGTACATTTTCAACAACGAATTTTGATTAATAATTCAAAGATTTACTAATGGTATATAACAGCTCGTTGATACATTTTTGGAATGTCGTCGTAAATATTTTTTGTTTTATTTTACGGTTGTCAAAATAGACAAAACTAAACTTGTGGGCGCTAGTGGGTGTCTTTTTGTTTAGTTCCTTTTTTCACAGAAATAGTCGAGAATCAGAGTAGTCGGGTTACAAATTCAAAGGGAATTTTTCTGTGTAACACATAGTGCCAAAGAAAAGTTCATGCCTTTAGAATCTTTAGAAATTGTCTTAATTTACCATGTTGTGTTGATAATAATACCAATTCATGGCAATTGAAACGATGCAATGTTCCTTTGACCTAGGTTACTTTTATTATGGTGTGCTACTGCTTCACATTATCTATGCAATATCAATTAAGCATTTTAAGCTCCAGTAACATTATAATAAAATTCTCTGACACTCGTGACTACACTGGCAGAAATAGTCTTCGTAAATTATAGGCATATTATAGGATATTAGGATTAATAGCCATAGTTAGGAAGAAGAAGGAGACTCACTGACATCACAACAAGACATTCGCTATTGTTGTCGTTGTTGAGCCGTCAACAGCTGTCAAACTAGTCGATTTGGTTATCTGTGCTTGCTTTATTTGTACTTGAGACTTGAGGTTACGAAACAAAACAAAAATGCGAATATTCAGTTTTTTGTCGAAGAAAGTCGGCGATTTGACTGTGAAATATTCAAATTTACCTGAGTCTTACATTAAACGGAGCTATGAACAAGTGATTACTTCGCTTTTAACCACATTTCTTTGACTGTTAAAAATCATAACCTACAATAATTTATTTGTTTGTTTTTCTCTTAGGTGTATTGGAAAACTCCTTCGAACTATCCACAGTACAGACCGGCTCAAATAGCTCGTAAAAACTTCCGTTTCACCACGAATAGGCCGTGGACCGGTCAGTTTAGGCAGCAGAACGAGCGTGGAGTATATAGGAAGAAGGTTTTCTTAGAACCGATTGGAGAATGGTCTTTCTTCAGGTGATTACATGGTTTATTAATTTGGATCTCTGACAACACAATTTCAAAAATAATTTGTAAATAAGAGTTTTTTTAAAGAGCACTCCTTCTGTTATAGAAGACCACAGCACGCACTGAATAGCTATCTTGTTGCATAGCTGGTTGTTTTGTTACGAGAACCATGTTGCCACGACAACTTAACAGAATACTTTATTGATGTGTAACATCTTTCCTCTCTTTCCTGCAAGTGTGTTACAGAAACCTGGGGAAACACACACTATTTGATTTGACCAATAAGCGCGCGGTCGTTGAGTGACCGTCAGATGTCAGATGTTACATGTTTTACATGACTACTGTAAGGCTTGCTTAAATGATTTGAATTATCTTGGTAAAGTAATTTTAATCTACAAAGGTAATGTGCTGATGGTATGCCAGTTATCATATCCTAAGGATACCAGAAATACCAGGGGTCTCACTAACATGGCAACGCTGTTATTGGTACCTGAGATCCATAAAGGACATTATCCATGTTTTATAGAGATTTGGTCCAAATCTGAAAGTGCTGGCCAACAAGATTTTTTGTATATTCTGTTACAGCTTGTCCATCTGAGCATTTATTACTATGGCACCAAAATTGGACATTACAGGACATTTAATTGGTTTTCATTATTTTGAATTCCTATTTTCAACAAAAATTTATGAAAAATCAGATTTTAGAACTCAAATAAAATTGTGGACAAAGGTCCTACTGCTGCCTTAGCAATATATATTCAGATGGTCAAGCTCTAACAGAATATACAAAAAAAAGGCCAGCTTTTTCAGATTTGGAATGGGCAAAATGGATTTTGTCCTTTGATGATGTGAAATAAACATGTAACATCCCTAATATTTCTAGGGGTGACAGAGTGGAGATAATGGTGGGCAGAGACAAGGGCAAACAAGGCATAGTATCTCAAGTCATCCAGGAGAGGAATTGGGTCTTTGTCGAGGGACTCAACACACATCTTAGAGTTGTATGTATATTTTTTATAATGAAATGTTTGGACAATACTTGGACATTAATCACACAGTGCTATCTAGCCCCAAACTAAGCAAAGCTTGTTCTATGTTCACAAGATATTCAAATGACATCATACATTTTTGTCCAAATCTGAATGTTTTTTTTTTTATACGACTAAGGTGGCACACAAGCATACGGCCCACCTGATGGTAAGCAGTCACCGTAGCCTATAGCCGCTAGCAATACCAGGGGTATCACTATGGGGTGCCAACCATGTTGCTGATGAGGACTCACTGTGCTAGCAGCAATACTACTAGCCCAGCGTATCCTCGTGGAACACTGGCAACCTTACTTACCGCAGAAACACAACACTACATCAAGTAGTGTTATTTCACTGTGGTCTTCTGTAAGGCGGAGGGACAGTCCCCAGTCGGGCGGCTCCAATTTAAATGGGATAACCCACGGGAAATCCCAAATCGCCCTACCTCTCTTAAAATGTGCCAGCAAACACTTTTTTTTAATAGTCTGTTAGAGCCTGGCTTGGTCATATGAACATTTTTTACTGAGGCACCAAACCAATGTAGTTGATTTTATTTGAGTTTGAAAATCTGAATTTTCATAAATTTTTGTTGAAAATAGGAATTCAAAATAACTAAAACAAATGAAATGTCCTGTAATAATCAACTTTGGTACCATAGTAATAAATGCTCAGACAGACACGCTCTTACAGAATATACAAAAAAAAGTGTTGGCCGGCACTTTCAGATTCTGACCAAATCTCTATGAAACATGGATGATGACCTTTTCAATGTATAATTTCAGATAGGTAAGGATAAGGACTTTCCTGGGATAACAGTGAAGTCAGAAGCTCCATTGTTAGTAACAACAGATGTTAAGCTTGTTGATCCGGAGACGTTGAAACCAACTGATATTGAATGGAGATACACCGAGGAAGGTAGTAAGGTAAGCCTCTCTCCATTCAAGCGCTGCTAATGAGTTTGTACATACAATATTACTTGAAATGCTATGCACACATACCTTTGAGCACAATTCAGATCAGTTTTTTTTTCATATTACTTTGTACTTGTTTTCTGTTTTCTGTCACAGTTTCCATTTCTGTTTTGTGCTTAATTAATAATTAAGTTTTGGACTCGACAGTGCAAGACTTAAGTAATCTACACTAATATAAAAAAGGAGCAAAGATTTGATTTTTGTATCAACTTAAAAATGACTGGACTGATTATTATTCAGTTTTTAAAACTTTCGCGATTCAAACACATAGTAATGACATGAAAACGGGTCTTATACGAGTCAGCCCGTGACCACGGCCGATGCAACTCGATCGAAACGTCGGGAGGTAAATAAAAAATTTAATATCGAAAAGATAATATCGCGTAAGACCCGTTTTCATGTCATTACTGATTATTATTCAATTCTTTTGCAGTTAGAAACCTACATTAGCACTGAGTAACATCTATACTAATAATAAAAATGCGAAAGTAACTCTGTTTGTTCGTTTGGTGCTACTTTTTCAGGACTAAACAGATGAACGGATTGTAATAAAATTTGACAACAAGATAGATTATGTCCTGGGGAAGGACATAGACTACTTTTTTTCTTTAAACAAATGCAGACCAAGTCGCGGTTAACAGCTTAGTTATAGATTGATTTGGTACATTATGGCTATTGTAAGTCACAAATATTCATTTCACATTTTTGCTTAAAATAGCGGTAGCAACGCTCGCTAGTAACGCCCGAATCGAAATATACATTAGGGTGTCCCATCCAGCATGCTTCCTTTCCACATTAATAGTAAAAAATAAATTGTAGAAAGCTTGTCTTTGCTTCCAGGTGCGTGTGTCAGCGGCCAGCAGTAGAATTATCCCTATACCAAAGACAGCAGAGGAGACCATGGACTTCAAGAGCAAAGAGCTGTATTTGGAGAATGCAGAAAAGGACACCGCAGCTAGTGATGTCACTCAGGTATTTAACTTTTTTTTTCTGAACGGTGCCGGTAGCAGGAACATTGTCGACAACGTATTCGAAAACGTAACTCGCGAAATGTCGAAATTGTCATACTAATTTTTAGTTCCACTTTTCCCCGCCGCAGCGCTGTTCAATTTCCAATACAAAAATAGTCGAAGGCGATACGAAAATGTTGTCGACAATGTTCCTGCTACCGCTACGGGTAGTTACTTTAAACCTTCATAAGTTACTAATTAGGGTCTAAGGTACTGACTTGTTATTACAAAGTTGTATTCAGTGATAATAAGTTTTTCTAAAAACTTAAGTGCAGTGATTAATCACACCAAGATCCCGTTACATTGATTATTGTGCCACTACATAGTATAAAACAAATTCGCTTCCCGCTGTCTGTATGTCCTTTAAACGCTTTAAAACTACGCAACCGATTTTATGCGGATTCTCTTAATAGGTTAAGTGATTTAAGAGGATAATTTTTATGTATAACTAGACATTTATATCAAATATTTTGTCTACCAGTGCAAAGCCGGGGCGGGAAGCTAGTATAATATATAGTCTATGTTACTCAGTGATGATGTAGCTTTCTAACGGTGAAAGAATTTTTGAAATCGGTCCAGTAGTTTCGGAGCCTATTCAATACATACAAAAATACAAATCTTTCCTCTTTATAATATTAGAATAGATTAATTTGTGTTTTGAAATTTAACTTATATGGCTAACGGTGGCCGTGCGAAGCCGGGGCGGATCGCTAGTTTATTGTAAAGCATGCGTTGAATGTTTTGTTACAGGTAACTTTTGCCCCGAAGCTGAGAACTTTTGAGATGGACATTATGGAAGAGATGGGGATCAAGGAGGATAGAGTACCGGCCAAGTCTTATTGGTATTAGAAAGAAAGAAATAAATAAAGAAATATATATTAAAAGTTTTACTTTCTCCTTTATTCCTAGTATAAGTGTTAGTAAAGTAATTAATGATAATAAATATAGCTTTTATTAAATATTCTGGTGTTTTAATGCAATTTAGTATTCTAAGGTGGCACACAGGCATACGGCCCACCCGATTGTAAGCAGTATCCGTAGCCCCTAGCCGCTAACAATACCAGGGGTATCACTAACGAGCTGCCAACCATTTTGTTGATGAGGACTCACTGTGCTAGCAGCATTACTACTAGCCCAGCGTATCCTCGTGGAGCACTGGCAACCTTACTTACCGCAGAAACACAACACTACATCAAGTAGTGTTATTTCACTGCGGTCTTCTGTAAGGTGGAGGTACAGTCCCCAGTCGGGCGGCTCCAATTTTAATCCCGGGAAAACGTTGGGTCCTCTGGGATTTTAAGCTCAACGCGGACGAAGTTACAGGCAGAAGCTAGTTTACAATATCTTTACTATTATCTTATTCGTACTAAAAACTTGTTTTCAACACTGTTAGCAATAACATTTTTCGACTACGTATTTGAAAACGTAACTGTCAAAACGTACATACGAATTTTTACTTTTAGCCGCCCCAGCGCTGTTCATTTTCCCATACAAAAATAGTCTAAAGCGATACGAATCGAGTCAAAAGCTCCAGCTGCTGCTGCAGCTGTTGCCAGTGCTCCACGAGGATACGCTGGGCTAGTAGTAATGCTGCTAGCACAGTGAGTCCTCATCAACAACATGGTTGGCAACCCGTTAGTGATACCCCTGGTATTGCTAGCGGCTATAGGCTACGGTGACTGCTTACCACCAGCTGCGCCGTATGCCTGTGTGCCACCTTAGTGGTATATAAAAAATTTTGTTCGTGCTAAGGCTCAGTGTGTCAGAAATTGCCATCACTTCGCTGACAGCTGGTTTAGTACGTGCAGGACAAGTACCGACGTAGATAACTATGTGATAAATTGATAATAATAATCATTGATATAAGTGGCAATGACACAAAAGGTTATCTCTATGTAATATTATTATTCAATACAAGACTATTGCACCTGCATTCTTATCTGACCTGATGACCGGTGTCATTTGCTGTCATGTTTTTTTATGTATGACACAACAGAGCAACCAGAGACAAGAGACAAAACATTCTTTTTAATTATTGGTTTGTGATAACCTTTTTATTAAAAAAATAAACACAAACCGATAATTTAATAAATAACTAAAGTAACCTTATTATTAAAAAGGTTAACACAAACAAATAATGTTTTATCTCTTGTCTCTGGTTGCTCTGTTGTGTCATAGTAGCCCTTTAGGGTATATATTGTTCTGTGCATAGAAGTCTCTGTCTGTTGTTTTGTTTGATATGTGTGCGTTTTTGTCCATATTCCAATATTTTTTATACCACTAAGATGGCACACAAGCGTAAGGTCCGTCTGGTAAAGTTGACCGTCATAAGTTCCTTATACCTATGGGCCTAAAGTAATAAATTATCTGGATGGAAAACTGTCACCGTAGCCTAATAAACAAATTCTAAAATTCATTTATACAGTTTAGGCCCTAATGAGGCATTTATGAAGGTCTAATTTACCACCGGTTCGGAAAAAAAGACACCTGAGAAGAACCGGCAAGAAAGTCAGTGCTCTGTCTTTTTTTTCATATAACAATACCACGGATTCCACTAACGCGTTGCCAGCCCTGTTGTTGACTGCACTCACTGTGTTAGAAGTGTTCTCCTGGTGGAGCACTGGCAACCTTACTTACCGCAGAAACACAACACTCTATCAAAGTACTATTATTTGACTGCGGACTTCTGTAAAACCACTTATAAAAAACGTGAAGTGGTGTGAATGCTTACGTACATCTTGTTTCAGAAAATGAACTATCATAAGTACATAGCATAAAGACAAAGTCGCCTCCCGCTGTCTGTCTGTCCCTGTGTATGCTTAGATCCTTAAATCTACGCAGTGGATTTTGTTATGGTTTCTTTAATAGATAGAGTGATTCAAGAGAAAGGCTTTTATGTATAACTAGCGGCCCGCCCCGGCTTCGCACTAGTAGACATTTATTTTGTCTACTTAGCGGGCAGCTAGTATAATATATAGCCTATGTTACTCAGTGATAATGTAGCTTTCTAACGGTGAAAGAATTTTTGGAATCGGTCCAGTAGTTTCGGAGCCTATTCAATACAAACCCACAAAAATTCAAAAATACAAATCTTTCCTCTTTATAATATAATTAGTGTAGATGTAGAAGTGTAGATGTAGATGTAGATGTACCTATAATTTATTTTATGTTTTGTAGGCTAACGCTGGCCGTACGGAGGCGTGGCGGGTTTAGTTGTTTTTCAAATATAACTAATGAAATGACGCAAAACACAAGTTCCACGATCGGATCACAACATGTTATTGCTTCGATTATTATTTTATTTTTAAGATAAGCCCCCCACTGTTGTAATATAGATGCAAAATAATCATTTTATGTACTTGAGTTTTATTGAGAAAAACCCTGAGTGACACAACATTTCAAACTTGACATTATGTATTTAAATTATAAGTAATAACTAGCAGTACGTTCTAGGAGGTTATACTACATTACCCCCTCCCTCGGGGATTAAGGTACAAAACGTGCTGGTGGCACATGGCGCCGCTGGGACCGCCGCGGTAGCTGCGTGTCATAAGCCGCGTCTTGTGCAGACTGCTCATCATGCGCTGTCGGCAGTGATCCGCCTGACTCCCCATCGGGGCCTGGGTCTTGGGCCGCTGTAGAAGGGCCAGGCTGCTCCAAATCCCTTTTGTAATAGCACGATCTATTTGTGATCCCGTTATTTTGTGTTATATCACGCCGAAGTCTCAACTGGTCGGTATGATGACGTTTAATGATACCGTCTCTTTCCATCCGTATTTTATAAGAATATAAACCCGTACGCTCCACCTCCTGTCCCGGA
This sequence comes from Falcaria lacertinaria, assembly GCA_951449985.1. Taxonomy (NCBI): domain Eukaryota; kingdom Metazoa; phylum Arthropoda; class Insecta; order Lepidoptera; family Drepanidae; genus Falcaria; species Falcaria lacertinaria. Next base: position 6,124,082 of record OX602132.1, on the reverse strand, counting down.
TCTGAGCCTTTTTCTGTGGGCTTGTTGACCCAAACTCTATCCACTACCGCGTACTCCGCTGGTACTGCCTGTTTGGCAGAAGGACGTAACACCTGCTCAAGTCGTGCTTTTTCACAAGATTCAGCTATATTCGGTTTCAGCAAATCAAATGTGGTGCGCATACATCTGCCAAATAGCACCTCATATGGTGATCGTCCTGTTGCGTGCCGTGGCGTGTGCCGGTTAGAATAAAGAAAACTGTAAAGGCGTTCAAAAATATCCACTCTCCGATCACTGGCAAGCTTATGCTCCTTGAATGTTCGTACAGCGCGTTCTGCCAAGCCATTAGTGCGGGGATGATAAGGTGTCGTTTTGATGTGAGTTATTCCGACTCTCTTACAATACTGCTTAAACTCATCAGAAATAAACTGAGGTCCGTTATCGGTAACTATATATCTAGGGAGGCCAAATGTTGCGAAAACTCCTTTAAGTTTTAATATTGTGTTCTTGGCTGTTGTTGTTTTCATAGGAATGACTTCCAACCATTTAGAGTAGGCGTCGACAATTATGAGCCATGTATATCCCATAAAAGGCCCAGCGAAATCGATATGCAGTCTGTACCAAGGTTCCGGGGGTGTTCCCCACGAGTACACGGGTGGTGTAGCTGTGTTCTTTTTGGATTGTTGACAGAGCGTGCAACCTTTTGTGAACTCCATTATGTCTTTGTCAATGTTGGGCCAGTACACATGAAGGCGAGCCATTGATTGCATCGCGTTGATTCCACTGTGTCCGTCATGTAACATCTCTAGTATCGATCGACGCAGAGTGTTTGGTATGCAAAGCCTGCCATTCCACAACAGAATGCCATCTTCATACGACATTTCGTTTCGTTTCTCGAAAAATGTTTGTAAGTCATCATTAACATTCTTTTTTGCAGGCCAATGTGTCGTGACGTATCCTTTTACTTTATTCAATATCTCGTCTTTTAATGTCTCATGTTTGAGCACAAGCTTGGTGACTGGTATGCTACTCAGTCGAAGGTGTAATAAATGTGCAAACTTTGGTAACCCTGACCGTTCTTCTAAAGTGGTATCCGTACTTGGAAGCGGAAGACGAGATAGTGCATCTGCTGGGGAGTTGTCTTTAGCAGACTGATAGTAAATGGTGTATTCCTAGCTGTTTAAAATCATAGCCCATCGAAGTAAACGGTTGCTCGCTACTTTGGGAGTTTCTCTCTCTTGACTAAAAATTCTTTCCAGTGGTTTATGATCCGTTAATAATGTAAACTGGCGTCCATATAGGTATTGATGGAATTTTGTTACAGCGTATACAATGCCTAGGGCTTCTTTGTCTATAGTTGAGTATCGGCGTTCGGCATCACTCAGCGTCCTTGATGCGTAAGCTATAGGCCTCATAGAATCTTGAATCTTATGAAATAAAACAGCCCCGAGACCTTTGTCTGATGCGTCGCTACTCAGGTATAAGGGAAGTCTTTCATCGTAGTGAATTAATGTCTGGTTTGATGTTAGTGCGTTCTTTATATCGTTAATTGTGTTTGTATCATCAGACGTCCAGCACCATCTTTGATGTTTCTTTAGAAGTCTATATAATGGCGTGCAGTGAGCGTGTAGCGATGGAATAAAACGTCCATAGTACGAGATTGACCCGAGCAATGAACGTAACTCCGATACGTTATGAGGCATGGGCATATTGTTGATGGCTTCCACTCTCTCCTCTGTCGGATGTAAGCCATATTTATCAATCTTGTGACCTAAGAAGGTTACGCTGTCCTGCAACCACAAACATTTAGTAATCTGACTCTTCACACCGGCTTCTTCAAGTCTGTGTAAAACTGTACGTACACGTTTCAAATGTTCTGTTGGGCTATTCGCCGTTACAAGGATATCGTCGAGATAACAGACAACTCCTTCGAGATCGTGTAGTATTTGATGCATGGTTCTTTGGAAAAGTGCCGGGGCAAAAGATATTCCGAAAGGTAAACGTTTATAGCGAAAGTATCCCTTGTGAGTAGCAATAGTTAAATATTTTCTGGAGTCACTGTGAACTTTAAGTTGTAAATATGCGTCTTTTAAGTCTATTTTTGTGAATTGTTGTCCTCCTGCTAACTTTGACGTTATCTCTTCAAAGCGAGGTAGTGGGTAGTCATCGATTTGGACGTAGCGATTTATAGTTACCTTAAAATCGGCACAGATACGAATATTGCCATTAGCTTTAATTGCAATCACTATGGGTGAAGCCCATTCGATTGGTGATTCCATTGTGTCCACTGGTTCAATTACGCCTTCTCGAGTTAGACGCTGCAGTTCTTGATTCACTTGCTCCCGAAGTGCTAGTGGAACGGGGCGAGGTCGAAAGGCTCTAGGTATAACATTTGATGGAATATGTATTTTGGCTTCGTATCCCTTTATTGTTCCTAATCTTCCATCAAACAGCATTTTGTAGTCATCTAAAATGCGTTTCACTTCTGCCTTGGAAGTATTGGTCGTGTTGTTGCTGTATTTCGGAAGTTTTATGTTGCGCAATTTGGCTCCTTCAGGCATCGGTAAGTTAAATTCAAAACACCAATCCAAACCAAATAATGGTATGTCGTTACGTTCTGTTACAAAAGCTTCGAGTGTATTTGTGGTATTAAAGGCATGTACTGATAGGTGACATATTCCAAGAGTCTTGATTTTCACTTCGGTGTAAGCAACAAGTTGTTCGCACACTCGTAGTTTTGGTCTTCCACAGAGAATCCAAAGATTTTTACCAATCACCGAGCGCGCCGCGCCTGGATCATAAAGCATGTCTACCTCTATGTTGTTAAGTTTCGCTGGTATCATGACCTAAGTTGTTGTTTGAAGTCGATTGATTGGAACAGTATCAGTATCAGTACTGCTGTTGTCTGGTGACACAGCCCTTTGACTGCCATTCTGTGTTACAAATCTTGTTTTGAATTGTTTTATTGTGGCATTTTTACTAGTTATGCAAACATTAGCAAAATGGTTCTCTTTACCACAGGCTCGACATCTTTGGTCTTTCGCTGGACACTCTGAATGATAATCATTACCACAAAAGATACACTTCTTTCTGTTTGCTTGTTTCAGCTTACGTTCGTTTTGTTTCGAAATAATTTTGTTAACTGAAGGTTCCCAATTGTGTTCAGAGTTGCTCTGACATAACCGCTTACTTTGTATCACGGCCTGTTCAAGTTTATTCGCAGTACTAATAACATCTGCGAGTGTAGCATTGTTATTGGGATGTTCCTTAATCAACTCTTGCTGCCAGTTACTGTTGTTTATTCCAATGACGAGCTGGTCACGCAATCGTTCGTTTAGGCTGTTCCCAAACTCGCAGAAACCAGCTATAGCTCGCAGTTGCAATATAAACTGAGATACCGTTTCACCCTCTTGTCTTAACCTGGTACCAAATGCTACTCTTTCTGAGAGCACGTATGTTTTGCGTCCAAAATGTTCATTCAGGACCGCTAAGAGTTCGTCGAATGTTTTTGTTGTTACGTCCGCAGGACGGAAATAGTCAACCAGTACCTTAAAGCCTGCAGGTCCGACGCGAGAAAGAAGAATTGTTTTACGTTTATGTTTGTTTGTTTCGTCTCCTCCGTCGAGGCCGTGCAGTTGCAGTTCGATCTGGAACCGTTGTATATAATATTCCCATTCTTCTGTAGATGGGTTGAATGGGTCGAAACTAAATTTTTCGTACGACATTTTTACTCCTCGTCGCCAGCAAAATGTTGTAATATAGATGCAAAACAATCATTTTATGTACTTGAGTTTTATTGAGAAATACCCTGAGTGACACAACATTTCAAACTTGACATTGTAATTAAATTATAAGTAATAACTAGCAGTACGTTTTAGGAGGTTATACTACACCCACGACCTACTATCTATAAATAGCATTCTAAAAACATCGATATCTCGTGCTCATAATATTATAATATCTACGGACAGTACTGAAATACAACACACTCATACATACTCATAACACTGTAGTGTAATCTAATTGTATAGGGGACAAGTCTCTCTGCCGCCAGCACAGCGCTTCCTCAAGGAGCTCTGGCGACCTTACTCACCGCAGGAACACAACACTACAAGGGTAGTGTTATTGTGTGCATAGGGGACAAGTCTCTCTGCCGCCAGCACAGCGCTTCCTCAAGGAGCTCTGGCAACCTTACTCACCGCAGGAACACAACACTACAAGGGTAGTGTTATTGTGTGCATAGGGGACAAGTCTCTCTGCCGCCAGCACAGCGCTTCCTCAAGGAGCTCTGGCGACCTTACTCACCGCAGGAACACAACACTACAAGGGTAGTGTTATTGTGTGCATAGGGGACAAGTCTCTCTGCCGCCAGCACAGCGCTTCCTCAAGGAGCTCTGGCAACCTTACTCACCGCAGAACACAACAACTATGTTGGTGGTATTTTGATACGATTAAATATATTTATAGTGGAGGATATATTGGTGAATATATATATTAGGTCCTTACATATGAAATTGGCGTTTTGTATGGGAGGAACAAAAAGTCGAATATTTTTTAATATAATATATTTAATTAATCAAAGTATGAACCATTATTTTCTATGCACTTTTGCCATCTCATAGGTAGTTCATTGATCCCTTTACTAAAAAAACCAGTCGGACGGGAATCAATAAAATCTTTGAAGGCGATTTGGACTGCCCCATCGGAGTTGAATTTTTTCCCTTGCAAGAAGTTATCCAAATTTCGAAAAAAATGGTAATCTGTTGGAGCAAGGTCCGGGGAGTACGGAGGATGTCTTAGACTTTCCAATTGAAGCTCTTCTAATTTAGTAGCTGTCTGTAGCGCAGTGTGTGGTCTAGCGTTGTCGTGAAGCAGCAGTGGCGTGGAGCGATTGACCAGCCTAGGTTGTTTAGCCGCTAGCTTTTCCATCATGGTTTGCAATTCCTGACAATAGACATCAGCCGTAATAGTCTGGCCAGATTTGAAAAAACTGTAATGAACAATACCGGCACTAGTCCACCAAACGCTTACAAGTAACTTTTTTGGGGTTAATTTTCGCTTGGGGCAGGATTTGGCTGGCTGGCCAGGATCTAACCATTGCGCTGAGCGCTTCAGATTATCGTAAAGAACCCATTTTTCATCACAGGTAATGATTCGGTTTAAAATACCTTCATTATTGTGCCGGTTTAGTAATGTAACGCAGCAGTCGACGCGCGTTTGCCGGTTTGTTTCAGTCAATTCGTGAGGTACCCACCTTTCAAGCTTTTTAATCTTCCCAATTTGCTTCAAGTGAATTAAAACAGTTTTATCACTAACATTGCAGCCTGCAGCTAACTCGGACGTGGTTTGCGATGGATCCGCTTCCACAATAGCCTTCAACTCTTCATTATCAACTTGAGTCTCAGGCCGTCCACGGGGCTTGTTCTGCAGGTCGAAATTTCCAGAACTAAAACGTTGGAACCAAAAACGAACTGTGTTTTCTTTTGCAACACGACCGCCATACACATCATTCACCCTTCGAGTTGTTTCCGCAGCACTAGTGCCACGGCGGAACTCGTACTCGTAAATAATCGATATTTAAGGTTTTCCATTTTGTAAAATGAGTGACGCAAACAGAAAAAAACAGAAGAAAAAAAACAAATGAATGACGATCATCGAAGCACAAATACATGAGTCTATAGCTGTACAAATTTGAATTTGGAATTCCTTACCAAAGAGGAGAAATTCGTGATTAAAGTGGCCAGTACGAAAAACGCCAATTTCATATGTAAGGACCTAATATTTTAATACAATAAAATAAATAGTACAGCATTACGTTTACCTATCACACGTTCAAACCGTGTTGGAATTGCAATTATATTATCATTAGAACCGATTCCACATTGAAAAATGTATGTCATTGCTGCGGTACAGAGTTGAGATTTCACACTCACTTGTTATTCGTTGACCCATTATTAAATTAACTTTATCTATGCGTCAGTGATATTATAATCTATATTTAAGAGAAATTCTACGGCTATTCAAAATACCAAAGTTTGATGTAATAGTTGTACGCATTATATTATCGACTCTCACTGAAGTCATCCATACTAACACTTAATATAAATGGGAAACTAGCTCTGTTTGTTTGTTTGTTACGTTTTCAGGACTAAACGGCTGGACGGATCATAATGAAATTTGGCAATGAGATAGATTTTAATCTCGGGAAGGACATAGTAATAGTTTTTTCTCAAAAAATAATCTTTAATGGGGTGAAACAGGGGCTGATAGATATGCCGTCTTAATCAGTTCAGTCCACTTGTTCCTCGTACATTACCAAGTTACATGTTCAGTCGAAGTGCTCTTCTTAGATAATTAAGTTTTTTTCCCTAAAACCACGCGGGCGAAGCCGTGGGTAACAGCTAGTATAATTCATATTTCGTTAGTAATTCAATAAGCTAAAAATAGATAACAGTGACGCTAATTAACATCCTAAAATTCGGTACACAAAACACTGACTAATCGATAGGAAATAACGAAATGAGTAATATACTAATACGTATTTCTTAGGTCAGAGATACTTATCAACAGTTTTATCATATCGCCAGTCATTTTAATATTCTTTGATTGATAATAGCGTGACTGCACGCTCGCTTCGAGTGTTCCGCGCGTGGACATTTCTTCGACATGAATCAAAATTATTATCAAGTGATTAGACCTTCGTGTGATTGGGAATCGATGATTTACATGAATGAGTTTCGTGTCGATTCTGCTTAGGTATATTTTCATTTCATTAGTGCCTTATTGAGCCTAAACTGACTAAATGATTTTGATTTTGAAGTAATTTACAAGCTTACTAATGACGTCAGTTTCAAATCTTTGTCTATATTTTTTGGGGTTCTGTGCCCGAAGCATCACCAACGGTACCCTATTACTAAACCTTCGCTGTCTGTCCGTCTGTATGTGACGTCACGGCTCTTGAAAATAAACGTCGGAATTTTCAATCTGAAATCTCTTAATATATAAAATTCTCGTGTCACAGTTTTCGTTGCCATACTCCTCCGAAACGGCTTGACCGATTTTGATGAAATTTTTTGTGCTTATCCGGTATCTATGAGAATCGGCCAACATCTATTTTTCATCCCCATAAATGCAAAAAAAAATGTCCACACGAGCGAAGCCGGGGCGGGCAGCTAGTGAATTATAAAAGTCAGTGGCCGAAATATTAACCGATTGCACTGCACTTATATGGACATTGTAGGTAATACTATCTCGAATTCTCGACCTTGGTGTGATAAGGAATCACAATGCAAGTATGACCTGTTTAGTCATATCTCTCAAACTCAGAGTAACGATCTTCTATAACCGACTCCAGTGCTGGTAGCAGGAACATTGTCGAAACGTATTCGAAAACGTAATTCGCGAAATGTCAAAATTTTCATACTAATTTTAGTTCCACTTTTCACCGCCGCAGCGCTGTTCATTTTTCAATACAAAAATAGTCGAAGGCGATACGAAAACGTTGTCGAAAAGGTTCATGCTACCGGCACAGAAGATGGAGGTATTCTACCCGGTTGTTTCTTTTATGTAATTAGGTACTATCTTTTACAAGCGGCTTTACTCGTTCGGTTCTAGAAGAAAAAAAAATGTGGCTAAAAATATCCTATGTGGTTAATCCTGACGAGAACGCTGGTCTAGTGGTGAGTATACCTGACTGCTTCGTTGGGTATGCGGGTTCGATTCCCCGCAGGGCAAACATTTACGTGCTTAGCAGTTTTGTTTTTGCGTCCGGGTGCTTGGTATGTATTATATATTATACTAGTTATGTATTTCCAAAAAAAAAAAAATTATTCTATTAGCTGCTATGCTGGTTCCCATAGTACAAGCTTTGCTTAATTTGGGACCAGAACCATATGGCGTAGTGTGATTATGTCTGGGTATTATTATTAAAAAAAATCCTGCGTAGCGTATTAGAAGCTCAAAGTAGATAATATACTACGTACATAGAAGTTTAATTCTTCTGTTATCAAAGACATCTGTAAGATTTTCACAAAAATTAACGTACCTTGAAAGTCTCCTAACGAAAGAAATAAAATAACATCGAATTGGCCCCGAAAATCCATATTAATCGTTGAAACATATTTATTCGATTGTAGTATCCAGATTGAGGACGCCCTTTTGTTGTTATTTAAAAATCATAACGAGCACGCCCTAAGAAACCATTGAATTGACCTCATATGAATCAAAACGTAAATTTCCATTAGAATAACACTAAAGCAGCTTCCTGTACCGTGTCCTTTGCATTAGAATGGTTGCAGTCGCGTATTTCTTTGTTCTATAGCTGCCTACGTGCATCTAAACACATTCACAGCAAATGCATATTTATTTTGATTCCAATATTCTATTTGACGAGAGAGGGCGCTGATTGCGTTTCGCTGCTATTTCAAACTTTATAACTCAGTGCCGGTAGCAGGAACATTGGCGACAACGTATTCGAAAACGTAACTCGCGAAATGTCAAATTTGTCATTCTAATTTTTAGTTCCACTTTTCACCGCCGCAGCGCTGTTCATTTTCCAATACAAAAATAGTCGAAGGCGATACGAAAACGTTGTCGACAATGTTCCTGCTACCGGCACTGTATCGTAATACAAATTATATTATTTTCTTACGCGAGTACAGATAAGTTTGAACATTCGTTCGAGCTTCGAGCATACGCCTACCGGCTGTCACAGAGTGTAGACATGCGTGGATAAACACTTACTTATCAACTTTTTAAAATATATCGTGTGTGAAAATGCAGTCAGTTGTGATTTTTTGTCTGTGCTTTAGTTTCGCTGTGGCCGATGTAAGTATTACTGTATTTTTTTATTAGCTTTGTTTGCGTGATTTCGATAAAAAAAAGTTTCATAATATTTGACATGGTAATGGATTTAGGTAGATTTGTTGATTAAATTGTATTTCTTAACAATTAAAATTAGCTTTATTGAAATGTTTACGAAAAAATTTTATACAATTATAATTTCAATATAGTTTATTGATATGCTCCCGCGAGTCCGTTTTTTCTTCAAATACCTACATTTAAATGTTTTCATAAATGCTGTTATTATTGTTTTTGTAAAAAGTGTTTCTATTATATGTAAATAATGTAAAAATCTACTTACCAGCCACAATGGGTTTAATGTATGATGTAGTGCCGTCACCATAGATCATACATCTATGTCATACACTAATACCGGCACTGCCGACTTTAGCAATGTTTGCTACCTAACATACTAATGTTTGCTACCTATAGTATAAGGCAAAAAGTGGGTCGTGACCCGTCCACCCACTGGCTTCACCCACTGGTGGGTGGACGCCTAATCAAGCATGACCCGTGCACCCACCGCCTCAAGGCTGGTGATCTTTATATAAGACTAATCATTACTTTAATTTAATCATGTATGTATTTCATTTACTGTTGGTAGTAAGTTTATGTATTTTGTTTCATTTACTACCTATTAAAAAGTAATTGTAGGTAGGCATATTTTATGTTCTTTTTCATGTAATCAAATTATTGATATTTTATTGAGCGATTAAATTACTTTAAGCATTTGTTTTACCAAGTAAATATACATATATTCTATAAACGTTTGATTTATATTTCTTAAAACACATAATACAATAATTATGACGGTCGTGCCGGAGGAGGAGACCGGGGTGGACCCGGCCGGTCTGCGGCAGGGGGGGACCGGGGGCCCTTCCGACTGCCGTGCCAGCAAGCCACATCACCATCGCGACTCTCTGGCGGATCTGCATTGCGCTTTGTCCCTTCTGCTGCTCTCCCACCCCCTTCCTAATATGGCCAGACTAAAGAAAAAAAAGATGTTTTCTCCAGCGGCCTCCCCATCCACAATTTCTGTGGACTTTTGCAACATCAGGGGAATCCACGCTAACATCAATGCAGTCCACCAACATCTTGAGACTGCACAGCCGACTCTTCTTTTTCTCACGGAGACGCAGATATCCTCCCCCGACGACACATCGTATTTGCACTACACCGGGTACAAGTTGGAGCACAGCTTTGTGCGCCGTGCCGGGGTGTGTATGTTTGTCCGGGAGGATGTCTGCTGTCGCCGTCTCCACGGCCTTGAAGACAGGGACCTGTCGATTTTGTGGGCGCGCGTAGATTACGGTGGCCACACCCGAATTTACGCGTGCCTTTACAGGTCCCACAGCGGTGACTTGGACACAAATCGATTGTTCGAGCACCTGCAATCGACGACTGTTACAGTACTTGCGCAGTACCCCTCCGCGGAGTTAGTGATTCTTGGAGACTTCAACGCTCACCACGTTGAATGGCTTAGTTCTCGGTCCACTGACTCCGCGGGTAGGGCTGCTCATGTCTTTGCCCTGGCCTATGGCTTCTCGCAACGGGTTCTTTCTCCCACGAGAATACCAGACATCGAGAGTCATACGAGCTCCTTATTGGACCTTCTGCTGACTACGCGACCGGACGGCTATACAGTCACAGTGGAGGCGCCACTCGGCTCCTCAGACCACTGCCTCGTCCGGTCGCTAGCCTGCCCTGCGCGCAGCCCGTGGCGGCTCAGCCACCCGGGTGGCGCCGCGTGTGGCACTACAAGTCAGCAGATTGGGATGGATTGCGTGAGTTCTACGCATCGTACCCGTGGAGGCAGCTCTGTTTCGCAACAGATGACCCGACACCTGTGCGGCCGCCGTCGCTGAGGCGATACTGGCGGGTATGGAATGTTACATTCCCAACCCGCTGGTGGCTGCAGGGGTGAAGAGACGGCCGTGGTTTAATCGGCCCTGCAAAGAAGCTCGACGAAAAAAGCAGACTTTGTACGAGGCTTGGACCACGGCCCGCGCTAATCGGGATCCTAACATCTCTGCTGCGAAACGTCAACTGAATGCTGCCTCGAGGTCCAGTAAAGGAATGATTGCCAGGGCTAAATTCAATTTCGTCGGCAGAATTGGCGAGAGGCTGGCGAGCCTCCCTTCTGGGAGCCGCGCTTTCTGGTCTCTCGCTAAAGCTGCCGAAGGAAACTTCTGCCAGTCGTCCCTGCCACCACTACGGAAGCCGGACGGCAACTTGGCCCACAGTGCTAAAGAGAAGGCTGATCTACTTGGGTCTCTCTTTGCCTCGAACTCGACTTTGGATGACAGGGGTGCCATACCGCCTACCATCCCGCGGTGTGACAGCTCCATGCCGGAGATTCGTATAACCCAACGGGAGGTCCGGCAGGAGCTACTTTCTCTTGACATCCATATGTCGAGTGGGCCAGACGGCATACCGGCAGTGGTGCTGAAGCAGTGTGCTCCCGAATGGTGTCCTGTGCTGACGCGCCTTTTCGCGCTTTCCTACTCCAAAAGTGTAGTCCCGTCTTCGTGGAAGACTGCCCATGTGCACCCAGTGCCCAAAAAGGTTGACGGGTCAGACCCGACGAATTACAGGCCGATCGCTATTACCTCCCTTCTCTTCAAACTGATGGAGCGAGTGATCAATACACAACTTTTGAGGTACCTAGAGGTTCACGACTTGTTGAGCGACCGACAATATGGCTTCCGCCACAGTCGCTCGACTGGTGACCTCTTAGTGTATCTCACACACCGTTGGTCACTCGCCATCGAGAGTCAAGGTGAGGCCTTGGCAGTGAGCCTAGATGTAGCGAAGGCGTTCGATCGGGTCTGGCACCGTGGTCTTCTCGCGAAGCTACCATCATACGGGCTTCCCGAGGGATTATGCAAATGGGTCGCCAGCTTTCTGTCCAGGAGATGCATAAGAGCTGTTTTGCTCCGATAACATGGACATAAATGCCGGCGTCCCGCAAGGCTCCGTGCTATCCCCGACACTGTTCCTGATGCATATCAATGATATGCTGTCTATTGACGGTATTCATTGCTATGCTGATGACAGTACCGGGGATGCTTATTACACGGGCCGTGCAAACATCCCTCGTTCCGTGGTAGAGGAAAGCCGCGAACGACTTGTGTCCGAAATCGAGAGTACACTAAGAAGTGTCTCCGAATGGGGTCGACTTAACCTAGTCCACTTCAACCCCACTAAGACACAAGTCTGCGCGTTCACCGCTAAGAAAACTCCATTTGCTGTAACTCCACAATTTCTGAACACGTCCGTCAACATCTCGAAGAGCATTGGGATCCTTGGCGTCGACATTTCTAGTGACGTTCAGTTCCGTAGTCATTTGGAAGACAAGGCCAAGCTGGCATCCAAAAAGCTCGGTGTGCTCAATAGGGCGAAGCAGTAGATCACATCGGGGCAAAGACTGCAACTTTACAAGTCGCAAGTCCGACCCCATATGGAGTACTGCTGTCATCTGTGGGCGGGGGCACCTGGGTGCCAGTTTGCGCCTTTTGACTTGGTTCAAAGGCGCGCTGTAAGAATTGTCGACGATCCCAAGCTCTCAAGCGGCTTAGAACCACTAAGTCTTAGGAGAGATTTTGCCTCCCTGTGTGTGTTCTACCGCTTGTATAATGGACAGTGTTCCGAGGAATTGTTTGACATGATGCCCACGGCAACATTTTACCATCGCACTTCTCGCCACCGGCGAGAGATTAATAAAAACACATCTGATAGGATTCAAGCTGTATTCAGACTGACGAGGTGGCTCGGGCCATGGTACATCGGTGCACGAAGCTACCCTCTTATTTCTAGTTAAACTAATAACTACTGACTACCTACATTACAAAAATATAAATATAAATCAACTAGCGGCCCGCCCCGGCTTCGCACGGGTAGAAATTTATATCAAATATTTTGTCTACCCGTGCAAAGCCGGGGCGGGCAGCTAGCCTATGTTAATCAGTGATAGAGTAGCTTTCTAACGGTGAAAGATTTTTTGAAATCGGTCCAGTAGTTTCGGAGCCTATAGACATTTATCAAATATTTTGTCTACCCGAGCGAAGCCGTGGCGGGAAGCTAGTATAATATATAGCCTATGTTACTTAGTGATGATGTAGCTTTCTAACGGTGAAAGAATTTTTGAAATTGGTCCAGTAGTTTCGGAGCCTATTCAATACATACAAAAATACAAATCTTTCCTCTTTATAATATTAGTATAGAAAACTCACTTATGAAGGTCTAAATTATCACCGGTTCGGAAAAAATCATTTGAATAGACAGAAGAAAAAAAAATCGGCGAAGTGAATTGGACATGCATAGTACTAAAACTTTGCTTTACAACAAAACACAATAACCTCTTATCAAAAACTCGGCTAAATAAACCCTATCACGCGCCGATCACGTAGCCGCTGCGTGTTATTGTTTCGTCTCTCTCTGGCATGTATGTCCATCTCTCTCTAAAGGGAATAGCCCTTTCAGATATTTAGGGCAATTTTAAGATGACGCTTAGGAAAGTCACGTACACCCATAGATATCAAGATGATTTTATAGTTTGTGGTGGAGTGTATGTGTACAATTTTATTCTCCTGTTAAAACAAAAAAAAATCTCTATTACTATACGTGGCACTTATTTCAAAAATAAATTAATTAAGTCTGGGTCCCTGGGGCTCGGATGCTCTACAGCTTTTCAAGGAGGTCTCACGTCGGCTGGTTGAGGTCTCCCGTGACAGGCGTGCTGGAACATATCTCGCTCAGAGAATCAGCATTGGTATCCAGCGTGGCAATGCTGCCAGCATTCTTGGACAATAGACAAACTAGGTTAAATGACAAACTTCACTTGGGCGTTCGATCCCTAGCCACGGCCATCACACCAACCGCAAATAATATGTTTGTATTGCGGCTATAGGTTAACAGTGACACCTTAGTGTTATAAAAGGTTGTTTTTTTAAATTTCAGCACACCTACAGGGCTGGCGTTCTATTGTCTGCTAAAGAAGACTTGGCGCAATACACCCCCGTGATACACGAAGCTAGTAATTCCGTAAGTGTGCTATTTGGCTGAGATCTTCTGTAGAACCAGTAAGAACTGCACGAGTCTGATAGCGCCCACAAAGCTACCACTATTTTATTATATGGTACTAGCTTCTTCCCGCGACTACGTCCGCGTTGAGCTTAGATCTCAGAGGAACCTAAAATTTTCCCGGAATAAAAAGGATCCTATGTGTTAATCCAGGTTATAAATTATCTGTGTTCCAAATTTCATCCAAATCCGCTTAGTAGTTTTTGCGTGAGAGAGTAACAAACATCCATCCATACTCACAAACTCTCGCATTTATAATATTGGTAGGATTTATTGACACAATTAAACTGTGGAATGAACTCCCCGCCGTGGTTTTCCCAAAGGAGTACAGCATTGGGTTCTTCAAGAAGGGTGTGAAGAGATTCCTGAAGGGTCTGCAACGCGCGAGTGATACCCCGGGTGTTGCTAGCGTCTGTTGGCTACGGTAAACGCTTACCATCATGCGGGCCGTATGCTTGTTTGCCACCTAGTTCCTAGTCTAATGTATATGTCTATTATTAGGTATACACATCATTCACTAAAATACGTACACAAAGAATAATAATAGTGATTGAATATATATCATAGATTCAAATAACACAGGTATTTGCCATTTTAATAATCACATCATTTTAAAAAAATGAAGTTATAAATTCTGATTACGGAACCGATTTATTACTTCTCAGAAATAAAGAAAAATGCCTTAGTTATTATCATTGCTGGCGGGTATGTATAATTATATAAAGATTGTGGTAGATGCAAAAGGGGTGTGCATTTGTGCAAGTCAAGAGTGACTTGGCGTGATTATAATGTACTAGCGGCCCGCCCCGGCTTCGCAAGGGTAGACATTAGTTTCGGAGCATAGACATTTATCAAACATTTTGCCTACCCGTGCGAAGCCGGGGCGGGCAGCTAGTATAATATATAGACTATGTTACTCAGTGATAATTTAGCTTTCTAACGGTGAAAGAATTTTTGAAATCGGTCCAGTAGTTTCGGAGCCTATTCAACACAAACCCACAAAAATACAAATCTTTCCTGTTTATAATATTAGTGTAGATGTAGGTGTAGATGTAGATCGTGTAGATGGAATATGTATGTAGTAACCCAGGTTCATCGCTAAATTGTATTTGAATTTTCCATCTTACATCCAAATTTATGAAATTGTATTTTGATATATAACAATGGGTTTTGTTTTTCAGAATGTCGACATTTTGCTTCTGCCAACGAAAGAAAATGATTATGTGGAGAATTTTGACGAGGTAAGCCACACCTTCAACCAGTTTATTTAAATATGTATGCAAATAATCATTGTAAATTAACGATACTTATTATTAGTATTTCTTATGGTTTTATTTTCTTTAAAAAAAACAGTACCTATTCTTACTTCTTGTAACTGGCCTGATGGTAAGCGGTCACCATAGCCTATAGACTGCAATCACTCGCGCCAACCTTGCAATATACAAGCTTTTACCAGCAAGATAAAAGGGAGAACTTTAGAAAAATATGCCTCCATCACTTTTTCTTTCACGTTTTTAAATGTGTCCTGCTTTTATCAGTGAAAGGATACCCTATTCAGGAAGGGCATTTTTGGCGTACTATCGATAGTCGTCTTTAAAAAGCAGTTAAAATATCGATACGTACGTTATTACTACGTACGTACGATATTATCGATAGTTACGATAGAGTAAAATGTGATTGATCTATCGTCAAATTATCGATATTAGACAGACACTTTTTTATACCGCTAAGATTGCAAACAAGCATACGGCCCACCTGATGGTAAGCAGTCACCGTAGCCTGCAGCCGCTAGCAATACCGGGGATATCACTCACGAGTTCCCAACCCTAAGACAGTATCAGACTATCGTTCCATAACTATCGATAGCCATACTATTAAGCCTACTGGCTGTGGTAGTTATACTGTATTGGTGTGTTGTAAGATCGGAGTTTTCTCAACATATATATGTATTTTCAGACGGTAAAAATACTATCAGAATTAGCCAAGAGGGGTCGATTGTATGTGATCGCCAATTTGAACGAGGAAGTCAGGTGTGACAACCGAAATGAACACGTTCGTACCAACTTGGTTTTAGACAGGGAAGGAGCCATAGTTCTTGCGTAAGTAGATTTCATATTTGAATATTTATCTATATCTAAACTATCTATAATATATAAAATACTCGTGTCACAGTGCTTGTAAGAAAAACCTTCCGAAACGGCTTGACCGATTTTTATGATTTTTTTATGTATATTCGGTAGGTTTAAGAACAGGGCGTAAACTATTATATTTTCATATCCCTAACAGTTACGGGTGGTCCACCGTAAAAACTTAAAATTTTTGACACATAAAATAGAAAAAATAATATGGCAAAATAAAGTTTGCCAGGTCACCAGTACTAATATATTCGTACTAATATTTATTATAAAGAGAAAAGATTTGTATTTAAGCTTGTAATTAATAAATCCAAAAACAGTCTCACGGATTTCAAATGGAGATTCCGTTATGGCTCACGCAATATTAACGCTAAGTGTACAAGACTCGTGAATGATTCAGAGTTAATTATCACGTCCAATTAGTGTTCTGGAATTGAGCCAAAATTTGCGATTTCCGAAAATGTACCTTAATAAGCCCTTTGTTAGTATCGTTTCTTGAAATGTTGCCAAAAATTCACCGCAAAGTATTTAGATATGTTTTTGTTCAATACAGTCATGTATGAAGCTTCTAGGTTTGTTTGATTGTTGATTTTGTTCCAAAATGACAGAGAGAAAAGGAAAGAGTTATTTTGCTTAGTTTCTTGCGAGTTTTCCTAGAAAGATTTGCTTTCGAACCGGTGGTTAAATTAAATGATCTTCACCTTGCCCTTCATAAGTGGCATTTCTAAAGAATGGATTAGAAAATTTCAAACTCTAAAATACTAGGTTCTCTATGTGAAATCTTGTCGATAAACATTTTAATATCCCAAGATAATTGAAATGATAAAGATATATAAATAATACCATATCCCGAATGAAAAACTGATTTCGCGTAGCACTAAAAGATGACATCGATAAAATCATAAGAGTAATGTCCTAGGTAGGCAAAGTAATAGACCGCCAATTCAACAGGACTTGCACACTTCTTTTGATTATTCACTTATCTATACTAACACTTTAAAGTGAAAAGATTTGTGTTTGTTTGTAATCAATATACCTAAAACTGGATCGATTTAAAACAATCTTTCATAAGTAGGATGCTGTATTATCACTGAGGAACATAGGCTATGTATTCAGAATTCTTTCACCATTAGAATGCTGCATTATCACTGAGGAACATAGGCTATGTATTAAGAATTCTTTCTCCAGTAGAATGCTGCATTATCACTGAGGAACATAGGCTATGTATTCAGAATTGTTTCACCATTAGAATGCTGCATTATCACTGAGGAACATAGGCTATGTATTCAGAATTCTTTCACCATTAGAATGCTGCATTATCACTGAGGAACATAGGCTATGTATTAAGAATTCTTTCTCCAGTAGAATGCTGCATTATCACTGAGGAACATAGGCTATGTATTCAGAATTGTTTCACCATTAGAATGCTGCATTATCACTGAGGAACATAGGCTATGTATTCAGAATTGTTTCACCATTAGAATGCTTATCACTGAGGAACATAGGCTATGTATTGAGAATTCTTTCTCCATTAGAATGCTGTATTATCACTGAGGAACATAGGCTATGTATTGAGAATTCTTTCTCCATTAGAATGCTGTATTATCACTGAGGAACATAGGCTATGTATTGAGAATTCTAAAACCAGTAGAATGCTGTATTATCACTGAGGAAGAAGAGCTGTAAGGCTGTATTAATATATTATTATGCTAGTTGTTTGCCCGCGTGGTTCTAGAGTACTATACTTCTATACGTAATTATGTAAGACACTCTAAGCTGATTAAGACGGTATACAAACTTTCAACTTGTACCTCCTTAAGGATTATTGTTACAGACAAAAGATCCTTCCTGAGGCTTAAATCGATCTCATTGCCAAATTTTATAACGGTCCGTTCAGCAGCTTTGTCGTGAAAAGGTAGCAAACAAACAAACAGAGTTACTTTCGCATTTATAATAATTAGTATAGATTGCTAAATGGGGAAGAAGCTGGTCAAACAATAAATGAAACGATCTTTATTTATTTCAGATACAGAAAGTCTTTCAAAACCCTCTCTAATTGTACGAGCAGTTCCCCCGATATGGCCACGTTCACCACAGATTTCGGAGTAACATTTGGTCTCTTCATGGAAGATGATCTGATCCTCCGCAATCCTGATGAGCTTCGAGATGTCAATAACTTTATTGTTACCGGCTCTTGGTCTTCGGAAGTGCCAGTCTTATCTGGTGAGCTAAAATTTACCTTAAATAAAATAGCTTAGTTTTTTTAAAGAGTAAGTGCTGACTTTCTGCCGAAGTCGTTCGTAAACAATCCGGTGGTAGATTCTGGCGATTTGAAAGACTAATACATCCGTTAACTGATTAGACAGTTGATAAGTCACAGATAATATTATTAGGATATTAATTACAGACACATTACGATTAGAAATGTCATGAAGAATACTTAAAGACTCCTATCCTTTTGAGTCGTAGGACTTGGGACCGCGGTCCCAAAAGCCACCTTGAATTAAATTAATATTTTTCATGGGGAAAACTTAGACTAATACTAAACTTAAACTAGTAGGGACCACGCTTGTGGTCCCGAACGCCACTAATGTATCAATAATTATTGTGAGTGGTATAATAGGACCACGCATATAGAAAGTCTTACTATATCCTAATACTTACCCAAAAGAGTCCTAAGCTTCTCAACTATTTAATTATCATGTTTTTTTCTATTTCTTGTGCCACATATATTTACGTAACTTTATAATAATAATAATAATAAATCTTTATTTCAGACCGAGTCCATAAAAAGTACACATGTTATAAACTTAAAGGAGACAGAAAATATGTTAACACTTATGACAAATTAAATCTTTAAATATTAGTACCTAAATAAAAATAAAAACAAAACGATTCTAAATGTGAAAACTAAATAAACTAACTAGGAACGATAATGTATTGAGATCCAGAAATGTATGATACCTGAGTCATAACTGCTACCAATAGCTTTAATAATCTTATTATTACTGTCATTTACTCTATGCCACAGTGATGCTACTCTGAGCCTTATGACAGCAGCACAACTGTCTGTGCGAGCCTCACAGAACATCCAGGATGCACAACAATATCTAGGAAGTCGGAACATAGCCCTAAATGTGTTATTGTACTGCACCCTGAATACATTGTAAGCCCTCTGAGTATGACTGGTCCAGAGAGCGCTAGTGTACATTGTCTGGCAGTATGCCTTAAAGAGGGTGACCTTCACTTGTTCCGAATCTCCGGGCCAGCATGTTACCACGCATGGCCAACGCTCTCCGTTCTCTTTCAATGTCATCATCATCATTAAGATGTTCGTTAACAATATGCCCAAGATATCGATATTGATTCACAAAGTTCATTCTATTGTGGTCCAAATACAAATCAGGTACATTAGTAGGACCATTCCTATATTTAAAAACCATTGCAACTGACTTCTTACAATTATACACCAAACCATGTGCCTTTGCATAACCCTCACATATCTTTAGTAACCTTCTCAGTCCCCTAATTGACGGGCTGAGCAGCACCATATCATCAGCGTAACTCAAATTATTTACACTACAACCCCCAATATGACATCCTATACGGGAGCTGCTCAACTCATCAATCAGGCCATCCATATACATATTAAATAGAGTCTGAGAGGTTATGCCACCCTGTCTGACACCACATTCCAGTTTATATTCCTCGGACACAGCATCAGACCATTTAACACAATTAGTTTGTTTATTGTACCAAAATTTAAGAATATTAGTAAATTCAATAGGCATATCAGTTGCTTTCAATTTATTCCATAATAGATCATAATTTACAAGATCAAATGCTTTAGAGAGATCTAAGAAACAAGCATAAACATTTGTCTTCCGGGCCTTATAGTAAGATACAGTGTGCTTCAAACTTAAAATTGCCATCTCTGTTGAAAGTTTTGGGCGAAATCCAAATTGTGCATCCTGCAAGTTAACACACTCAGACAGTCTAACATTTAATATTATATCTAATACTTTGGCAAAAACAGTAGCTAGTGATATAGGTCTATAATTATTAATTATTAACAGATGAAATATCACCAGTTTTATTCTTAACAATAGGAACAACTACTGATTTAATTAGATTTGGTGGCAGATAGCCATGGCTTATACATAGTTTATATAGGATGCGCAGTACTCTTGGCATATGTTTACCACCAATTTTTATTGTGTGCTGAGCACTTACTTAGTAACCTTAGAGTGATTTGGCTCGCAGCCGATTTAGTAATTGATAATTTATTTCAGCCGGCCAGTTCTCATCATCCTGGGCGTATGTCAATAAAGCTAACGTCATATCCAATCACGGCATCAACTCTAAATCCGTTGCTGGGTCAACTGGTGAATTGATTATTGCCGATTTGAAGAAGACTGGTGTGTTTGGTAAGATACTAACACCTTATCTTTAAGGGCTGGGTGATGGGTGGCTGAAGTACTTTCATCTTGGTTTGTAAGGGCGATGTTATTTCGATCATATTATATTTGAGAACATGGGCTGGTAATAAGTCTACTTTTTGGTTCATATTAGTACCTATAAGCCCAGATTAAATAAAAAAAGGAAGGTGGAACTTTGCAAAACAGGCAAAAGTGACACCTAAATAAAAAATAATAATATTAAAGTCAGCATTAAATACTGATAAGAATGCAGAGATATGTTATTTAAGAATGCATTAAATCCGACGAGACCGCTGGTGATAAGCATACCTGACTGCTACGCTAGACGTCGCGGGTTCGATTCCCGCTGGGGCATACATTTATGTGACAAATATGTTTGCCTTGCCTGGGTGGTATGTATTATAAGTATGTATTTACAAAAAAATATATAGCTATTCTATCAGCTGCTGGTTCCCATAGTACAAGCTTTGCTTAGTTTGAGGCCAGATGGCGCTGTGTGATAATGTCCAAGCATTATTATTATTGTTAATTCAGTTCAGAAATGATGTTCTTTCTGCCTCTTTCTCTCATGACTTTTTTCTCCCTCTCTCAGAACTCTCACCACCAGTATCTAGCCCAGTAAACCTACAGAAATATCCAGAAGAAGACCTGAGCCAGTACACCATCAAGCCTTTGAACTTGGAGGCTAGTAACCAGGGGTACAAGGAGACAGTATGCCACAACAAATTCTGCTGCGAATTTTACGTGAAAACCAATTCTGCACGTAGGTTGTAGACGACTATTAAGCAGCCTTAAAGATTTCTTTAATAAGCTTTTCAGTCCACATTCTTTAAGGAATTTATTTTGATCAGGAAATTGGCTAGCATGCGTACGGACGGACATTTATCGTGTTCTATAGGCGTTTGTGTAATCAGCGGTATCACCAGTTCGTTGTCAGCCATATTGATTTATTTATTGTTGGATACGTCAACCTGTACTACCTGTGCAGCAGTCGTTATCCTACTGCCAGCATAGTGAATCCTCAAGGAGCTCGGGAACCTTAATCACCACACAAACAAAGAGTACTCGTAACCAGCGGACATGTATAAAGAGGTTGATGAACGATATTATCATTGTTACCTGAAACAAGACAGAGCACTGATTTTCATGTCGGCTCTTCTCAGGTGGCTGTTACCGAACCGTTGGTAATTTAGACCTTCTTAACACGTTCAGACCGGCGTGTACCACCGGTGGTGCACGGAGTATTTGCTGCCACGGCGAGGTGTACCACCGGTGGCCACGTCACACTATACTTTCAATGTACTAAGAAATTCGCGCCGCTTTGAGAGAAAGTGTTGTATTTACCGTTCCCGCCTAGTAAAATAGACAAATTTTCATAGTGTAGCTCAGGAGATGGATATAATTTCGAAAAGTAAGCAAAAAACAGTATTGAGAAAAAAATTGACATAATCACGACATAAATTGTACGAAATGCGAATTGTTTATGATAAATTACGTTGAGAGAATGTAATAATAAGAAAATAAAATCAAAATTGAAAAAAATATAAAATAAAATGCCATTATGGATGGTATAAAATGAAAATTAATTTGCATGAATAGTATTGAAACAATCCAAACACATTGGTTTTTCCAGAGCATTGAACATCGAAAATCTCTTCTTCACTTAAACTATTGGAAGTTATCAGCATACCCGACTGGTATCATGAGACGGTAATTCATAATGCGGGTCCTATACGGAGTCGTCTGAATTCTCGACGAACACCTCGTCGTCGCTCTGCAAAGCGGACGCCTCCCCCACCGCATCATTTCGCTCATTGCCAGAATTGTGACACGATCCCGGCCTTATAGGTCGATCATTATCTTCATTTGACATCCTTTTATGTAATAAACATAGGCATAAACAAACTCGCACACACAATAACGCGCAGCTAATTACCTATAGGTCGCGGCACGAAACTCTAGCGCTGACCGTTATTGCGCAGAAGTAAAAAATAAGGTGTCTTGGCGGGGTACAGGGGTGAAGGGCGAGCGTGCGTTGCGCCGATTGGCTCTCCAGTCGTACTCCGTCCCCCGTGCCGATACGACGCTCCGCGCACTTCCAGTGTACAGTCGCGTTCTGAATTGTTTTGTTGTCATCGTTAATTTTTGTTGTTGTTTTTTGTTAAGTTTGTTTTGTTGATTTGTTTGTTGTGTTTGTTAGTTTATTCACTGTTTGATTAAGTTTGAACAGTTTTTAAACAGTGAAAATGCCGAGGCCGAGAAGGAATACTGTTTTGAAAAGACAGGCACGGAAAATGGTGTTTGACGTGCATTGTTTTCTGAAAAGGGAATCGAATGATTTCATTAATTCCCTGAAACAAATTCAAAGTGAAATTGGCGAAGCTGCGAGTATTTTACTCGATTCTGACCGCAGCACTGTAGATATAAGTGAAATAAAACAAACTGCAGAAGTTATTCAGGCGGGAAATATAAAATTAAATAGTATAATTAGTGACTTACAGAAAATTCAGAAAAGGACAGCTGAATCTACAAAGACGTCCATAGCAACGGTAAGGAAAATCTCCACTGAAGCCAATAATTCCGACTTATTATCAGTATTTAGAACACCAGGCAAAAAACGCTCCAGATCAAAACCGGTCACAGATATTGATAACTTTGATCAAGGATTAATAAAGAGGTGCATACATAACTTTCATAGGACAAATAATGAACTTCCCACCGTCGGAAAGTTGAGAAAGAAGCTAGAGGAAGATATAAATTTCAAAGGCTCAGAACGAAGTCTTCGACGAATAATTAAGAGTTTAGGGTTTCGGTGGAAAAATACTGAAAACAATCGAAAAGTACTGATTGAAAGTTCAAATATACGTTTACTACGTATCGAATACTTACGCAAAATAAAACAATATCGCCAAGAGGGAAGGCCCATCGTATATACAGATGAATCTTACGTAGATTCATCGCACTCTGCTCCAAAAGCCTGGACCGATGGTACTACAAAAGGTCTCAAAAAACCTATCTCCAAAGGACAGCGGGTGGTCATTGTCCACGCAGGATCAGAGGCTGGGTTCATACCGAACGCACTGTTAACTTTTAAAGCTGGTGCGAAATCAGGCGACTACCACGACAATATGAACTACGACAACTACGAAAAATGGCTGAGGACACAGTTATTGCCGAACTTACCGCCTAATTCTGTCGTGGTAGTCGACAACGCATCATACCATAATAAACAATGGGACCTTGCACCCACTTCTAATTCCAAAAAAGCTGACATGCAGGGTTGGCTTACTGAAAAGGGCATACAATATGAGGAAACTCTACTAAAACCTCAACTATACAATTTAATACGGGCTAACAAAGATAGATTTAAAACATTTTCAATTGACAGGATACTAGCAGAGCAAGGACATCAAGTGCTAAGACTGCCACCATACCACCCAGATCTAAATCCAATCGAAATGGCATGGTCTGACATAAAGCAATATGTAGGCAGTAAAAATGTGAAGTGGAGTGTTGCTAAATGTATAGAACTAATTCAAGAAAAAGTTTTGCTGATGGGTGCTTGGGATTGGGGAAAGTTATGCCAAAAGGTAAAGGACATAGAAGAGCAATATGTCAAGAGTGACCATGTCGTGGATTTGGTTACAGAAGAATTCATCATTCGCGTTGATGGTGACAGTTCAGAGGATAGCCTTGGTGAGTCTGATGACGATGACGCTGTTAGTGCCGACGACCGAAGCAGCCCTGAGCCGGGGCCCTCAGTAAGCAAAAGGCCCTGTTGGGATACTATTGAAGGTGTAAGACCATTGTCTGATTCGGACTAGATATCGGAAAGGAGAATGCGGTGTCTGATGTCCACACCCTGCCGAACTCGCAGGTTTCTTCTATCCTGAGAAGAAACTTCAGTAGGTTCTTATGTAATTCGGACTTAATATAATTTTTTTTATTATTTGGTATTTAATATAAAAATTTACAAATCCGATAGTGTATTTATTTTTCTACTCCCCATAAACTTGTTAAAAATTATATTGTAGGTAACATGAAGTAATATTTGCGTGCGTGACAGTACCCATACGCAGTTAAGTTCCACATTTTGTTCACCGCTAGACTTACTATTTGACTTTACATTAAAACATTATTTTGCTGTTTTTAACTAAGCAATTAAATTACTAATTTGTATTGCGTGCGCGATGGTACCCATGCGCAGCTATCCCCTCCACGTTTCGCTCAGCGCTAGAGTTTCGTGCCGCGACCTGTACGCGTCGCGTCGATGTTGTGGCGCGAAAAATGCACAAAACTGCTCGGGCGTTGTTACGTCAGCGCGGCACGTGCGGTTCTGATTTATGAGACAAAACTCTTTACTTTATATTACGATTATAGGTCGCGGCACGAAACTCTAGCGCTGACCGTTATTGCGCAGAAGTAAAAAATAAGGTGTCTTGGCGGGGTACAGGGGTGAAGGGCGAGCGTGCGTTGCGCCGATTGGCTCTCCAGTCGTACTCCGTCCCCCGTGCCGATACGACGCTCCGCGCACTTCCAGTGTACAGTCGCGTTCTGAATTGTTTTGTTGTCATCGTTAATTTTTGTTGTTGTTTTTTGTTAAGTTTGTTTTGTTGATTTGTTTGTTGTGTTTGTTAGTTTATTCACTGTTTGATTAAGTTTGAACAGTTTTTAAACAGTGAAAATGCCGAGGCCGAGAAGGAATACTGTTTTGAAAAGACAGGCACGGAAAATGGTGTTTGACGTGCATTGTTTTCTGAAAAGGGAATCGAATGATTTCATTAATTCCCTGAAACAAATTCAAAGTGAAATTGGCGAAGCTGCGAGTATTTTACTCGATTCTGACCGCAGCACTGTAGATATAAGTGAAATAAAACAAACTGCAGAAGTTATTCAGGCGGGAAATATAAAATTAAATAGTATAATTAGTGACTTACAGAAAATTCAGAAAAGGACAGCTGAATCTACAAAGACGTCCATAGCAACGGTAAGGAAAATCTCCACTGAAGCCAATAATTCCGACTTATTATCAGTATTTAGAACACCAGGCAAAAAACGCTCCAGATCAAAACCGGTCACAGATATTGATAACTTTGATCAAGGATTAATAAAGAGGTGCATACATAACTTTCATAGGACAAATAATGAACTTCCCACCGTCGGAAAGTTGAGAAAGAAGCTAGAGGAAGATATAAATTTCAAAGGCTCAGAACGAAGTCTTCGACGAATAATTAAGAGTTTAGGGTTTCGGTGGAAAAATACTGAAAACAATCGAAAAGTACTGATTGAAAGTTCAAATATACGTTTACTACGTATCGAATACTTACGCAAAATAAAACAATATCGCCAAGAGGGAAGGCCCATCGTATATACAGATGAATCTTACGTAGATTCATCGCACTCTGCTCCAAAAGCCTGGACCGATGGTACTACAAAAGGTCTCAAAAAACCTATCTCCAAAGGACAGCGGGTGGTCATTGTCCACGCAGGATCAGAGGCTGGGTTCATACCGAACGCACTGTTAACTTTTAAAGCTGGTGCGAAATCAGGCGACTACCACGACAATATGAACTACGACAACTACGAAAAATGGCTGAGGACACAGTTATTGCCGAACTTACCGCCTAATTCTGTCGTGGTAGTCGACAACGCATCATACCATAATAAACAATGGGACCTTGCACCCACTTCTAATTCCAAAAAAGCTGACATGCAGGGTTGGCTTACTGAAAAGGGCATACAATATGAGGAAACTCTACTAAAACCTCAACTATACAATTTAATACGGGCTAACAAAGATAGATTTAAAACATTTTCAATTGACAGGATACTAGCAGAGCAAGGACATCAAGTGCTAAGACTGCCACCATACCACCCAGATCTAAATCCAATCGAAATGGCATGGTCTGACATAAAGCAATATGTAGGCAGTAAAAATGTGAAGTGGAGTGTTGCTAAATGTATAGAACTAATTCAAGAAAAAGTTTTGCTAATGGGTGCTTGGGATTGGGGAAAGTTATGCCAAAAGGTAAAGGACATAGAAGAGCAATATGTCAAGAGTGACCATGTCGTGGATTTGGTTACAGAAGAATTCATCATTCGCGTTGATGGTGACAGTTCAGAGGATAGCCTTGGTGAGTCTGATGACGATGACGCTGTTAGTGCCGACGACCGAAGCAGCCCTGAGCCGGGGCCCTCAGTAAGCAAAAGGCCCTGTTGGGATACTATTGAAGGTGTAAGACCATTGTCTGATTCGGACTAGATATCGGAAAGGAGAATGCGGTGTCTGATGTCCACACCCTGCCGAACTCGCAGGTTTCTTCTATCCTGAGAAGAAACTTCAGTAGGTTCTTATGTAATTCGGACTTAATATATTTTTTTTTATTATTTGGTATTTAATATAAAAATTTACAAATCCGATAGTGTATTTATTTTTCTACTCCCCATAAACTTGTTAAAAATTATATTGTAGGTAACATGAAGTAATATTTGCGTGCGTGACAGTACCCATACGCAGTTAAGTTCCACATTTTGTTCACCGCTAGACTTACTATTTGACTTTACATTAAAACATTATTTTGCTGTTTTTAACTAAGCAATTAAATTACTAATTTGTATTGCGTGCGCGATGGTACCCATGCGCAGCTATCCCCTCCACGTTTCGCTCAGCGCTAGAGTTTCGTGCCGCGACCTGTACTAGCCTTTTAGAAAGATAGAAAGCATAATTCCTGTCTAATCCTGTCCGTGTCCACCGGTGGCGCACCCCGCCCGGCAAGACTTTTGGTTCATGGGGCGGTGATGTACCACCGGTGGC
Source organism: Falcaria lacertinaria (assembly GCA_951449985.1). Taxonomy (NCBI): domain Eukaryota; kingdom Metazoa; phylum Arthropoda; class Insecta; order Lepidoptera; family Drepanidae; genus Falcaria; species Falcaria lacertinaria. Next base: position 6,096,792 of record OX602132.1, on the reverse strand, counting down.
CATATGAAGATTTGCGCCGTAGGATACGAAGTATCTACTCATGAGGTGCCGGTCTGAACGTGTTAAGTGCCTTATTAGGACTAAAACTGAATAATTTTTTTTTTTTTTTTTGATTTTAAATGTAGAGGAAGCAAAAGAGGTTGGCAAGTCAATAGTGATATGGCGTCCTTTACTCTCTGACTACGATGTAAAGGAACGAAGGTATCCTAAACGCAATATTTCTTTCAGAAACGAATTCCGTTGAAATTAACTACGGGTTGGCAGCGTTTGATGGAGTACGTCGATATGGCCACAATCAGTATATTGGGGTTCAAAATTGTGCCATATTCGCTTGTGCTGGCCTTTATAAGCGGTCCTGTGCTATTGGGTAAGGAACTTTATTGTTATTATGTTAGAGTTCATAGTAATATTTTATTGACGGCACCAATTAATGACAGCGGAACAACGGCTCAGGTGTCTTCACGCACTTCAGAACACACACAACACAACGGTTTAAGGTGGCACACAAGCATACGGCTCACCTGATGGTAAGCAGTCACCGTAGCCTATAGCCGCTAGCAATACAAGGGGTATCACTAACGGGTTGCCAACCACGTTGTTGATGAGGACTTACTGTGCATGCAGCATTACTATTAGACCAGAGCTCGTGGAGCACTGGGCAACCTTACTTACCGCAGAGACAGAACACTACATCGAGTAGTGTTATATCACTGCGGTCTTCTGTAAGGTGGAGGTACAGTCCCCAGTCGGGCGGCTCGAATTAAATGGGAAATCGGACTCTGTGGGTAGATAGTAGCGTTATTTGACTGCGATCGTCTGTAAGGTGGAAGTACATTCCCCAGTTATGGCTTCAATTATATGGTAAATCCCATACCGTCCACTTTTCTATATTTCGTAATATATACAAATATATTTTATTTCAGCTCTAACAACTCGACCGATATACATTTCGAAAAAATTACCGTTACGGGCAACTTTACGGAAGAAAACTCCAAGCAATTTCCTATGATTGTTACAACGAGTGAGCTGTCTACCAAGCAATTCCAATTCACTACTAAGTCTTCAAAACAAGTGTCGGCTGAGATTGCCGAAACCACGTTACTCTCTTTCGGTATTACAGGAAGGGTTTACTCTCGTGATTACGAGAGTTATGTTGTAGCCGAAGCCGAAGGTCACGGACTGACGTCAGATATTTATGAATATTTTTTCAATGAAGATACGCAAGAATTCTTCGATTATGTTTCGATTAGAGTGAGAATTCTTGCTGTAGTCGTGTCAATATACATATTGGAGATGATGTAGGTTCAAAAAGAAAAGTTCGTAAAAAAGAAATAAGATATGATAATAAGAAATAAGAGAGAAAATATGGTAGTTACTGGCATAAGCTACTGGTAAGATGTTTTTTTTTATTTGAAACCTTTTGAAATATTTAAGAATACTACTGAGGTACTGTATTTCAAAGAATACTATGTACCTGTGTTTTAAAGAAATTTCAATGTTTTTTCAGCGGTGTCTTCTTTTTTTATTATGAATTTTGTTTTTTTTTCTTTGCGAATGAATAAGAATATGTATACTTTAAACTAAGTATGGTCGCCTAAAAAATGTAAGTGTATTTTGTCTTTTCAAAGGCAAGTTAAAGAGCCTCCGGTTTGAAAAACATTAAATATGCTTATGTATTTTTCTTTCCACCTATGTTTAAAGTAAGCCGAATTGGTATTACTACCAACTGTATTTTTTCCTACTAAAAAGTTGTTAAGAGATTCATCAATCTACTAGTTTTAAAACTTATTTTACGTACTATGAAAAACTAAAAAAAATGTATAAAATCACGACTGATTGCCTGTGATATTAGATTTTATACATTTATAATTTAATTAAATGTGTTTTGGTATTATTTTTTGTTTTATTTACTTTTCAGCGGAAAGGAAAAACAAATTAGGCGCCATTCGAATAATTGTTTGGAGTTTATAAATTCAATAAAATGATTATATAATTTTTATTTATCAATGGATTTTTTGATATTTTGTTCACTTACAGAATAAGAAAGAGAATCCAAAACTCTATCGAACTGCATATAAAACTCATTTTCGAGTGGCATTTCATTTGATTCATATCTTAATTATAAAAGGTTTTTCAAAATCCTTACTATTTATAATGCAAATGTATGTAAGTAATTGTAAGGTAAGAATGGACATGGTAAGAAATGAGTTTATTAGAGGAAGTTTAAAAGTAGCTCCAGTGACAGAAAAGTTGAGGAGCAAGCGTTTGTCATGGTATGGGCATGTCATGCGGAGGAATAAAGATAACGTGGTAAGAATGGTTTTATGTATAAATATGGACGGGTACAGGGGTCGAGGTAGACCTAAGAAAAGATGGATGGAAATGGCCAGAAAGGAAGTGAATACAGAGATGACGGCTGATAGAGAAGGATGGAAGAGAAATACATATTGCGCCGACCCCAAATAATATGGGATAAGGGCAGGAGAATGATGATGATGTAAGTAATTGAAGAATGAGTGATGGTCAAAGGACAACATGCATTTTGTTCCAAATCTGAAAGTGCGGACAACGCATTGTTTTGTATATTCGGTTAGAGCTTGGCAGTGAACGCTTTTTACTGTGGCACCAAACCACACATTGTAGTTGATTTTATTCGAGTTCGAAAATCTAAATTATCATATTTTTTTATTGAAAAAAAAATGAAAATTTTGATTTTCGAATACTACGCTTGCCTACACGCGGTCAGCTTGCTAATCTTTTCGAGCTATGTCGGTCACCATAATTCCATTAATTACTTTGCCCATTTCTTTGCCCTATTTACATAACCAAACAGTTTCACTCTCACAGCCTACTAATTTAACTGTCTACATACTATCTTCTGCCTGCGACTACGTCCGCGTTGAGCCTAAAATTTTCCCGGGATAAAAAGTATCCTATGTGTAAATCCAGGTTATAAATTATCTGTGTTCCAAATTTCATGCAAATCCGTTGAGTAGTTTTTGCGTGAAAGAGTAACAAACATCCACCCATCCATACTCACAAATTTTGGCATTTATAATATTAGTAGGATTAAATATTTTCCTCTTCTACTTAATCAATGACTTGCACCCTTAGGTGTATTCCACTAATGTTAATTTTTTTATCTACTTGAGAACCTACTTTAGTAGTAAAATTATTGACAATGATACACTGTCAGCCACAGTTTTAGAAATACAAATTTACGTAAAATTATGATTACCTACTTTCTTTGAAATATTTCTTTTACCTATGTTATTAGTTAAGTATTCAGCGATACCAATATTTGATGCTCCACATTGATGAAACCTTTTTATAGAAACATACAATTGCTTAGTTAATAACTACCTTTGGGTTAGTGGTACGCTTTTTGGTTCAATTGACTGAAACAAAATTGAACATAGTTTTAGTCATAGCTAGTTCTAGTAGTGGACACTTACAATGTTTAAAATGTTACACCAACCGTTAAATTTTCTGAAAGCTGTGTTAAAGAAATGCACTTCGATCAATATGATAATGTTCGTCCGTTTGATCTGTGGTTACTATTGCGAGATGAGTTCTAATATAATATTCAAGTGTGTCGCTAGGATTTATTGCATTTTCTGTTTGGCACTACCTATATTTTCAATTCAATATATCAATTTCGAAATTAGGATTGTTTGGTCGACTATGTTCTTGATTGTGGAACATAATATTAATGTACTGGTTTCAATTTTTTATGGACATTACTTCTACAAGTTTTTCTCTCAACTTAAAGCTATTGATACCCTCATAGACTTTAAGGATTCCAACAAAATTGTCCTCACGAGAGTTCTCTTTTTCATTGTTATGCTAAAACATTTTTTGGCTTTTATTTATTGTGTTCTTATAAATGTGGAATGCTTCTTGACTTATTGGACATTCGGATCCCTTTCCGTTACTGTATATATGAGTCTTGTGGTGAAAACTTTGATTTTCGAAATGGTTTGGTACCGCATGCGGGTGTTAAGGAAATATCTAGAAACACAGTTGACATTGGCTAAGAGGATCGAGCACGGGGAAGAGGCCTGCAAGCAGAACATAAGAAAATGTATCTTGATTTACAAAAGTATACTTGAAATAGTTGGAGAAACTGATATACCTATGAAAACATCCGTAAGTTGAACGAGGTCCAATGTAAGTTGCACAATTGTCACGTTTTAACACTGAAGCAAACAATCAATAATAATGTTGCTATAATTACCATTATTATCATCAATCTATCGCAGTCCACTGCATGATATAGTATCTCGGACAGCACGTCACTGAACTTGATCCTTTTAAAAAGAGAGGTAGGGCGATTTGGGATTTCCCGTGGGTTTTCCCATTTAAATTGGAGCCACCCGACTGGGGACTGTACCTTACAGAAGACCGCAGTGAAATAACACCACTTGATGTAGTGCTGTGTTTCTGCGGTCATTAAGGTTGCCAGTGCTCCACGAGGATACGCTTGGCTAGTAGTAATGCTGCTAGCACAGTGAGTCCTCATCAACAAAATGGTTGGCAACCCGTTAGTGATACCCCTGGTAAATCTAGCGGCTATAGGCTACGGTGACTGCTTACGATCAGGTGGGCCGTATGCTTGTGTGCCACCTTAGTGATATAAAAGCTCTCCTCATCCACCAGCCACTAGCCAGCTATTAGTGTACAGATCGTCGCTACATCTAGCCGGAGGACGTCCTACACTACGCTTGCCTTCACGTGGTCTCCACTCAGCAACTTGTCTATCCCAGCGTTTGTCAGTTCTTTCGTATTAGATCACGATATTTTATGTCATATCCTTCACAGAGATCTCTAGCATAAGTCATCCTATAGCTCGATCGACTATCAATTTGTTAACTTTGAACTTCAATTTGGATAAATGTATGATTTGAATTTTCAGATATTAGTCAGCGTACTTTGTACTTCACCCAGGGTTTTGACCTTCCTTTGGGATTTAATTGATACGAATGCTCAAGCAGTAAGTTTTAGTTTCAATCATTAGAGGCTAATTTAAGTTATTAGTGCTTCTCGTTAAGTCGTTCAAAGTCAATAAATGAAACGTTTTTACAGTTTAGTTACGCCAAATTGTCGGAGTTTATCTTCCACTTGCTTGTGATACTCATACCGGGACCGTTGGTGTCTATGATTGAGAGTGAAGTGGATGAAATCAAACTGTGTATTTTACAGCAGTTGCTTCGATGCAAAGGTAACTTGCTTTGTTAAGAAATCTATTTTTAACCACCGGACTAAAAATGCTCTAAAAATCCCTGGCACCTTTGAAGAAAAAAAACTAAGTGACTATACGAGCAAGTCGTTTGTCTGATGGTAAGCGTCACGTCTATGCAACAGATGCAGTTCCACACAGGAGCTTTAATCGTAAAGTCCCGCGTGGCTGCACTGTGCTCGTCACCTCGACACCTTACTGCAATAAGTCTTCTTTGCCGCAGTAATTACGCTAGCTACCGTGTCCCTTATAGGCTGTACTAATTGTAAGCATGTCATTCTGTGGCTATTGCTTAGCGGCAGAATATGTGGAGTGGTACCCATCTAGCCCGCCTCTTGCAATAAAGAAGGTATTGCAATAACCAATCGGGGGGCACGGGAGTGCCCCCGCCGAGTCGAGCGCGAAGCAAACACTGCCGTACCATCCTTTACCCGAACCATTTCGCCGCATTTTCAGGCCCCTATTTGAGAACCTCCGGATAAGACCAGAACGTAGACATTTTCGTCATCCAGTAAGCTATAAAATCATACTTAAAGTTAAAAATTTCAAATCTGTAGGTCATTTAGTTCCGAAGTTAAGCGAAATCAAAGTTTCGCATTTATGACACACACTCACTCATGATCATCAAAATAGAACTAGTACTTCCCATAAACTCAGAGAGCTGAAATTTGGTACAGAGTTAGGGTTTCATGGCCACATAAAGGGAAAACTATAAAAACTAGGATAATCGAAGATCTGGAGTACCTGGTGACCCTTATTAGAAATTTGAAAACATATGTCATCCAAGTAAGCAAAATTACGTATTTTGCTTCGCCGTGACTTTTCAGTGGTGTTTACGATAGTTCTAATGAACTAATGATAAAGCCGGAAGATCTCCTGTGGCTTTAGTGGTGTTTACGGTCACCAATGAACTGATGTTGTAGCCGGACGGAAACTGCTGGAACTCTCTTATAAAACAAATGTAACCGAGCTGCATTTGGGCTTCGTGGAATTGACATGACCATGTATTCTGGCTATAAGTACCGTATATTCATATAAATGGGGTATTACGTGTTACCTTGATTGATAAAAGACAGATTTCATAGTCTCGTAAACGAAAATTACCACTTAGCTTAAATAATCTTGGTTGAAGGAGCCACTGTGATTAGACACGCGATTACCGTTGTAATGTCAAAATATCAGCTTTTTACTAAATGCATACGACGAAACACGCTACTTGTGTAAACAAAATTGACTTGTACCCACTAACGTATAAAGAATGTTCAACGGCCAAGTCGCACAACATTAAGTATAATAATAAAGAAATCGCAGTAAGGAACCTTAGACTTGGCAAGACTTTGTCTAGATTTCATTACTTTTGAGAGATAAACAAGCAGCTCCATCGAGACTAGGCTAGTTTTTTACAGAATGTTTTTGGTGGGATGATATTTAGAGATAATATCATTGGCAATTACAGAGTTTTTTAGAGTATGTGTTTTGAGAGCTGCGTGCCTTTGGGGAGTGCCATTCTAGGCTTATACATCTCTTTTGCTTCTTTCACATTTATGAACAGTAATAAATAATTTGCCATCTCCACAGATGTGGCCTACTTCAACTTCGTGAAGGACTCCGTGCAGTATTTTGACACGAACCCCTTCAAGTACATCGTGTTCCGTATCTTCTCTGTAGACGCGATCATGGTGCTCAAGTTTGTCAGCCTAGCCACCACTTATTCTATTATCTTAATTCAGTTCTCTCATATTTATGACTAGATTTTTCCCTGCGACATCGCCTGCGAAGAAATCATTACATATTATTATTATAAAACAATGCCTCATGCCCCGGTAGCAAGACTTTTTTGCGACAACGTATTTGATATCGTAACTAGCGAAATGTCAAAATTTTCATACAAGTTTTTAGTTCCCCTTTTTTTTAAGCCGGTCCAGTTGTTTCGGAGCATATAGACATTTATCAAATATTTTGTCCACCCGTGCGAAGACGAGGCGGGCAGCTAGTTTTATATATAAATCAGAAAATTTACAATTGTGTGTGTGTGTGTAATTTTAAATCGTTTTAAAATTAATCATGTAGACGGTTTACATGTATTTGCTGACTCTCAGCCTTCTCTTTCTAAAGCTCGAGAGTAGACACAGATCAAAATATAAATAACGTAGATAGAACTTAGCGAAGAGCGAAGTGACCCAAAGGAATTATCTATGGAAGTGGCGCCGGTTTTTTAAACATGTAGTGAGTAGGCAGGCGTAGTTATATGCGTGCGTGTATCTGTGTATATGTACACGGCAAGGCGTAGTTTTCGTTGTCAGGCGCCATTTCATTGTTTGCAAAGTTCCAACTACCTTTTTAAATTGATCTGTGAGCAAAGCATAGTTTCCATAATAGTATTCCGTAGTATCTAGTAGTGTTTTTGCTCTGATTAGTGAAGTGAATAAATTATCACACCATACTATTATGTAGTTTGATTGAGATATGAATGATGTCATATTGATCATGTTAGTACAAACTCCACGAGGATACGCTGCGCTAGTAGTAAGTATGGGCGGCTAACACAATGAGTTCCCATCAACAACATGGTTGGCACCCCGTTAGTGATACCCCTGGTATTGCTAGCGGCTATAGGCTACGGTAACTGCTTACCATCAGGTGGGCCGTTTGCTTGTGTATCACTGTGGTGGTATAAAAAAATGCGTTCTTGTTGCATTTTGTTCCTTAAAATAAAATCTAAGGCATTTTGCAAATTCTATATTTACATATTTAAAAATAATCTTTACGGTCATCGAAATATTGTTAATTATCCATTGATCAATCAATGCCTGTTCGTTTTCCTGTGGTTTATGTATTTCAGATGGTCTTCATCGTCATCGTATAGTGTCTTTTCTATCCAACGCATGTAGGCTTCCACCTGGAAATATTTATTTAATATAAACTTTTATGCAGTCATCAAGCCCTATCTCTTGTTACCCATATCATAGGCATAGGGGTTGCTGTGAAAATGATAAATCTCCATTTTGTGACGTCATCTATATTGAATTAAAAATGGCAAAAAAAAACTTTTCTCTTTTATTTTCGACTAGCGGCCCGCCCCGGCTTCGCACGGGTAGACATTGATATCAAATATTTTGTCTACCCGTGCAAAGCCGGGGCGGGGCAGCTAGCCTATGTTACTCAGTGATAGTGTACGAGTAGCTTTATAACGGTGAAAGATTTTTTGTAATCGGGTCAGTAGTTTCGGAGCGTATAGAAATTTATCAAATATTTTGTCTACCCGAGCGAAGCCGGGGCAAGCAGCTGGTATAATATATAGCCTATGTTACTCAGTGATGATGTAGCTTTCTAATGAAAAAATAATTATTAAAATCGGTCAGTACTTTTTGAGTTAATTCGTTACATACAAAAATACAAATCTTTCCTCTTTATAATATTAGTGTAGATGTAGATAGAAACGAGTCTGACTTACTCCTCTAGAGACACTTTTGAGAGGTAGGACGAATTGGGATCTCCCGTGGGTTTTCCCATTAATCTTGGAGCCACCCGACTGGGGGCTGTACCTCCACTTACAGAAGACCGTAGTGAAATAACACTTACTTTCATGTAGTGTTGTGTTTCTGCGGTAAGTAAGGTTGCAAGTGCTCCACGAGGATACGCTGGGCTAGTAGTAACGCTGCTAGCACAGTAAGTCCTCATCGACAACAGGGTTGGCACCTCGTTAGTGATACCCCTGGAATTGCTAGCGGCTATAGGCTACGGTGACTGCTTACCATCAGATGGGCCGTATGCTTGTGTGCCACCTCAGTGGTATAAAAAAAACTTGAATGAGTAGACCCAGAAGGCGAAGGCGTGAAGATAAGATATATAACCTTACCTTAGTATAAACATCCGGTTTCCCGCGGGCACAAGGAATGCCCCACGAGACGACACCGATCTGACGTCCCTCTCTAACTAACGGACCTCCAGAGTCCCCCTAGAAGTATAGGCAATATCTATTAGCGAGCGAAAATTATTGATGACGAGACCGCTGGTCTAGTGGTTAGTACACCTGACTGCTACGCTAGAGGTCGCAGGTTCGATTCCCGCCGTGGCAAACATTTACGTGTCAAACATGTTTGCCTTGCGTCTGGGTGTTTGGTGTGTATTATAAGTATGTATTTACAAAAAAAAAGTATATAAGTATTATATCAGCTACTGGTTCCAATAGTACAAGCTTTGCTTAGTTTGGGGCCAGATGGCGCTGTGTGATAATGTCCAAGCATTATTATTATTATTTTATTATTATTGGTCACTCTTTACAAATACACTAGCTTAGAAGGTAACAAGTAGGTAAAAAATCCAAGTGAGAGTTGGACTCGAGGGTTCCATGCTGAAAACATATTTAGGTTAAATGACAAACTTACTTTGCGGCTCGATACCTAGACACGGCTATTGCAACAACCGCAAATAATAAGTTTGTATTCGTAAAGTCGCTCTTTTAATTTGGAAATTAAAGCAATTCACATTCTATGAGCATTTCAAGCATTACAATTAGGTTGTAAGCTTAAAATGGGTTTATCGTTTCGATCCGTCTGGATATTAGGGCAAAGTAAATTTATAAAAATATAGTGATTCCATCGTAATCCGTCCTTAATGACATCTTGCAGTCGGTGAAGAAGACGATGAAAGATTCCGTTATTTTGATAGATACATACATACAGATGATGCCAATATAATCGTGTTTTGAAAACCAACTCACATGACAAGCTCCTTCACCAGCTTTGGTGAGAGCACAAACTTGTGTCTCAAACACAGCGTTGACGTCCTTGTGGGCTTCTTTACACTCCTCGTATGTTATGGATCGAAGGTCCAACTGCATCAAGTCGTTTGGCAGCCGGCCTGGATACTGTGATCAGAACGTAAAATAAGGAGAAGTCAGAGAACAATATAATAATATAAATTTCCCAGCGGTTCCAAAGGAGCTACCTCCCGTGCACAATTAGACTGTGGAATGAACTCCCCGCCGTGGTTTTCCCAAAGGAGTACAGCATGCGGTTCTTTAAGAAGGGTGTGAAGAGATTTTTGAAGGGTTGGCAACTCGTGAGTGATACCCTTGGTGTTGCAAGCGTCCATAGGCTACGGTAACAGTATACCACCAGGCGGGCCGTATGTTTGTTTGTCACATTGTGGTTATTCTTTATATTATGTTGGGTTTGAGGCTTTACATTTATTATACCTATCTTCTGACCATAACTGCTACTCTAACTTTCGAAGTCATCCACAGCCTCGGTCCTGCGCCAATTTTATCCAAGTTCTACTTGATTTAGTGTTGTGTTTCTGCGGTAAGTAAAGTTGCCAGTGGTCCACGAGGATAGGCTGGGCTAGTAGTAACGCTGCTGGCACAGTGAGTCCTCATCAACAACATGGTTGGCACCCCGTTAGTGATACCCCTGGTATTGCTAGCGGCTATAGGCTACGGTGACTGCTTACCATTAGGTGGTCCGTATGCTTGTGTGCCACCTTAGTGGTATATAAAAAATAAAAGTTCGACTCGCGACTTTAATTATATCATCTACCCATCTAGCTGCCGGGCGCCTAATACTTTACTTGCCTTCTCTTGGCCCCCATTCAGTGCCGGTAGCAGGAACATTGTCGACAACGTATTCGAAAATGTAACTCGCGAAATGTCAAAATTGTCATACTAATTTTTAGTTCTACTTTTCACCGCCGCCGCAGCGCTGTTCATTTGTCAATACAAAAATAGTCGAAGGCGATACGAAAACGTTGTCGAAAAAGTTCATGCTTCCGGCACAATTGCTACTTTGCTCCACCTATCGTCACTTCGTCAAGCTATGTCCTATCCCGCTCTATCTTTAATTATTATCGTGTATCCGACGTCTGAAATTATGCTTCTGTTAAAATCAGTAACGCAATAGTTTCAATACTTACTGATGTGGAGCCCCAGCCGGTGAGCAAGAGTTCTTCCCCCTTCATTACTGGCTCATCGTTGAGCTCAATAGCATCCACTGTACTTCCGAATTCTATCTCTTTCTCAGTAAATACAATGGCTATGTCATTTTTGATAATGTCGTCGTCATAATCTTCATGCATTACTAGTTTGCGAATGGTGTAGGATTGGCCACCTGCACGCAGTTGGTTTGTGCCTACCACGGCGGTGAAGTATTCAGGTTTCATTCTGTGGATAGAAAATGTTTTAGATTAGTAGACACTTAATGACGTATGAACGAAATTTGAAGTTTGATTTTTTTTCTTCTTTAGATATGTTATTTAAGACGCAGAGAATATAAATTAGTAAGAATATAAATTGAGTCATCTCATCATAAATAGGCTTAGGAGGAACGTGATAGTGATACCCCACCCTGGTGTTGTGAGCGGCTATAGGTTACGGTGATAGTTTACCATAAGGCGGCCCACACGCAAAAAAGCGCCTACAACATTTTTATAGCAAAATTACTCAACTTTACATACTTAAAATAAAGTTATTTCTAGGATAATATAATCAGGCGCTCACCTGTCGACACAGTGTGCTGCAGTCAGAATAACTCTTGGAGTGACTATGGAAGCCCCACAGAAATGCCACACACCCCAAACTCGTAGCGACACTTGGTAAGGAACTGAACCATTGGCCGCTTTAGTGCCTCCAACTATACGTTCCCAGTCATTTCGACCTTCAGACGACGAATAGAATTCTGATGATACTGTAAAAGAGAAAAAAGTTAATGTGAAAACATCTCTCACGCATAAGTATTAAAAAGCTAATTAAAAAGAAAAAGTTTGTCAGAAGTGGGATTCGAACCCACGCCCACAGAAGTGGACTGCGACCTGAACGCAGCGCCTTAGACCGCTCGGCCATCCTGACATACATCATATACGTGAAATTATGACCTATTATCGTAAGTTGTTATTATTATCTTGGGTGACGACACAGGCATGTGTTACATCATTCACTACGTGAGAATCGTACACATTTTTTACTTTATAGATTAGGACTATTAGGTTTGTTTTCCTAGTCGAAAAGATATAATGACAGATTCATATGCTGCTAATATATTGATGTCTGCAGTCACGTAACGACGATCGTGGTGGCCTTGTGGTTGAAGCAACGGCCTGTCATCTGATGGGCGCAGGTTTAAACCCCAGCCTGTACCAATGAGTTATTCTAAGCATACGGCCCCCTTGATCGTGAGCAGTCACCGTAGCTTATAGCCGCTATGAATTCCAGGGATATCTCTAACGAGTTGCTAACCCTGTTGTTGATGACCCACTGTAATAGCAGCATTACTACTAGCGCAGCTTATCCCAATGGAGCTCTGGCAACCTTACTTACTTTACTCATGGATTGATTAACCACTTAGTACTTTAGCTTAGAAAAACTCATCTCCTTCCGGGGTTTGAACCTGAGCCAATCAGATGACAGGCCGGTGCTTCAACCACAAGCCCACCACGGCTCAGTACGTGCCGTGGTGGCCTTGTGACTTACGGCTTACTACAAAATAAGCTTACCAAAATTCCTTAAAACTACACTTATAACTAAACATAATATTATAGACACTGAATAGGTTGCCATGTTTAAAAATACTATGGCATAGATAATAAAGATTCCCTCTTTTATATTGGAACATACAAAACGGTATTTGTATGCAGAAATGTGATTTGCGTAAGCGCACTAAATAGCTATGGAGATTCCCCTATGCTGGTTTTTCATGTAATTTGTTACCCAATAATCGTTTTTAGGGTTACGTACCTGAAGGGTAACCAACGGAACCCTATTACGAAGACTTCGCTGTCCATCCGTCCGTCTGTCTGTCTCATGGTCGTTTATTGGTAGACAGCTGACATTTTCTCAGAACGGTATTTCTGTTGCCGCAATAACAATAAATAATAAAATTGAAATAATAAAAAAAACGGGTCTTCATAATGGTAACAAGTACACGCTTGAAATGCTCATAGAGTGTGAATTGCTATATTTTCTAAAAAAAAATTGCAAATTGACTATTACAAACCATTTGCGGTTGGTGCAATAGCCGTGTCTGGGGATCGAACGGCAAAGTGAAATTTGTCATTTAACCTAGTTTGTTTTGGTACGGAACCCTCGATGTGCCAGTCCAACTCGCACTTGGCCAACCTTTTAATACTAACCATGTATAGGTACACGACCATGCTTCTCTTGACAAAGAAAAAACATTAAAATCTTTGAAGCCAATAAAGATTAAAATAACATTTTCCAAAACCGGCGAAGAATGAAAAGATTATTGAATGCATAAGAAGCAAAAGAGGTGTGCAAGTCAAAAGTGACGCGCTCTATACTCTCTGCCTACCCCGTGAGAAACGAGGTGGGATGATATGTATGTAGCAATGTAGTTTTTTTATATGTCACTAAGGTGGCACACAAGCGTACGGCCCACCTGATCGTAAGCAGTCACCGCAGCCTTACCGCACAATTTTGTGGATAAATTAGTCGAGTTGACTAAGAAGGTCGACGGAATGGAACATCCATTCATACATATAGAAGAAAGAGAAAGGGTTATGTGTTTGAGTCGATCAAACACATAACCCTTTCTCCATTCGCCGTAGTCGGGTGAAAACAATAATGATAACAGTCACCTAGTCGTGACAGTAATATATTATTATGACATCGCATTTGCAATTCACTATGTATAACGTATACAGGATGTGGACAATTTGTCGTTTGATTTAAATGCAACTCGCTGGGCTGCTTGGATTAAAGATCGTAATGAATCGGCGCGCGCGCATTATTCACGTATGTTTTGGATGTAGATACGTTTTTTTTTGTTTTTTATACCACTAAGGTGACAAACAAGCATTGGTGAGCCTGTTAGTAAGCGGTTACTGTAGCCTATGGACGCTTGCAACACCAGTCGATCTTGGTCATGCCATGACTGAATTTATTTTTATTGAGACTAATTTAGATTTAAGATCGCTGAATATGAATTAATCAACTCAATAAAAGATGGGGACCAGAAGCTCATAATTTTTTTAAGGAGACCTCAAAATTGTTATGCCTCCCGTGACATATCTGGCTAATATCTGGCCCAGAGAATAGTATAACAATACAACGTGGCAACGCCACCAGCCTTCTTGCCACACTTCCCCGTGACAGTGGTTTGAAACATTTACTTGTAATTTAGTTTGTACACTTATAGTTAATAGTATTTTGTACCTATTAATTTTAGTTTAATTTTAATTATATATATATTATCAACACAAGCAAAGAAACACACGTGCGTGTGTAATGCATCTCTTATCCATCCTTATAATAAATGCGAAAGTAACTGTGTTTTTGTTAGTTGGCTAAGATAGACTACGTGGAGAAGGACATAGGCTATGATTTGTCTTAGAAAACAACCTTGAAGGGTGTGACATATCCTCTTACGTAATAAGGTTCCTTTTTCCTAGAACCATGCGGGCGAAGTCACGCGTAAAAGCTCGTATTTATATTATAAAATAAAATATATGTATAACTATTCTTTCTGCCCGCGACTTCGTCCGCTATAACTTTAGATTTTAGCCCAGCAGAGAGAAAGGAAAGGAAACAAAATACTCATGCCCTACCTTATACCTAATTTTATGTAGTTAATTCCTAGTTAGGTTTTTGATAATCCTACAGGAACCTTTCACTTATTTCCGAGATAATACAGTAATAAACTATGCGTGTGCCAAATTTAATCAACTTACGTACAACAAACAACCAATCATACAAACTTTAATATAATATTTGTAGAATGTGACTATTAAAATACCGCATCCAAGATCTTTGGTTCCTTGTCGACATATGTACGAAAGGCGCCAGTAAGAACACATCGCACTGTCATAAACAGTACGTTTATGCTTTGCCAATATGACACTAGAATTATCTGAATGGCCCTACATTCCCGCACGACCCTTAGTAACTGCTATTGAGACATCAAAACGTTTCACTGTAAAATATATTTAAGTCTATAAACGGTAGGGTTGCCAACTACAAAATTGCGACAATTATTCTAATCTCATAAAAAATATGAACAAAAAATACAACAGAACTAATTTACTAGTAGAATTTTATGGAAAAAAGTGGGATAAGAAAAGTTTTTATCAGAGCCTTTACATTTGATACTCTTGTCAAAAAGGTTAATATGGTAATTAATAAATCGCCATCTTGTGACGGACGCTATATTGGATTACGGATGACGTCACTTTGCTTACTGCATTTCGCTCATCAAGCCCTTTCATTTGATACCCATATGTTGGAGGTTACTGATAAATTTAATTTAATGATAAATCTCCATTTTGTAACGTCCGCCATATTGGATATTAAATGGCGACATTTAGATAATTGTGCATTGTCACGTTAACCAAATGTGTATGCCAAATTTCAGCTCAAGCCGACACCGGTAAGTGGGTCGACCCAATTGGGGTTTATGATACAAAGTGTGTATTAAATCGATAGTATTAGTTAGTATTTGTATAATTATTAGTGATATTAGGGTACAACCCTGTTGCAATACAACTGTCAATAAAATAGTTTTATTTATTTAAACTGGAAACTGTTCGTGTAACAAACAAACAAATATGCATTTATTATGCAGTCGAGAATTGACAAAAGCATTAGACGAAATTAGGAGTTAGGAATGTTCCAGCAAAGAAACTGTGGCAACCCTATTAAGTAAGCAAACGCATAACATAGTTAGTAACAGTATTACAACTGCAGTAACCTATTTATGCAAACAAAGGCATCTTATTACAGGATGTACCATCGACCCTATAACCTGAATGAACTAGACTTGGTGTTATCCTGTCATAAGAGGTACTTGGCACTCTTAAGGTAATAATTTTTTAGGGGTTCCGTATACTGACGCGACCTTAATACTAAGCCTATACCGTCTGTCTGTCTATCTGCTCATCTGCTCCTAGCTAAAGCACTGTATCTTGTTCACCGGAATAGGTTGATAGTACAATTAAAATTATCTTATTATGTTTTGTTAATATCTTTACGCCTTTCCACAAGGGTCCCCGAAGATGTAGGCAGAGGTGTTACAGCACCCACTTTTTATCGAAGATAATTTGGTGCGAACGTGTCAGATGGCGAGTCTGTTGCCATCTCTTAGACACTGCATGCGTTCTTGAATTTCGTCTCAGACGTATGCAGGTTTCCTCACGATGTTTTCCTTCACCGTAAAGCTCGTGATATGACTAATCACTGCACTTAAGTTAGAAAAACTTATTGGTACAGACCGGTGGGATTCGAACTTGCGTCTCTAGAATAGCAGATAAAGCTTGATACACGGCCACCATGGCTATTAAAGAAGATATCCTAAAGACTGAAATACCAGCGCAGATCCAAATATTATGCTGCAGAGCAGTATGTATCGCTGTTTGGGCTTAGAACTCTTAGAAGGCATCGCTTAGAAGGTATTGTAGCTTATCATTACGGGGCAAAGACTTATGAACTAAGGTGTAACGTGCTCGTCACCTCGACGCGGGACTTTACGATCAAAGCTCCTGGGTAGAACTGCATCAGTTGCATGGACGTGACGCTTACCATCAGACAAACGACTTGCTCGTGTCGTCATGGCGGCTCCAATTTCAATGGGAATACCCGCGGGTGACCCGAATTCGCCCTACCTTTCTTAAGACACTAAAACTGTTGTTGAAAATACTTTGATTAACTCTTTGGGGACACTTTTCTAGTATGTATACATTTACTGTGTCTGGTTTGATAGGCACTGTAACTAGCGACATTCCTAGGCGAAGAAGATTTATGAACTAAGGTGTCGAGAAGACGAGCGCAGTGCAGCCACGCGGGACTATACGGCTTACCATCACCATCAGACAAACGATAAACTAGTTGGAAAAATGCGCGTGCGCTTTTAAAAATTGCATAACTGATTTCAAGATTGTGTGTAAACATCATTCTTGGGCAGATAACAATAACATAAGCACAAGATGCGAGCGTCCAGTCGTTGTGAATACTTCGATGTATGCGCAGATGTGGCGCGCATCGGCTTTCATACTCGGGCTAAGTGGTAAGTTTACCAGTTATATAATTACTATGTGGAACTACATGTATATTT
This sequence comes from Falcaria lacertinaria, assembly GCA_951449985.1. Lineage (NCBI taxonomy): Eukaryota > Metazoa > Arthropoda > Insecta > Lepidoptera > Drepanidae > Falcaria > Falcaria lacertinaria. Next base: position 6,079,497 of record OX602132.1, on the reverse strand, counting down.
ATTAACATAAAACAAATTAAACTACATATTTACAAAAACAGAACTTAGCCTACCTATTTAGAGATAGAAGATCTGACCCAAACCAGAATCATGCGGGAGCGTGCAAAGAATGCTGGCTGCATTGTCTCGCTGGATAGCGATGTTGATTCATGTTTACTATTATTATTAATAATTTGACGAGACCGCTGGTCTAGTGGTTAGTATACCTGACTGCTACACTAGAGGTCGCAGGTTCGATTCTCATCGGGGCCAACATGTATGTGACAAACATTTTGGCGTAGTGTATGGGTTTGTAGTATGTATTTTAATTAAATATTAAAAAAAATGGTATCACAGCTGATACAATACTTATGTATATCAGCTGCTGGTTCCCATAGTAAGATTTACTTAGTTTGAGGTTGGATGACCCTGTATTATAATGTCCGAGCATTATTATTATTATGTCTCTCTAAAATTCACGGCGCTTTGTAATGTCCGGTCCTTTATCGAGGCTCGCATATATTCAACACGTAGACTCGTAGAGGCCCGTTCAAGAATTATTTGTATTGAATAGAATGTGACTTAAAGTCTTCATGTAATGGGTAATTGTATCAGGAATGTGATTGAGATATTCATGGCGGTGTGTATTGTTCTGTGACGTATTTGCGTTGTCTATACTAATATTATAAAGAGGAAAGATTTGTATTTTTGTATGTATTGAATAGGCTCCGAAACTACTGGACCGATTTCAAAAATTCTTTCACCGTTAGAAAGCTACATCATCACTGAGTAACATAGGCTATATATTATACTAGCTTCCCGCCCCGGCTTCGCTTGGGTAGACAAAATATTTGATAAATGTCAATAGGCTCCGAAACTACTGGACCGATTTCAAAAACTCTTTCACCGTTAGAAAGCTACACTATCACTGAGTAACATAGGCTAGCTGCCCGCCCCGGCTTTGCACGGGTAGACAAAATATTTGATATAAATATCTACCCGTGCGAAGCCGGGGTGGGCCGCTAGTCTATGATATGACAATTGGGCTACCTGAAGCCTAATAATGTTTAATGTTCCGTAAGGTGTAAGACGTAGTAGAAAATGTATAAACACACACACATCATCACTTCCAGTATATATTCCAGAGAGTATATTAATATTTCACTGTTACCTTACTTCTCTTTCGCTTCTTTTTTTTTTTTTTTTTTTTTTTTTTTTTTTTTTTTTTTTTTTTTTTTTTTTTTTTTTTTTTTTACAGGCGAATCAACAGTTAACAAAATTTGGATAACTTATAAACTAGCAACATTAAACCAATTACAGATTCACACAACTAAAAAACATTTAGAAATCTCTTCAAGCCCGATGGTTCTGAGTTCTTTCCATTCCATCAATGAGTGTGGCAATTTGATCTAGTTTTTTTGTTCTTTTTCGGTATAGTAATAATTAAAGGGCAGTTTTTCGACTGCCACGATGATCCCACTGGTGACCCAGAAGAAGGACCCATCTACGAGCTGCAGTATACATGGCTGGGGGCCTTGCAGTATATTCACGGTGAGGTGTTATTTATGCCGAAGTTATAAGGTTAAATTGGAGCCACTAAGGTGGCACACAAGCATACGGCCCACCTGATGGTAAGCAGTCACCGTAGCCTATAGCCGCTAGCAATACCAGGGATATCACTAACGAGTTGCCAGCCATGTTGTTGATGAGAACTCACTGTGCTAGCAGCATTACTACTGAGTACTGGCCCAGCGTATCCTCGTGGAGCATTGGCAACCTTATTCACCGCAGATACACAACGCTACATCAAGTAGTGTCATTTCACTGCCGTCATCCGTAAGGTGGAGGTACAGGCCCCAGACGGGCGGCTCCAATTTAAATGGGAAAACCCACGGGAAATCCCAAATCGGCCTACCTCTCGAAAATTACATGGAAATGGTGCTAATTCTGTTGTAGGAAATCATTACACTAATCCATTAGGACTTAAAGTATTGCCACCCTTATTTAACACCGCTCTTGAGAAAGAGATAGCAAGAGTTTAGATAAGTGATTTGGTACAACAGAATCGACACCACAAAACGTTAAATAGACCGGTATATAGAAAAATTATTGTTGTTTCAGTTAAGAACGGCACCCCTCATTACTTCAGGGTACCCCGAGTGGTGCTGATCAGCAGACAGTTCGTGCTGAGCACAGCTGTCGACGCGGCGCAGATACCAGCAGGATATGCGCTGTTAGTATAACAGCTTTCCAATATACATCGTTTAAAGAATGAAGATAGAGCAATCATTTTTTGTTTCATTCAATTAGTTACTTTTTGATTTTCCAAAAAAATATTCCTTTATCGCGCTGTTGAGAGTCACCGACGAATAATGACCTCATTTGAAATTCTACTTTTAACCTTACCTACCAGTGTTTACGGAACCCTCGGTGCGCGAGTCCGTCTCGCACTTGGCAGATTTTTTTGTGTATTACAATACTACTTTAATATTTGCGGTTGGCACAATAGCCGTGTCTAGGAATCGAACCGCAAAGTTATGTTTGTCATTTAACCTAGTTTGGTTTTAGTACGGAACCCTTGGCCAATTTTTGATCTGAAAGTTTACCCTATTGTTTGAAGTTACAAAGCAATTTTTTTCCACAAAGGCACACAAGCTTACCCACCTGATGGTAAGCAGTCACCGTAGCCTAGCAATACCAGGGCTATCACTAACGAGTTGCCAACCCTGTTGTTAATGAGGACTCACTGTGCAACCAGCATCGCTACTAGTTACTAGCGCAGCGTATCCTCGTGGAGCACTAAGTAGCTTTGGATGTCCAACGCAGTGACATCTTTATTCCAGAGGCAATGTGGTCTTCGGTGACTACGAGCGTGATGAAGAGGAATGTAAAGTGAGCTTGCACCAACTGGCAGATGGTGCGACTTGCCAACCAGCAGTTCTGCTGATGCCCATAGCTGATGTCCTGCTGCATCCAGAGTATAAGCACTTTGGAGTTAAGCATAGCGTGGCGTTGCTTAAACTGGTCACTCTGATTAAATCTAGTGAGTTTTCTTCTGCTGTTGAGTAGAGTATCATTCTCCTGTCCTTATCTGTTATTAGTGGTCGGTGCAACATGTGTTTCTCTTCCATCCCTCTCTATCAGCCGTCATCTCTGTATTCACTTCCTTTCTGTCCATGACATCTTTCTGACAGTCCCTTTTTTCCCATCCATCTTTTCTTAGGTCATTGTTACATAAAACCTTTCTTACCACGTTATCTTCATTCCTCCGCACAACATGCCGCCCATACCATGACAAACGCTTGCTCCTCAACTTTTTTGTCTGGGGCTACTTTAAATCTTGCTCCAATATATTAATTTCTTACCTTTTCCGTTCTCGTTACGCCACATATACATCAAGCTGTTAAGTAGACCAACGTGGCATTAAGCCTACGGCTAGTTGATGATTTATTAGTATTGCAATATCTTCACGCATTCTACTACGGTACTAAAAAATCGTATGAAAATTATGTCATTTTGAGAGTTATGTTTTCGAAATTGATTTTGCTAAAGCTACAGGGCCTAATATTAATAAACTATTTTCATTTCCAACCGGCAAGAAACTCAACAAGGCATCTTTCTTTTCTCATTTAGTAGTTAGTTCAGACTAGTTCAGACAGACAGATTTTTGTGGAACATTGCAGTTTTGACCGGTTCTTACCACGGTATGTTTATTTAATTAGTTTCCCGATATTTGGATGCTGTTGCAAGCACCATGATCACGGAACGAACTGCGGTAGGTGCGGTGCAAACAAAACAAAACGATCTACCCTCAATCGCTTTCTTTCGCTACGTACAGCGGGCTACACACGTTCAGTTTTAACTGCACAGTTTTAACTGTACAGTCGAACTTTGCAGTTATTACTGACGCTCCTAGTGTCTACACACGTTCAGTTTAGAACTGCACAGTTGTCAGTTTTGCCTACACACCTTCAGTTTTAACTGCACAGTTCGACTGTACAGTTTAAACTGATCGTGTGTAGCGTGCTTAAGGTAACACTGGCACACTCGCTCGATAGTCACTTCAACACCCTATGCTTACAGTGTCTTTCTTTTTCTTCTTCGTTTTGTTTTCGTTCCGAAATCATCGTGCTTGCAACAGCATCCAAATATCGGGAAACTAATTAAATAAAAATAGCATGGTAAGAAACCGTCAAAATGAATTTTATACTTTAAGATCATAACCACGAAAGTTTAAAACAATATATTGCGGATTTGTAGTAAAATTCAGCACGAAAACGTTTTTAAATCTAGTATAATATAAACTTTATTACAATTTGCAGACTACATGCTGCCCGCGTGTTTACCATTCAAAAATTACCTCGTGAGCAAGCTAGGAAAGCTGACTAAAAGCAGATTTTTCCATGTGGACTTCACAACAGGTAAATTCTATTATGAACAGATTTATGAATGTAAAAAAGTAGCGAGAGGTATGCAGGTCAAGAAAGAAATGGTGCTCTATATTCTCTGCCTACCCCGTGAGGTACTTGCCGCGATAAGGATATAAAATAAGTTCCACGGCAATGCGTTTTTTATACCACTAAGGTGGCACACAAATATACGGCCCACCTGATGGTAAGCAGTCACCGTAGCCTATAGCCGCTAGCAATACCAGGGGTATCACTAATGCGTTGCCAACCATATTGTTGATGAGGACTCACTGTGCTAGCAGCATTACGTCAAGCGCAGCGTATCCTCGTGGAGCACTGGCAACCTTACTTACCGGGTTCTTACTACTCGGGACCGGGACCACGGTCCCAAAAGCCACCTTGAAGGTAATAAATATTTTTCATGGGTCTTGGTCTATTGGGACCACCAATTTAAACACAGTTCTAATCAACATTGCTTATGTCATGAAAGTACAGTCAAAGTGAAAACTAGAAGCGTGGTCGACTTACTTGACTTATGTTCCTGTGTCCCCTAGATGGGGCAGAGGGCTTCCACAGTGCTCCGCCATCCCGCTCGGTCTTGAGCTTCGCGCTTCAGATCGCCCCAAGTCTTTCCTTTGTTCTTCGCCTCTGCGATGATCGTCCGACGCCAGGTCTGCTTAGGGCGTCCACGTTTACGTTTTCCTTGGGGATTCCAGTCAAGGGCTTGCCTCGGTATATGATCAGGGTCCCTTCGGAGCGTATGGCCGATCCATTTCCACTTGCGGCGTTTGATCTGCTGGTCGGGGTCTCACCGCAGCGATCCCACAGATCTATGTTGGAGATTTTCTCTGGCCAGTAGACTTCGAGAATGCGGCGAAGACAGCGGTTGATGACGACCTGCAGCCGGCGCGAGATGTCTTTGGAAACCTTCCACGTCTCACATCCGTAAAGCAATACGGTTTTTACGTTGGACCGGAATATTTTGAGCTTAACTCTCCTGGTCAGTTTTCGCGATTGCCATACAGGGCGGAGCTGAGCGAAGGTTGCTCTTGCCTTAGCAATTCTTGAAGCGATGTCCTCTTCAGTACCTCCAGTTTCCGACACAACACTGCCGAGATATGAGAATTTGTGCACTCTCTCCACCTCCTCCGAGCCAATGAGTAGCGGCAAAGAGCTCGTTGCCCCACACCTAATTTCCAGGGTCTTCCTGGTGTTTATTTTCAGTCCGGTCTCCTTGGCCTCTCGTTGTAGGTCGTCCAGCTTGGCTTGCATGTCTGCGCGTGTGTGACTCAGCAGGCATAGGTCATCGGCATAATCGAGGTCTTCTAATACGCTGGATAGTCCCCACTCTATACCGCGGCGCTTGTTGCCTATTGTTTTCTTCATGATGCCATCGAGAACCACAAGAATCAGGAGAGGTGAAAGGAGACACCCCTGGCGTACACCCGCATGCACCGGTATGTCCTCCGAGACGAGACCATCGTGTGTCACTCTACAGGAGCATTTACTGTAGATTGCCTTTATCAAGTTGGCAATCTTTTCGGGGACCCCAATTTCACGCAATCGGTCCCAGATGCTACTCCACTTCAGCGTATCGAAGGCTTTTTCGAAATCCACGAAAGTCAAATACATTTCTCTCTGCCATTCTGATGCCTGTTCGAGGATTATACGCAAAGTGTTTGTCTGGTCCGTGCACAATCGGTTGGGTCGGAAGCCAGCCCGCTCTTTGCAGAGAAGCGGTTCAACAGCTCTCGATAGTCTGTCCAGAATAATCCTACAGAGCACCCTAGACGGGATCGAGAGCAAAGTGATGCTTCTCCAGTTGTCACATTCACTGAGGTCTCCCTTCTTAAGCACGGTGATGAGAAGGCCTTTGTTCCAGTCGTCGGGCAACTCTTCGGTTGTCCAGATGTTCCTCAAAAGAGGTGTCAGTGCGTTCGCGGCGGATGGTAAATCAGCTTTTAGCATTTCCGCTGTGATAAGGTCGACTCCTGGAGCTTTGCCGTTCTTCAGTGACTGAATGGCTTACACTACCTGATCACTAGTGGGAGGCGACACATCAATATCGAGGCTTTGTGCAGGAAAACTGGCAGCAGGTGTCGTGGTAACGGGGTCGTTTGGGACTCGGAAGCTTATGTCATGAAATTACAGTCAAAGTGAAAACTAGATGCGTGGTCGGGTATAGCTATTAATGTTTTTTCAACAAAAGCCTTGTTAAGACAATTTATCTTTTACAGACGTTCCAAGAGACTTTGTCGATGAAGAGAAGGAGATCACCATGTTGAATCTTCTGCCCAAGGAGTTGTGCTATCTATACGACTCTCCACATGTAAGTAGATAATGATAATGCCCGGACATCACAAAGCGCCATCTAGTCCAAGCCAGACAAAATTTGTACCAAGGTATGGATTGACATGACTCACTTCATAATGGTAAAATGAAAATAAATATGCCTAAAAGCAACGTATCTAAAGCACCACAAATTATTAAAAAATGTTTGCTCCGGCGGTAATTGAAAAACTATTCCTAAAGAGCTGTGGCTTGAAACGTTGCCTGCAATTCTAGCGAAGCAAGTTTCAATCCCACCGATGTGTTCCAATGAGCTTTTCTAAATTAAGTGCAGTAATTAGTCACACAAACCACAAGCTTCACAGTGAAGGAAAACATCGTGAGGAAACCTGCATACGTTTGAGAAACACTTTAGGAGGTATGTAGTGCCTAAGAGACGGCGACGGACTCACCCTCTGTCACGTTGGCACCAAATTATCTTCTGGAAAGTGGGTGTGGTAACACCTCTGGTCACCTCTCTTGGGCGGGACCCATTATCGGATGGCATGGAGATATATTATTATTATATAAGATACTAGCTGCCCGCCCCGGCTTCGCACGGGTGGACAAAATATTTGATAAATGTCTATATGCTTCGAAACTACTGATTTTAATTATTTTTTTAGTATAGGGGATGAAAAATAGTTGTTGTCCAATTTTCAGACTTACCCAATATGCACACAAAATTTCATGAGAATCGGTCAAGCCGTTTCGGAGGAGTTTAACTACAAACACCGCGACACGAGAATTTTATCTATAAGATATATTCCTATGGTGTCGTCGACTTTCATATAAAGTCGCTAGTTCCCGCAACGTCAATACTTACGACGTCACGACTATTTGTTTATCCACTTATCTAGCTTGAAGAATTATCGCAGTGATTTATTCCTTTCAGAATTCAACAGCGTCTCCCAAAAATAGGGAAGCATGTACTACAGGCTGCGGCTTCCATTCCGGAGCACCAAGTATAGTCCACGAGCACACTGGGCATTGGTCGCTAGTGGCTTTGGCTGAAGGTAACTTATTATTTTGAAGCTGTGGAGGCCTTATGTTTGGAGTGACCGCCTGTCATGTGATGGATCCAGATTCAAACCCTTCTAAACTTAAATACTTTGATGCCGCGTTGTGTTTCAGTGGTGAGGTTTCTACAGCTTCACCAGGACAGGGTATATCGCCATTCCATTCTTGACTTGCACATCTCTTTTGCTTCTTCTGCATTCATCAATCTCCTCATACATGCCCGCCTGTTCTGAGTAATATTTGTATGTTTGCATCATTGAGAACTTTTGCCCTTGGCCTCCCACTGTTTCTTCTTCTATTCAAATTTTCATTGTATCTCTTTTTATCTTACCTCTTTGATTATAAGCTTGTTGCTAAGTTCTTTTTCTATTTTCAGGAGGTTCACCATGTCCTGATCCACTAAGGAGTCGGCGTCCACCGCCACCGCCCCGCCATATCCTGATCCATCCATACGTGCCTTGGATCACAGCTGCTATCACAGGGAAAGCAATGGGAGCATTCGCTAAGGATGATCCATTTGGTAACGTTCGGAATTTACAATGAAACTAGCTGACCCGGCAAAATATTTTTTTACGTAATTTTTGTCAAATACAATTTGGTTTGGACCACCCTTACACAATATAGACAAAAAAAACCTAAAAATCGGTCAAGCCGTCTCGGAGGAGTTTTGTCACTAACATTGTGTAACGATAATTACATTAAAGAAAGAAGAAGCAAGAAATAAATTTCTTTCTTTCTTCTTCTTTCTATAATTTTATTAGTAACTACAAAACCGGAATATCTTATTCTTTTTACACCACTAAGGTGGCACAGAAGCACACGGCCCACCTAATGGAAAGCAGTCAGTAGCCTATAGCCGCTAGCAATACCATAGTATAAAGAGAGGGGAAGTAGGTTATCTTCATACAAACGCACCGCGCGCGGCTTGTATGTGTGCGCTATTGTATCTATGTGTCGACGAATGCTCACTTTAACAAAATCTCGACCCGTTTCTCAGTGCGCCAGTCGGGGCTAACACTGCACAAGGTTCGCGCGCGCGTCACGGCTTTTCGGCACTGCTAAATGATTTATTCATCAATATCATCATCAAAATGTAATGATCACATAAACTGCAAAATTGGCATGTCTATTTGTGAACAAATAAAAGATTTACATTTTTCACTACCCTGCCCATGTTTTCCGAAATTAATTTTGCAAAAGTTATTTATAAGGATGCGGATATATTACACATTAAAATTTAATAACAAGGCGTTTCGTAATATTTGAAACCGAAGAAAGTATTTTTCTGTAGCTAATTTGTAATTTTGTAATAAATGTGTGATTCAATAGATATGTTTGTATTAATTAAAAATAAATGTGGTCCTTTATGTGTAAAAATACTACATTATGCATAATAAAATAAATTCAAAAAGCTGACTTGTATAAAGCACTAAGCAAATAAATTAAACACAAGCTCTTAGACTATGTTGCCGCCTGTACCATCTAGCGGCGACATGGCGAGTCGGGACCGCGACTTG